>PVJD01000257.1:0-531005 GCA_004026545.1 Mormoops blainvillei
TTGACTGCACTTCCCCTGTTTCCCCCCCATCTTCCCCTTCCCCTTCTCCTCTGTTCATTGTCAGTTTGTTCTTCACTTCAATGTCTCTGGGTACATTTTACCTGCTTGTTTGTTCTGTTGATTAGTCTCCACTTACAGATGAAATCATATGGTATTTATCTTTCGCCACCTGGCTTATTTCACTTAGCATAAAGCTCTCCAGATGCATCCACGCTATTGAGAATGGTATGAGCTCCTTCTTTCTTTCTGCTGCATAGTATTCCACTGTGTAAATGTACCACAGTTTTTTTGATCCCCTCATTTACTGATGGGCACTTAGGTTGCTTCTAACATTTGACTATTGTAAGTTGTGCTGCTATGAACACTGGGGTGCATAAGTTCTTTTGAATTGGTGTTTCCAGGGAAACCAGTTTCAATCACTGTCATAGTAATGCATGAAAACATTCGTTAAATGTCTTCTATATGAATAGTTACATACAAGTAATAGCACGGTCCACACCGTTTTTATTTATTCAGTGGATATGTAGTATAAAAGCAAGAATTCAGGATGTCTCCCAAAAGAATGTGCTTCACTCTCCTTAGTATTTCTTATGAATACTCTTGTTTTCCCTAACCAAGCCAAAATGAAACAGACCTAAATAACTAAAAGTACAAAGATTTTAGGACAGTCCAGAGGGAAGGTGTCAATGAAATTCTTATGTTCCTTCATTGTTTGTGGTGCGGAGTAATGTTCTTTTGTCTGGAAGTACCACCGTTTATTCATCCACTCATCTGCTGAAGAACACCTTGTTACTTACAAGTTTTTGGCAATTATTAATAAAGCTGCTGTGAAACCCATGTGCAGGTTTTTGTGTACACATAAGTTTTCAATTAATCTGGGTTAATATCAATGACTGAGACTGCTGAATTGTACAATAAAAGTATGTTTAGTTTTGTAAGAAACCACTAAACTTTTCCCTAAAGTGGCTTCCCACCAACAATGAATGGCAGTTCCTGTTGCTCCACATCCTTGTTGTTGCCTGGTGTAGTCAGTGCTTTGGATTCGGGCCACTCTGATAGGTGTCTAGTGGCCTCTCATTGTTGTTTCCACTCCTTCATTCTACTCAGTGCATATATGCTAAATGGATCCAATGGCCAACAGTAACAGAAGGAGGTATTTTTATTTTTCTGTAACAATTTTCCTTTCCAGCATACCAACATATAATATAGCCGTTATTGGGTTATCACACTCTTTTACAGAAGGTAAACTGACTTCAACAATAATTCTGCAATGAGAAAGGAGAACACTGAAACCAAGCTAACTCCAGGAATGAAGTTAGATACATAGGAGGCTCATAAAGTAGATACATAGCCTGGCCCATAAGAAGTGTACCCTTTAGCACAGAAACATTGCATAAAGGAAGGCGTAGGATTCTGATTCAGGATGTGGCTCATTACTTAGGAATAAGACAGGAGCCAGACTGCCTAGGTTGACGTGTCATCGCTAGCACCCAATCAATAATACAAGGGGGGACCCCAAAAAATCCAGAATTTATTTATTAAAAATCGTGTATTTATACTTACATGTTTATCCTTCAGTCACCTTCAAGGTATTCTCCATTTGATGCAGTGCACCTGTCGAGTTGTCTTTTCCACTGCTCAAAACATTTTTGGACTCATTGATTTTGATGCCTTTAGTGCTTCTGCCATTTTTTGTTTCACCTCTTCCACATCCGCAAAACATTTCTCTTTGAGGACTGTTCTGCTTGGGGGAAACGAACAAACAAAAAACTTGCTCAGGGCAAGATCAGGTGAATAGTGAGAATGGAGCAAGGAGGTCACGCCATTTTTGGTCAAAACTGATGAGCACTCAGCACAGTGTAGGCAGATGTGTTACCATGAAATGGGAAAATGCATTGAAAGAGTCTTCAGAAAACTTCACTGAAGCTGAAAGCAGCCTCTCACAGCAATGCCAGGTAGTACACTGATACAGATGTGTTCCTAGAACACTCACCTGGTGGGGGAAGCTTGTACTACAAGGGGCCTGTCCTCCAGAAGATAATTCCATTGGGCGGGGGGGATCCCTCCTTATAGATATGTGACCTTGGGTAAGTTAACTAACCTTTTTGTTTTTCAGTTCCAGACTTGCATATATAGCCTCCCCCTCAAAAACTTTACTTACACATCAAAGTTAACATGTCTGAAGACAAAATCCCACAAATTTCATCTTCTCAATTTTCCACAACTCAATAAAAGGAAACTTCCTTCCATCAAAAGCAGCTTGGAGTCATTTTCGACTCTTCTCTTTCTCTCTTATTCCACATTCAATATGTCATGAAAACCCTCTTGGCTCAACCTTAGAAATATATTCCCAAACTGACTATTCCCACCACCTCTATTTCTCATCTGCACTATTAAAATAACTTCTAATATGGTCTCTGAATTCCCACTCATGTCCCCTAACAGTCCCTTCTCCTCAGAACATCTAGAATATTCTTTCTAAGTCCAAGTCATAACATGCCACACCTCTGCTCAAGCAGCTTCAATGGCTTTTCATCTCAGAGTAAAATCTAAAATCTTCACCATGACCTACAAGACCCTCCCATGTGATTTCCTACTATTTCTTTAACCTCAAATCCTACCATTCTCCCCATTATTCATTCTACTCCAGCCACATTGACCAACTTGCAATTACTAGAACAAACTAAGAAAGCTACATACTCCGCCTTGAACCTTCTTTCTTTAGATATTTATAAGGCTATCTCTCCCTTCAAAGTCCCACTCAGATGTCACCTTATTAAAGAAACTTCCCCAAATCTCTGAATAAAACATCACCCCTTCCCTCAGCACTCGCCATCCTCTCTCCCTGTACTGCCGAGCACTCTATCTGATGTGTAGATGATTATTTACTGTCTACATCCCCTTACTGAATGGGAATCTGCATGAAAGCAGGAACTTCATCTTGTTCATTTACCGCTGTCCTCCCAGTGTCTAGATCAGTAGGTGCTCAATAAATGTTTGCTGAATGATTGAATGAACGAATATAAAATATTGGGATAACAATTATGAAAATATGAAATAAATGAGATCATAATAGTACCTACCACATAGGGTTGCATGCATATTCAATAAGATAATAGATGATGTAAAACATTTAGAACAAAAGCTCAATAAGCATTAACTACTAATGTTAATATTAATCAAACTTGCTTTGATATTCAAAAGGTTAGCCTGTGGTGGGGTAAATCTTAAGATATTGGGAAAATCAAAGTCTGTTGGGTTACAACACATTAACTTAAGAAGGATTCATCAAAGATAAAGCTGGACTCAGTAGGTGGCTTGAGGGTCTGGATTGAATCCAGACAGAAATAGAAATACTGTAGACCGATTAAGTTGGGGTTGGTGGTCAGAGCCCCAGCAAAGCTAGGGGCTATGGTTCAAGAGCAAACTCCCGTCCCATTGATGTTAAAGAATGTGATGAAATAAAAATTATTGCTATGCAATCCAGAGGGCAGTCAGAGCATGTCTAGAGGTACAGCACAGAGCAAGAGAAGGTGAGCAGAAAAGCAGAGAGTGTGGCCAACAGAGAGATCTCTTGGAAATAGAGTAAGAGGCTCCTTTCTTTAGAGGGAAAATTCAGGGACTTGAAGGGGCAATGATGGGCAGGTATAATATATTAGTTTGCTAGGTTGCATAACAAACTACCACGAATTTAGTGGCTTAAACAACAGAAATTTATTATCTTGGATTTCTAGATCCTAGAATTCTGAGATTGAAGAGTCAAGGTGTTCATTCCTTCTGAGGATTGTGAAGGAAAATCTGTTCGTGCTTCTCTCCCAGCTTTTGGTAGTTTGCAAAAGGCAATCTTTGACCTTCCTTGGCTAGTAGACACATCATCCCAAACTCTGCATTCATCTTTAGATGGTGTTTCCCTTGTGTACATGTTTGTGTCCAAATATCCCCTTTTTATAAGATCATGAGTCAGATTAGGACCCACCCTAAAAATCTTATTTTAGCTTGATTACCTCTGTAAAGACCCTATCACAATATATGGTCACTTTCTGAGATACTAGGGGTTAGGATTTCAACATATGAGGGATTTTTTTGGGGGGGGCTGTCACAATTCAGCCAAAAACAATAAGCAAAAGCTGGCCATCATACACATATATATAAATGGGAGAGATCATGTTTGCAGAAAAACATGGGGCCTCCAAAGTCCATTAGTCAGGGGCTGAAGGGAGAATATAAACTGTTAAGGTTTTCACAAAAGAAAGTGTTTAAAGACACAGAAACAGGTGTTTGAATAGAGAAGAGGACAAGAAATGGCACATGGTTGTCAGTGACCGCTGTCTTCCTGAATGGCAATTGTTGACACACCGAGTGGGATAACCCAGGAGTGAAGTGAAGACTTCCCTTGAATGCAATGAGAACGCTCTGCTGCTTGGGGCTTTAGAGCTTCCAGGTCAGATTTGAAGCCTGATTCTACCACTTACAGACATTTTAACTTTAATAAAGTAATGTAAACTCTTTGACTTCTTATTTCTTAACTGAAAAATGAGCATGGTGGTACCAATCTTATTAAGTTGTGGGGTTCATTCAACAGGAGGATATATGTAAAGTATCTTTCATTGTTCCTAACACTTCACTAGAATTCGTGGGGTAGTGATCCCAGGGGTATATCTAATGTGGGACTTTCCCCAGAAGTAAATAAGAGGAAGTGATTTTCAGGGTATCTAAGTAAAGTTACCCAAAGCAAGAATATTTATTTTAAGGAAATAGGCCACCTGGAGAGACTGACATTTATCCCAGTTATGTTTTCAAAATAGCTTGTCTTACTTCTGCAAATTCATTTTGATAAAGCTCTCTCTTCTTCAAAAGAAGAGATTATTTTCATAGTCTCGCTTAACTGAAACATGCATTCTTCTTTCTTTAAAAAAAAATCTTTACACTTCTCTATTCTTGAGAATGAGATGGAACCCTATTTTATTTATAGGGAAAAAAAATCATATCCCTTAAGTCTGTGTTAGAAACAAACAAAAATGCATTGTTTTTTTATAACAATAGTAAGAGTACTAAGGGTCTATGTTTTTCCCCCTATGAAAATTTATAAAACCTCTTCCTATCTTTGAATTTTTTAATTTATTTTTATCTGTGGCAAATAGGGATGTCTCTGAGTTGCTGCTCTCATGTGTGTGTAAAATTTAGAAAGTGATTTGAAAGTCTTCTTTACTACGAAAAGCAATCAGAGCTAATACACTCAAGGACTAATTACTGTGAAGATGGATGATGTGCTTTGGTATCTAATCATATTTTATCTGTTAAGAGTGATGCATTCCAAGTGACTTGATCTTGTCTCCATTTAAATAGAAAATAAAAGAAATATTCACTAGGTAGAAATATCTTGTAAAGGATCACACCAGAAGTCATGTGGCCATTCAAACCCAGGTTTCCAGGTGGTTTTGGCCTCAAGCCTCTTGGCTAAGCATTCAGGACTGCACCGATTACTTGGAACCTGTGTTCCCAAAGTATGCCAGAAGAGTCATGTAAATGTTAAGTAAGCTCATTCATCTCCTTTTCCTCTTTACACATTGATGTGAACTTCATATGGAGAAATGAATCATGGACTTTAGAGAATCAATAATCTAAATCCTGTTATATACAATACATAGAGCTTAACCTTATCTAAAGCTGTTTCGAATGAACTTGCCCATTTTTTTACCTCCCTCTTGCTCTCACCCATACTACACTAAAGCATCCCTCAGGTCATCAATAACTTCTCTGAGGCCATTAATAACTAACACTAAATTCAGTGAGCACTCCTCACTCTCTCTCTTGCTTAAACATCTCAATAGTATTTTATATTCTCAGCCATCTGCTCTCTTCTTGGTTTCTAGAGTACCACAGCCCACAACTTTTCTCCAGTTTCAACGATTTTTAATTTACAGTGATTTTTCAGGTTCTACATTTTTTCTTTTATTTCATTTTGATTTTTATCAGTTATGTCATGCATGGTACTCACAAATAATTCTTCCCTTGATTCCCTCTCACCACTCTTATAGGTGTTTGCTTTGATATTTGTCTTCGTATTTCTCAATGACACACTATTTCTGAATTTTTCAGTTTATTTCCAATCTAGGAAGATGAGTATTTAAGTTTTTTATACCTTCTTCTCCTGGCAAGCATATTCTTTCTCCATCTTTTCATTCCCTCTCTTTCTTTCTCTTTTTCACCCTCATCTTTCTAAGAAATTATAGTTTATATTTTGGTTAAATCAATAACCTGTATTTACTTTATGACAATTATACAAGTATTATTACTTATATACTTACTTAGTATACTAAGATTACAATTCCTTTTCTGTACAACTTTTTGTTTTCCCTGGTATTAATAATTGCCACACTTTCTCCCTCTGTGTTTATTAAATTTACTAGCTGCTATAACAAAGAAAACTTCAAATCTCAGTGACTTAACGCAATAAAAGTTTATTTCTTACACATAAGAAATTCAATGCACATGTTTCTAATAGTTGGTGGGAGGCCTTTTCTGGGGTAAATCAGGGACCCAGGCTTCCCTCCCTTGGGCCTTGGAGTTCTCTGTTGAATTCTTTATATTCTTCAGGCAAGCCAGGGCATGATAAGACTGGACAATTGAGGTGAACATTTCTATGTGACATATTGGAAGTGGTATGCATAACTTCCATTCATAGCCTGTTGGACAGAATTCAAAGCATACAACCAAACTACATGCAAGGGAGGTTAGAAATTTATAGAAAGAAAAAAACGAATTGGGATTTGGTAAACACATTGCTCTCTTTGCTAGTCCAATCAGCATGTATGTGTTTTACTCTTCTTCCCATAGATAGAACATAATCAGTCATTCCACTAAGACAATACTGCAAAGCCCTGGTAGTCACTGCTTTCCCATCAAAGATTTAAGATCCTCAGGTAATGCACAGTCCTCTATCGGGTCCGAATATGACTCCTCAAGGTCCAAGAACCTATGTGCTAAAAGACAAATAATTTAACTCCCCCATTCCTCCAATACACGCACTCACTAGGCAGTGGAAGAACAGACAATCTGAAGAATAAACGGTATTGCACAGTCATTGGTACATAGCAATTATGGAATCCTATCGATAGGATTTCAGTTCCTGGATATTAACATCCCAATTATCTAATTAGCAAAGGAGCTTGGTTTAGACCATGATTCTATTCTCTGGAAATAACCAACCCCCTTACTCATTGTTTTTCATGCCTCCTAAATCTGTTTTCTTGGAAATTCTTTCTTGTCCCATATTTTCCAAGGACACATCTGAAGTGGGTGCTGATGTGTGTGTCTTCCTTGGGGACTGTGTAGGTTTTAGGGCATTCTTCTGCCTGGGGGTTGCTTTAAGACATCTAATTGTCATAGGCCTTTGAGCCTAGGTTTATGGTATCCATGAGAGTACAATTTCCAAAAAAAAAAATATGTTAAGCCTACTTGTTTACAGTCATTTCCATATTCACCCAAAGGTCCTTCCTTGACATAGTTTTCAATCTTATCTTCTTTAGATCATCATCTCTGTTTCTCTCAAGTCATAGTAGTTACTGGAAGTCTTATGAAACCAGAGCATATATAGAAAGGTAATGTCTTTAATGGTCTTTGCTGTAAGGCTCTATCATTTTAATTAGCTGAAAATTCTTAAAGTCTTTTAAAGTCTAAATGCTTCATCTTCAAAATCTCCATCAGAAGCATAAATCACCTCTGTAAGTTTAAGCACACTCAAGAACTTCTCTTTTATTTAAAGAGACCATTCCTGTTACTCCTGGAACCATGTTCTCCTGTTTCATTTGGGACTAGTCACTCTAGGTCTGGGGCACCAAGGACTGAAATATCTCTTCAGGTCCTGGAACATAGTCTGGAACCCCTTTTTTCTTGCTGATATTTTAAAGCCTCTGTGCACTGAATCCCATTTTCAGGATGTGGAATTTGATTTTACTCTGTGTATAAGATAAGAAGTTCGTTTATTGCTGTTTAATAGCTATTAAGAGAAGACAAGGGGCTCCCAGGTCAGAAACAAAGGGCTATATTAATGTGGCATAACAAACAGCATGAGACATCATGTTTGTGTCAGTTGTCTTTGTCCCCAATTCCCATGGAAACAAGGAGGAGGGGTACTGGGGAATGCAGATGCTGTGCACAGAATGAGTTGCCTTATAGGAAAGGAACACTGAGTTTGAGAACTTACTGTTTTATAAGAAACAATAAGTAAGCCTGCCCTCTGTCTGAAAGGGAGACATTGCCTTATCCCTGAGGGTTGCCTGCTGCAGGCTTAACAGTAAGAAATGGTCATAGTAGAGATCAGTCAGGGCCTCACATTCTCGGCAAAGTCAAAAAAGCCATGCAGAGACACTCAGAGTCCATGCAGGTTGCTTTTTCCAACACCCATCTGTGTTGCGCCCAGTCTATGCACTGCCCAGGTTCGCTCAATTATAATTTTCTTCTAAACAATATCAGTGTCTCACCAGGGCCAACAGTGATGGCCCACTAGGATTATTAGAAAGGCAAGGACAAGATCTGTTTCAACCATTGGATCCCTAGCACCTATCACAGTGCATGGTACATGGCAGGTAATCAATTCATAACCCAAATAAACTATGTCACTTAAGCTATTCACTTACTGAATGACATTATATTCTAGAAGCTCAGGTAAACTTCACACACATACACACATACACACACAAGTATTCTTTTGGAAACACAAGAATAGATATTCTTTTTTTTTTTAGAGTATGCATCCCTTGATACTGAGTATTCCTTTTTCACTCCTGCTTGGTTTGCTCCAGAGCCTCTCATTCGACAGCCTCTGTGGTTTACCTAAAATAATCTTAGCTTAGAACCCTTACTTGCCTGACTCCATAACCTGTGCCTTTCCACTACATAATTTTGTCTCTCATTACATTTTGCTTGAGATGCCATCAAATAGAAGTCTAATTATTTCATTTCTAAACTAGTCC
This sequence comes from Mormoops blainvillei, assembly GCA_004026545.1. NCBI lineage: Eukaryota > Metazoa > Chordata > Mammalia > Chiroptera > Mormoopidae > Mormoops > Mormoops blainvillei. The sequence goes on from PVJD01000257.1 coordinate 8,976, forward strand.
TAGTAATTGCTCTCATTCAGTAGTTCTGAAACAGAGGTGACTTTGCCCCCCAGGAGACACTTGGCAATGTCCAGAGACATTTTTGGTTGTCGCCAACAGGGCAGGGGGTGTTACTGGCATCTAGTGAGTAGAGGTCAAGGATGCTGCTAAACATTCTACAACACACAGAACAGCCCTCACAACAAAGAAATATCCAGCCTGAAGCGTCAGTAGTGTTAAGGCTGAGAATTGCTCTGGCATATAGATGAATGGGGCTTCTTCATACTTAAAATTCCATAGACCAGTTCTTGGGCTGGCTGCACAGGAATCCATTGTTTCCCCTATTTTCCTCCCTTCTTTAGTGTTTCAGAAACTTGAATTTCTCTTTCCCTTAAAGATAAAGTCATTATTTGTTCTACCACCACAATCTCCTTTTCCTTTTTGGTAGCACCCTTGTCTTTGTAAAGCAAATAATCTCAAGAAAAGAGTGTAAGTAAATTGTGGGGATTATAGATTCACTACAACCCCAAAGATTCCCTGTGCCCATCTCATCCCTGTCTCCCAGCCATCCTCATACCTTGCTGTGTGGCTGGCTTATTACCCTCCACTGTTCAGGTAAAAGTGACACAGTAGGGATCCCATATGACTATATCTTGGCTTGAGCAGAAAAATGGAGTTTGAGATTATTTCAAAAGAAAGCTAGCCCACTAATCCTACCCTTTATTCAAATATTGGACCCACTTTAACCCAAAGTCCCTGGAAGCTAAGAAGAGTTAACTATAGTAAATTGACTGGATGTGTCTGGATGTGTATTTAGAACTGAGTCAGGAAGTAATATAAACTATAATAATCCACCACCAGATAAATCCTATTTGCTCAGCAATGTGACCCGACATAAATCAGGATAAACAGGTAAATCAATACAGGAAAGGCTGGCAAGTAGGCTTCATTTCCAGACCAAAGAGATTAGAGATGAGTTTAGGAAGACATATAAGCACAGACCTACAAATGTATACAGATTGCTTTTAACCCTTCCCACAGATAGAATGTCTTTCCCCGTCAGGTTATTTGTCTGCCTGATATTTCAAAGACTCTGGTTTGCATCATCTATTGAAAAGCATCATAATCCTGGGATTTTTTCATTTGTCAATAATGTTGGAAATTAAAATGCTATATGGCCGGTCCAAGTCCAGCCCAGAATAGTCCAAATCTCTCCTGGCTTTTCAGTTCTCTACACGTAGTTTACTGTGTCCTTCCCTTGGCCTCATTGTATTTCTGCATTTCTTAAACACTATTCAGACACTTATTCCCAGCAAACCTTCTCCCTCGTCCAGCTCCTCTCCCCTGCTACCCACCCTGATTTCTGGCTCCACAGTGATCCACTCAGCAATGATCCAGACTCATAATTCAAGGGTGTAACTCCACATTCAGGGGCAATGAGTGTTTTTCCATGAAAAGGTAGTTAGTACTGGAGCCTATGTCTTCTATTACAGGAAATTACATCAAGCATCAATTTAACTTACAGGATCTCCAATTTTTTAAAGGGAAGAGAAAAGGGAGGTGTAAGAAGAGGGAAAAAAATCCACAAATAGTATTTTGTTGAAATATACCAGAAATGGAGCTTGAAGTGCCAGAAGAGTGTTCCAAACACCCTGTTTAAAAATTATTTTCCATGACTGTAAAGAGTGAATCCAGCACATAGTTTATTATTGGAATCAAAATTTGTCCGATATGATAGTTAAAAGTCTACAATAGTTTCCCATAACTCAAATGGCTGAAGCCTAAATGAATGGAATGGGAAGCTGATGGCAAGTTGAGGGGGATGGTTTTTTCCTAAGCTGCAAGACATTTCTCAAAGCTCTGAGACAGAAAGGAAGTGAAGATGGATAGAAGATTAAACCAGAAAATAAAATAGTCACCTTCCTTAAAGAAAGGGGAGCTATTTTTAATGCATTCATCACCTAATGAAAGAGGTGAAGGATAACAAAAACTGAACATTTTAGTTAAAATTTCAGCAACAGCTTGTTCTTGTTGGGCTTAATTTAGTCCAGCAGATTAAGTACCATGTCCAACTCTCATCCAAAGCTATCACCAGATTTTACTACACTGAATTTCTATTCTTTTTCCCTCTCACAGTATGTATTGGTCCTTCTCCCTTTGCCTGCTTGTCCTCCTCTCTCTTTTCCTCTTCCTTCTTTTCTAAACACCACATTCCAAGCAGTGGAAGCTAGATTGCTACCAACTTTTAAAGGAACATATCAAGTAACTGAAGTCATTTCTCATAAGATTATGAAATGCTTACATATGAAATGGTCCCCGGGGTCCTACTGGTATAAAGAATGGCTCTTCATCACCTCTCTCCCTACCCTGTCGACCCTCCAGGCCTGCCCTGGAAAGACATTAGAAATAGAATAAACAGTAAAGACTGATGACAACATTTGAAAAATGAAGAATGTTGGAATTGGGGGGAGGAATATGTGGATTGGGATTACACAAAGCCAATGGGCAGTGGGACATATATTTGCTGGTCTATAGGGAACTTTTGCATTTTTTTTCTCATGTTAGCTGTTGGGGGAAGATAAGAATTGGTAAAGGGACAACCATAGACTCTTTCCTTCAAAAACTTTCCCAAGCAGCCTGACATCACAAGGTGGACCTAACCATTCTTGTGTTCAGGTTAAGGAGGGAAAAATAGAAGAAAATGGAAAGGAGAAAAATATCTTTCATGTTTGTTTGAAGCTTAAAGTCAGAAATCTACTCTGAAAAGGTGAAAAATCCATGTACAAATAATTTTTATTATGTATACATTTTGTAAGGCTCTATAATTATTTTTTAGAATAGTTCATATATGTAAAAGTTAATTTATAAAGAGTAAACTTTATTTTTGTTAATGAGAGAAACCTTAGTAAAAGAACCAGACCACCTGGTATCTCTAGTCAGACTTCGCTACCAACAGAAGGTAACCTAGCCTTGGTTACCTTCTGCCTCCCCAGCACTCACTACTTCAATCTTGTTTACAACTTTTCACATCTGAAAGTGATTATCTATTAATAGACCTTCTCTGCCCACAATCATAAGATTTGCTAAAGAAAAAGTCCATCTTTTTCAGCTCTGTAACTGCCTGAGAAAACAGGGATCTTTAAATGTTGAATAAATGAATGAACAAATGAATGAAATTTCTGCATATCAATCTCCTTTCTTATTCCCCATTAAAGAGACATTGTGAGAGTAAAGCAAATGAAGGTAGGTAAAAGTGTCATTAAAAGGCAATGTATCACCAGTAATCACTTAGAGGACAATGACAACAAGATAAATATGGAATGTGAGCAGATGAAGGAAAGAAATTCTTTAAAGGAATTATCCAACTGACAGCCCACTGGCTGTCACCCCAGCCACCTTACAAAGGTCTAATAATAGCCGAAGAAGACCCACTCTGAAGCTACCAAAGGTAAAGCACATAAGTGATTATTAGTCATTGCACTAGTTCTCCCTCTTGTCCAATTTATGAAACGGAACGTGTGTTGTTTTTGGGTAAGTCTTCCCACCCTGATATCCCAGTGGATGCACAGAAGCATGTACGTCTCTCTTTGACTTCCATTTGAGGTTGATCTAATCCAGATGGAAAATTTTTCATAGGCATTGTAAAGCACTCCATCTGTGAAGCAAACAAAAGAAAGTAAAATATAATGAACTGTATGAACCTGAATTACCCATTAAGGGGTTATGCTGAGGTCTGATAATGAATTAACTCAGTGTTGTGTGAATGCCGCAGATAATGCTGAGAAAAACACTTTGTTTCCTCTGCTTGCCCTTTTGAGGGTCACTGAAATTATGAATGTCTTTACCAGTTGGTGGAAAACATACACTTTCTATTTATTACGTTAAGTTAAATGATATTTTTAGTTGGCTTTTTAAACCTTTTCTTCCTTTGTGAGTTAGGTGAGCCCCTTGGTAGCAGTGAGACGATGGGCAAAATTATTTTTAGCCTTTTGATCTTCAGTTTCTTGATTTAAGATAGGGGGTAGTATACTTACTTCACAAGATCACTGGAAAAAATAAGTGACAAAAACCTCTATAAGGGTTTTAGCAGAGTGCACAGTGCATTTTACGCTCTCTGTATGATGGTAGCAGATGGCGTTAGCAGTCTTCTGTCAGACAATTTGTTAATATTACCATGTTTTATTGTTTGTTTATGTACTTTGTTTTACACTATGTGTTTATCACCTCAGTACCAAAAAGCAAGAAAGAGATAAAGTTTCCCAGAAACCAGGGGGCCACTTTTCCCCCAAGGTGATAAAAGATAGCTAGAAGTTTTGAGCATCAATAGTATTGATATTAGCCTGAGGAAGGCATGTATTAAAATACAATGATGTCTACACCCAAGAAAATAGCCCAATTCAAAAGAATGGTAACACCCAATGTTGGTGAGGTTGTGGAGCATCTGAAACTCTTACCTTTCATTGGTGAGAAGGTGAAATGGTACAATGGCTTTGGAATGCAGTCTGGCAATGTTTTATAAAATTAAACATATACCTTCTCTGTGACGCAGCAAGGTCACTCCTAGGTATTTACCCAAAGGAAACTAAAACGTGTTGACAAAATACACTGCTACAAGAATGGTCAGAGCCACACTATTCATAATAGCCAAAACCTGGAAACAGCCCATATACCCTTCAATAGAAGAATGGATAAACCGTGGCATATAATGAACTGCAACTCAACAAGAAAAAGGAACCAACTACCAGATGTTGGATGAATCTCTAAACAACATTGAGTGAAAGAAGTCCTAGACAAGGAGAACATATCATACAAATCCTTTTACATGGCATTTTACAAAGAAAAACAAATCCGTAGTAGAAAAAACTCAGAACAGTAGTTGCTTCAGGGATGGGAGCAGAACAGGAAATGTGGGAAAATGAGGATCATTTTCTCATATATTAATAGCAGTTAGGGTTGCTATTACAAATGCAAACATTTGAAATATTCCCCAAATGTACATTTAAGATTTGTACATTTCATCATATGCATATTTTATAGCAAATGAGAGAAGTTAAACAAATAACAAACTCTACTTAATTACACGTAGGCTGAAGCATTTAGGTGAAATATACTAATATCTGCAATTTACTTTGAAATGCCTTAAAAATAAGATGAATTAACAGATAGAGGTTTAGATAGATGGACATACAGTGATAAAATAGAGTAATGTTAAGAGTAAAACTACATGTTTGATATGCAGATATTTATAGTAAAATTCTTTCAACTTTAAGGTATGTTTGATTTTTTTAAACATTTAAATGTTTTGAATATTTGAAATGTTGGGAGAAATACAGTGGTGGTAAAATATTTTCCTAACTAGAGGAGTAATCCTTTAACTTCCCCTTGCCATAAAAGTTTTATTCTATTCAAGGAAATTATTCCATATAACATAACAAAAGAAGATACTAGATGTACAAGAGCTGAAAATAAGGGGGAATAGTCAAAAATATGTCCTCAAAAGACAGAAGTAGTTAAAATTGGGGGCCGTTTCCCCACATTCTCTCTTTTGCATTCCCCTCTCACTTTTCTACTAGTCTGGTGGTAACCATTGACTAAATCCTATCTAAAAAGGAGGGTCCTGCGCATTTGTGTCCTGACTCGGTGGCTGTTCGGTAAGACCTGCATCTCCATGTCAGCTAGTGCAAGAGAGAGAATAAGACGGAGGATAGCATCAGTTGGCTTCTGCAGAGAGGAAGCTTTCAGTGAAATGAGCATGGTGATAGATTTGTGCCTTTACTCTAAAGATTGAAACACCCGTATTGCCAACACATTAATGTAATAAATACTGAGAAAAAGAAAGTGCTTGTTTTTCACTGGCCAGGAATGAAAGCAGTACCATGTATGAAAAATGGAATTTTCCTTTTGTTAACAGGATCTGGTTTTCCATTTTCCACATTAAGTCTAGCTGGCATGGTTATTTATAGGACCTGGGCCCAGACATACTAGCCATGTGCTGATTTTGATGCTTTTTCTTGTTTAAAATTTATAGCAATGTAGAAAAAAATACATTATTTTAAAAATAAAATGAAATCTCAAGAAAGGCTCTATGAAAGCAAATTAGTTTGTTCTTTTAGAACTACCACAGGATTTTGCTTTTTATAGATGAGCATGTGATCTGCTTACTTTGGCACAAAGGAAAGGAAATTTAGACAGAATCAAAGGAAATGACCATATCAGGGATATGACTCTATAATAATAAACGGGCTGACAACACTTGATTTTAATGAACATATGAGCGAAAGTAATTAAGGATAATTGTTAATTTTGTATTATATAATTTCTAGAATAGCTACTTTCAGGACATGGAGCTTCTGTTAATGACTTCAAGGAGGCAGCCAATAAGTGTTTTCAAGCTTCGATGGCTTTCCCACAAGCCTTTTCTGGGAAGGTGATAGGAAGTAGCATTCAAAAGATAAACCTAGCTTGACCGCTGTACATGAATACCATTTGAATCACATGTCATCCAAGACAGCCTCAAAATCAGCACCCACTTGACAGAAAATTTATATTTTAAACTTCTTCACCTCAACTCCAGCACTTCATTAAAATTTCTTAGCAAATAAAGTTTCTTTGGACTAAGCTAGTAATTCCAAAATTAATTGCTATAAGGGCAAATGAGTCAGAAAACTTTGTTTCTTTGTTTGTATCTATCTGAATAAAAGAAAGATAGTTATTAAAGTTTTTTTTATTATTTTCTTTATTTTAAAGACATTATTTTAGCCTTTTACCACTATTTGCTTTTCCTCATTTTGAAGAGAAGGCATTTAGAAATAAGAATGATCACAAAAATATATATGTCCAGAAAATGAAAAAATGTTCATTTGTCATTAGTAATTTGAGAAATATAAATTAAAGCAAGGAAATATCATTTTTTTCACCTATCAAATTGGAAAATTTAAAAATTGGGAAGAAAGCGAGCATTCTTATAAAGATCTTTGCGTAGAGATATAAATTTGTTATGATCTTCTGTTATACCTTTGCTGGTGGAAAGTTTTAGGAATGTGGATTAAGAGTTTTTAAATATTCTACTTCTACAATTTTGAACTAAAGGAATAATCTGAGATACACACAATGATTTATATTTTTAAAGTTTATTGTAGAATTTTTTTATAGCAGCTAAAAATTGAAAATAACCCAATGCCCACCCATAGGGAATTGGTTGTATAAATGATGGTACATCCATATATGTGAACAATATGCAAAAAATAATGATTTTTAAGAATATTTAGTAACATGTTTTATTAAGAACAACTATATGCCAACAAATTAGACAATCAGGATGAAATGAATAAATTGCTAGAAACATACAATCTTCCAAAACTGAAACAGGAAATCAGAGAATCTGAATAGAGAGATTACAACTAGCAAAATTGAAGCAGCAATCAAAAAGCTCCCAACAAACTAAAGTCCTGGAATGGATTGTTTCACAGGAGGATTTCACCAAACATTCAAAGAAGAACTAACATCTATCCTGCTATGAAATAAAAAGAGAAAAATCTGGATAAAAATTATGTTTAGAGTTGTATTCTACTATACATATAAAATCCTGCAAGTGCATATATCAATATTTGTGTATGGTGGGACTTCAGGTAATTTTTGTTTTCTTATATTTTCTGTACTATCTGTATTTTCTACAATGAGTATGTTCTTCCAGAGAACAATGAATCAATACTCTGAATTATACAAAGCAGAAACTGCGCTTTGTTTGGGTCTTGCAGGCCATTGTCAGTCAATTCAGTTTGAATGATGGGACAATTTAGTGAAGAAAAAAAAGCAGGCAACCTGGTTGGTTGGCAGTTTATAGACAAAAGAGTTGGCTAATTTCCCATACTTGTAATTTTTCAACTAGTTGGTTTGGCATCACATAAATACAGCTAAAGCTGGAACATTTGAAACTGAAAGAGTTTTAATGCCAAAAATCCCTTAGACCCAAATTGAAAAAAGATGAACACTGAATTTTTTTCTACTACAGTTTCTCTCATACATAAAAATGAACTAATAAACCAAATCCCCCATCACCACCAGCTATATTTTGAGCATTTTAAACTGTAAATGTAGTCCTTAACCCCATCTGGCTGCAGAAGAGCTATTTGTAAGGAGCATGGGGCAGGGAGGGGAGCGGGGAAGGCTGTCCACAAGAGAAGTAAAGCTGTCTCTACCTCAGACATGTGGGGCTTCTGAATTGATTTCTTAATTTTTGCCTTCTTCTGTGGCATTGCTCTTTCTTTACTGGTCAAATTGACCATCATAGCTATTACCTCAGAGAGGTTAGCCAAAGGACTACCCTGGTACATAGTAGGCACTCAAATAACTATTGATTGAAAGAATCACCAGTTTGATGCCTGTAATCCCCTAGCTCTTCAGATACTTCTTTGGTTTAAAGTTCAGAAACAAACACTGGAGTAAAATAATCTCACTTACGCATTAAGAATTTAAGGTGTTATCAGTAATTTATAATTTAGTCTGACGAGTTTCAAGTCCTTGAGGATGGGTTATGGCTGGGAAAGGGAGCTCAAGACTGAAGCTGCAGCAGGCTTAAAACAAGAGAAAAGAAATAATGCTTTGTGAATTTTAAAGTAATAGCTCAAGATTCCTAGTAAATATACAAGAAAGGATTGTTTTGAGAGAAAAATAACCTAAAATCTTGCTAGGTAGTTTCACATATTATATCATTTAATTCTTGCAAAAATATTTTAAGAAAGGCATTTCTTATCTCTACTTTGTGATAGGAAACTGAGGCTCAAGTAGATTAATCTTTTGAAGACCTAACAGCCAGAAAGTGAAAGAGTCTAGATTTGTCTGACTTTAAAGCTCCAAATCATATAGGAACATAAATAAATAAATACATACATACATACATACATACATACATACATGCATACATAAAATACATGGGAGACGAGGGACACTGTAAAGAAATTTGGTTGTCTTTTCAGTTTTGTTCTGAGCTGCCACTCAAGTGGCACTGGTGGTAATCTCTCAACAGAGATATGCAACGTGGGTGGGTTCCTGACAGAAGAAATTTAGAGAATGACTTTCCAGCCAAGCAGGCAAGTTGTAAACCTACCGCCATCTTATCTTTACAAATGCTACAGCATAGCTGTACCAACCTCCTGGGCAATAAAAAAAAATCCTCTCCAAGCACTTCTAATATCCTTAAATAAATACTGGGAGGTTCCAAGTAAATACCCAGAAAGCAAAGGTTGAACTGAGAGCTAAACAACCATAAATTATTTAAATTCCTGAATATCAAATAAAAGAATCAGGCACTAGGTGAATTAGTGGATGTTTACATACAAACTGCATAATCTCTAATCTAATTTGAGGTGGCATTTGGAACACCGCTGACCATTGGAAATAACATCTTGTCTTAGATTTGGATGATTAGAATACTTTGCAAAGAGCTGCTTTATTACACAATACCATCTAGCAAAGGAATATTGCTTTAGGAGACAATTATTGCCAAACTGGGGATCATCTGCAGAATATACACGTCTGAGGATAATTGTATATAGTATGAATTTTATCGCTACACAGAAAAGTCCAACAAGCTTTCCCGAATAGTAACTGAAAATAAACTAAATATGATTTAAGGTACTTTTATTCCAGGGAGTAATTGTGCAGCCTGGCCAGCAGTTGAAAACTATAAACCATGTTCAGAAAGTCAGAAACCAATGTTTTAATTTTAGTGAGTAAAAAAGTTTGTGAAAGAACATATGACTAGAACAAGACTGCTCTTGAAATCAAGAGTAAAAACTGACCACTCCCATACAGGGGCAGCTATCCAGATGAGGGCTTTGAGAATTGGAAAGTTGAACTCAATTGAGCCAAACTTCCTAATTTCTGGAGGCCTGGCTTCCTCTTCTGCCAACAGAAAAGCAAGGTATACGAAAAAAAAAAGAAAGAAAGAAAGAAAAAGGAAATATGCACTGTACAGCAAGGCTTGCAGCTTACTGCATTCACATGTCTCAGAGAAAAGGGTATAATGAGTAATAACAACGTTATGCCTTCAAAAGAAAGATTTTTGATCTGTACCTGTTTCGGAATAATATTTAAGTTCCAGTAAGTGGAGTAAAAATAAATTTTGTAGCAATAAATTACTAAATATCATAATTTTAGAATATTGACTTCAGAAATTGGAAATATTAATAAACCAGGGTTATACAAATCTATGTATTTGATATCAGAAATCATGGATGTAAGTTTCTAGGTCAACCATGGTCTAGTCAATATGTTTTAAGAACTACTATATGCTTTCATAGTAAGTATATACCTACTATGAAAGACACAATATTATCAGGTATAACTTGCACCCTCTGATAAAGGGAAAAGGAAGGAGATGGGAATTCATCAAGAGTCAACTAAACTCCCTGGCTTGTGTGGCTCAGTGGATTGAACATTGGTCTGCAAACTAAAGGGCCACCAGTTTGATTCCCAGTCGGGGCACATGTCTGGGTTGCAGGCCAGACCACAGTAGGGGGAGCATGAAAGGTAACCACACACTGATACTTCCTTCCTTCTCCTTCCCTTCCCCTCTCTCTAAAAATAAATAAATAAAATCTTTTCTTAAAAAAGAGACAACTACAGTACATACCAAACGTAATTCTACAATTTACATTTATTGTGGCAACACTTCAAGAGAGGAATTAGGACCTCTGTTTTTTAATGAAGTGCACGAAAGTGTGAAATGATACAAGATAGCATATAATTAAGTCTTGTATGAACATCATTAGGTTCTACAGTTTACAATTCCCAGTATGGAACGTCAAGAAGGGATTAAATAATTATTAACTTGAGTGACTACAAATGGCACCATGAAGGAGCTGGTGCTTTAAATGTATTTTAAAGTAGCAGTAGAGGTAAGGTTGGAATGGGTTAAACAATGTCTGGAGGGGCAGATGTTGGGCATTGGAGGCAAGAACCAAATAATCAAAAGCAAATATCCATAAATAAAAATAGTGGGTGCAGCAGAGATGAATCGATATGGTGGCCAGTCTGATAGGCAGAGAGGATGCATTATGGAGAGTCTAGGAGAATAAAATTATACAGAATAGAAGTAATAAATGTTTAGATTCTGGCTGATCAAAAAAATACAAGGGGAGGCAATTATAGATTCTCAAGAATAAATGATATGATCATTCAAATATTATGTCAGTTTATGAGTGAATTCCCAGTCATAGAGGCAGTTCAATTTTTGGTGGCATTTGGGCACATCTTTATAGAAAATGCTGTGATGACATTGATGTCCTATGAAGACATCACTCAGGCCCAGAAACAGGAAAAAACCTGAAATAGGAGACTTCCATATTCTCTTTTATTACAGGGAAAATGATTTGAACTATGGTTGCTTCGGTAAACAGAGAGAAAAAGAAAAGCTTTAAAGGAAGAATCTTTAGAACTTTGTGATAAATATGGGATGGTGGAGAGGAAAGCATGAAGATGCTGGCAAAGAAATAAACTCTAGCAATGTGGCATAATTTGCAATGAAAGCACATAAAATACAGCTTTTACTTTGCTAGGCCAGCTGCAATGTTTAACTGATCATCTTGTTCCACGACTCAACAGACATACCCATAATTCAGAGCAACAACAGGAAGACGGAATAGACAGTGGAGGGAATGACTAGTAATATTGATCTTTTAGTGCAAATATGTATCTTTCTCTAAGAGACTACAAGGGTAGTGATAAAGGGTATTGCAGAGAGTGACTCCTACATGCTCATACCACTAAGTGATCGAATGTTGGTGCAACTATTTTCATCCTACAATGGGACTAAAATTGATGTTGTTGTTCTCATATCAACCTTAGCCTGCACAGCCTCACCACCTCCCCTGCCTTGTCCTCAGTCAGTGTTGTCAAATATGGGAGTATTCGACTTGAGGGCAATAGGACTTGTAGAAAATATTTTAGTGACCTAGGAAAATAATGCCTAAACCAAGGATGCTGACCACAATGGAGACTGTGATCCTCAATTTTTTAGTATGTGTCTTTGGATCTGATGTTCAAATAATGATTCAGCACTGGCACAGTATTTGGGACAAAATTGTACACAGTAAATATGTGATCATCGAATAAACACACTTTCTTTGTTGTTGTTGTTGTTTTTATTTTTATATTGCCTTTGCTTGAAAACATCCAAAAACCACTATCATTATGGCACTCTGAAGAATGGTAAACTTCAGGTAGCTATGAAGATTTTATAGCACAGTGGAATTGAAAAAGTATTTGGCTCAGGAGACCTGGGCTTGAGTCCTGGCTTTGCCTTGAATCCTCTGTATAGCTTTTGGACAAAACCACTTCCCTCTCTATGCCTCTGTTTTCTCGCTAGTAGAAAAGGGGGGATGGAGTAGGAGGAATCTCAGGCTTACTCTGGTCTAACACCCTCCGAGTCTATGCGTGTTAACTGAAGCTAACTCTAAGATTACCTCCAGCCCTACCCAGAACAACCAGTTGGCTAAAATTTCTGCCCTGGCCTTAAAATATGACTTAGTAAGATTTTACTTTCATCACCTGATATAGGACTTTTGAAGTGTCTTCTGTGACAACAAGAATGAATGTGGTTCCTAAATATGACCCCTAAATATGACAATTATTCTGTGACATCCTTGTATCACCATGAATTATACCACACTAGGCACATGATTTGGTAATAATTATCTGTAAGACTCTCTCACAGGAAACACCTGCCACAATGTGGGTCTGCCCAGCTGCTCTAAATATGAAACACTTTTATACTTGTCCCTGTAGAGACCAAGATAAGCAGGCCAGCTTCTCAGCCAAACCTCAAATGAAGCCAACAGCTTCCTCCTCATTCTTTCTTTCTTCCATCAGGGTCCGCTGTCTCTCCTAGAGATCTCACTCGTTATCTTTGTTGCAGGTGAAAGAGCAAAGGAACCACTGTTAGCATGTGTACTTCTGCCAAATTCTACCCAAATTCGGTTGTCCTGATGATATTTGGGTTTTAACATAATTTTTTCCCAATTAGAAGCAGCAACAAGTTAGTAGAGATTTTTCTTGGTGGGAAAGTGATGGGTGATAGGAAGTCGCTCAGAACATAACAGTTGTTTTGGATCTCTAGCTCATGCTGTCTCCTCACGCATGCTTCCCATCAGCTCTGCTTGTCCCAACAACCCTAACTTCTCCCCCAACCCCCACTCCTTGAAGTCAACTGTTTTCCTTTCAACTTTCTGCTCTCACACTCCCAACTGTTGAGTTTCTCATCAACTGGAGTTCCCCAGTGCTCCCCTACTCTTTTGTGGCTTTACCACTGGCATAGATTCCCTCTCTCCACACAGTGGTACCATTAACTCTCCTTTTCAGGGAATCAAGAGTCTTGGACCTTACAGCCCTTGCAGCTTCAAGCCCCCTAGAAAGTATGCATCTAAAACATTATTCTTTTAACAAATAGTTATTAAATCAATAAACACTAAGTTAAATATTGATTAGGTGTAAAACCATGGTAGCAAATGGAATAGAAAGTAGGAGCAGAAAGCAGATCAAAGAACCCTCCAGAAGAGTGTGGAATAAGGTATGTTCTGGGTTAAATAGCATCCCCCAAAATTTCATGTCTACCCAATATCTATAAGCGTGAGCCTATTTGGAAACAGGGCCTTTGCTGATGTGATCAAGTCAAAATGAGGTTGTACTGGATTTGAGTGGGCTTTAAATCCAATGACTGGTGTCATAAAAAGAGGAAAATCTGACACAGACACAGGGGAGAGCACCATGTGACAACAGAGAAGTGATGCAAACCAAGAAGGGCCAAGAATTGCCAGCAACCTTAAGAAGCTGGAAGAGGCAAGAAAGGATCTGACACTTTGAACTCAGGGAATAAACTTATGTTGTTTTAAGCCACCAAGGTTATGGTGATTTATTATAGTATCCCTAGGACATTAATACAGCTTATCTCAGGGATTAAGTACTGGCAGACAGAGCAAAGCCCTGAGAACCTCATCCCTGGGCACAGGAAGATAGAGGATTGGGAGCAAACATTCCCCAAGTTGGGAGTTAGCTCCAAAACCTCACTCCTCTAATATATGTGGACATCAGAATAAGTCCATGTGTAGGGGAAGATGATGATGGTGACAGTGATTACTACAATGGTTACTCTGACAAAGAAAAAGTGAAGGACCGGTAGGGGGGAAAGGCAAAAGGAGGGACATATGAGGAAAAGTGTAATTTCTGAGAAAAATGACAACATTGTTAGTGACTTTATGTCAATAATCAGAATCAAAGTAGAATGAGGAGTAAAACACCACAATCTGGCTCTGCTGGATAAAATAATATTAATCATGTAAACTGCTTACCATTTATGCCTAATAACCTTGTAGCACAATAACAGTTATACGTATCATTAAATGTGAGGTTTAAATAATTGTTAATTTTATTTGCTCCAAGCAATAAACTCTGTTAACAGCCTTTATAAATTGTGACTCCTACCATGTGGTCATTAGCTCACAACCTGAAAAAATAAAAATAAAAAAACTATAAGCAACAGTGTTTAATATTACTCAAATAAGTGTAGAAAATGTAGCACAGTATCATGCCATTTATGGGTTTTACCACCCAAGCATAAGTTTAATAATAAAGATTAGGAGAAAATGAAGTATAGTATTACATATGAAAACAAATGCTGAAAGAACACAGCAAGTCTTCAGCGGTGATGTATCCTTTTGTGTCTAATATTCCTCGACCAAATAAAAGCAAGTGTTCTGTGTTCAACACAGGACTATTAGGCTTTCTTTGGCATACCTTTGACGTGTCTGCTGCCTGCCTTTTAACAAAGACTATTTGTCACTAATGGTGCTTGATAGTTTGTATACCAGACCCATATACAAAATAAAGTCTCTTTTCAAGCTCCCACCAAGACTTAAGAAAAATATCCTGCAAGTATGAATGCACAATCATGTTTAATTGTGGGAGTTCAGCTGAACTTTGTCTCTTCCATTTTGAGACCAGGAACACAGTCTCACAGTTTTTCTCTCCCAAATACACCAGATTTTTTTATTTTTTAATGATCAGTCTGGGTTTAAACAAAATGCAATTTGTTTTTAGAGATATTTGAAACTAAAATAGGAAGTCTCGTTATTGGTTTATTGGTCTATAACCAGGTTCTTTCCTGTAGAGAGATGTTGTCAACATTCAGCGTGAAAGCCACACACAGTAACACCCTTTCTAGGGATGGGGTATTGGTGCCCTCTTGAGGAAGAAGGAACAGGCAGAGGAAACAGATATTTGAAGGAAACAGTTGGAAACTCAGGAAAAAATGTTCAGGTAGCTCTGTGCTTCGAACGAGTCCAGTCTATCTCAAAGGATAACCCAGGTCTGCCTAGGATGTACCAAGCAAACGTTTTGCTTTTTTCCCAGCACGAACTCATATACCTTGATGTTTATAAGGATAGCCTGCTTTGTTCCTTCTTTTAATTTACAGTGTTCCAAGGTAATGCCATTTAGGTGAAGTGCTGCCTCCCTTGCTTTCAATATAGCTCACAGTCAAAAATGATTTTGATGATGAAATCCACACTGTCACACTGATAGAATATTTGCCATGCAATCCTGTCTAGTGGTATTTGAGGATCATAAACCTCAAAAAGCCCCATCTATCCTGCCCTCCTTCCCCACTTCTGGCTTTAACTTTGCGTATTCGGTAGTTTTACCCTTTCTTGCTTTCCATTTCTGCCAAGCTCCTAATTATTTGTCTTAGAATTCTTTGAACTCAGTCCAGTTTTCTGCCTAATTCTGATTCCAGGAATGTGGGCTCTAAAAATATTTTTATATAGGGCAAGAAATATGTGTAGTTAGCATCTCCACCCTCAACCTCCAAATTAAAAAATCCTTTTAAGAGTTTCCTTGAAAGAAAATTAATTGATTAATGAACAATCCCAGAAACTTGAAGAGGTTTTTGGAGTATTTTACCAGATTCGTTCCAATGAGAGTGTCAGCAAAAAATTCTCTGGGATTCTGATCTAATGTTGCAGAATGAAGTTTGCCTCTGCCTGGGCCATTAGCCCGATCATAGACTTAGAAGCCACCTGTTTACATTTCTCATCTCTAATTTAGTATTATCTTGCAAGTAGTCAAGATAAATATGCAAACATGTTAGCCTCCATACTCTAGACATCAAAGAACCAGTTTTAAAACTACATAATCTGAATTCTAATTCCCTCTTCTGCCACTTTCTTATTATGTAAACTCAGTCAAGTTACTTAACCTCTCTGGGTCGCATTGCCTCATGCATAAAACGAAGATAATGGGAATCTCTTTCCTGGCTAGGAGAACTTGGACCAGTCCTATGACTGCTGTCCAGGGCTACTTTTTTGGTTGTTTGCTAAGTAACAATTGTTCCTAGATCTTCAAACATATCAAATATACAAAACTGTCTTGAAAAAAGGAGAGCTTACACCATTCCAGTCCAACAAAGCAATATATTAAGTTAAAAATTAAGGAAATAAAACATAGCGTAGGGTAACATTGCACATTTTTAGCTTTTTTGTGAACTGTCATGAGACAGTTGTCACGTTCTGCATTCTTGCTACTCTGTAACAACCCTCCTTGGTGCTCCATCAATGTCAGTCTTCTTAGGTGCCAGAGGGAGGAGGTCATCTCAAGAGAAATGTGACTCTGTTGTATCCATGCTGCTTCTTCAAGGGCAAACATAGCTTTTGCTTGATCTACTCAAGATAGGATGAGTTTCTGATGGTGGAAGAGGCAGGAACAGGCCTTTTATCGCTATTCAGAGCTTTGAAAAACTTCATCACTAAAGGAGAGACATCTCAGTATCAGAACAATGAAAAACCAGGTCATGTAGTTTCAGATTATTATTTAAGATGATCTTGAGTCAAAGTAGAGGCAGTTTGCTGGAGGGAAAGAAAAAAAACCTTCTCTTATCTGTCTCAAAATTCTGAACCCCCTGATCATTTTCATATAAAAAGGACTTCCTTATCAGCTTGGAAGCCTGAAAGACATCTGCCCTTATTTTTGACACGAAATTCCCCTAAAGTGCTTAGCCCAGGGTCTGGGATGTGACTGTACTCAATAGATGCCTGTCACTGTCATTAGTAATCATTTCATCTTTGAGGCTTTTGCTAACATCTCAGCAAGTGAAACAAAGGACTAAGCTTAGCCTGAGTGGACCTTCTGGGCACAATGCTCACACATGGGAAGGTTTTTGTCCTGTAAAGGGACCTACAGAGGCATACAAGGGCAAGATTTTTGTCCCTTCATGCCAGGCAAGGTCAGACAAGAGGACTGAAATGTTTCCGCAGTTCCCACCACACCACGTCAGGTCTCTCCTCCTACTGAGACCTGTCTCAGCATGAGCTCTGGAGTTCTGCTACTGAGAATTTTCTGACAAGTCTTTGACGTTTCTGGTGGCCATGTGCTCTGTGCTTGTCTCTATTCTATCCCACATTAGGCTCTTTCTCTCACAGAGCCAGAAGGAATACCTCTTTAACTATGTCCACATGTCCTTTCCCACCACACTATGCTAACACCTGCAGAGTGGTGTTAGCTGTTACGTGCGCATGGCACAAGATTCTGGTTAATGCCATTCATGATTCTTAAAGAAAAGACTTTCCATAAATAAGATATTTTTCCCTTTTAAATGAGGCAATTTTTTTTCCCAGAAGCCCACATGGCCACTGCCTTAAGTATTCTAGAAGTTGGGAATGGCTAAGTTTGGATATAGCATAAAGCTTATGTCTCTCAGATTGTTATTTGTGAAAGTATCTTTGTCCATTGAGCTTATCACTTGGAAAATTAGAAAAGACCCAATTTTGTTGACAACAAGAACCATCCAAGTTTTCTACACTTCTCCCACCTCAGTATGGATTAGCCTATTGCAAATCTGACTCATCCTATGGATTAGAATAACAATATTTCAAAACAGTAGAGACCATAAAAAGGCAACATGGGAAAAGTTTTACTATGTGCCAGTGATATTTGAGGCAGGTAGCCAAGAAGAGCAAGACAATCACCTTCCAGAATCATGCCCAGAGTTTAACCACCCCATTTGTTTCTCATAAAGCCCGCAAAAGCAACAGGGTTTTCTTTTGCCTCAAGTGACTCATTAGCTTACAAAGGCATCCTTGGGATTTAGAATACAATAAAGTGCAATTGAAATTTTAATTTATGCAATATGTGCATGAATAAGGATGTGACAATGTGTTAGGGCACAAGTTTTTTTTTAAAGATGATCTAGTGTTATTCTTTAATCATCTCTCTGCTTTTAATATGTTAAAGCCAAAGATTCAATGTCTTAATTCCGCCCTGTAGGGTTTCCCTGTTGTCTCAATTACTTTGGAGTTCCTACAATGTGGTCTCTTCATCACTAAAAAATGAGTGATTACATGTATTACATTCTGTAGAAAAGTTTATCAAGATAAGCCTTGTGTTTCTTAATGCTGAATAGCCAGAAAATAAAATTGGCTAACCAGAATCATTTAGATGCCATCAATCACAGAGACTGACCAAGGCTAGAGAATTCTATTTTGATATTTTTAAAACTGATTTCCAAATAGATTGCTCAGTTTGTAGCCACAGACTCCAAAATATGAACCAAATATGAAAATATTTTAACTTTCATGTTTTAATGATAAGACTGTTGTTGGCATTAATATTTGAACATTTCAGCACACCTAGCTCTGAAAGCTATGTCATGGCAGGCTCAGAATCCACTGGCAGACTATAAATAAAATCTTTCTATAAATATACTTTATGTCAAACTACTAGCAGAATACATTTTTCATCTTCTAAACAGATGGTATAAGAGAAAAATCATGCATGTATAAGATTAATCAAACATGCTTTTTTGCTGATAGAATTTTCATTACCATTACCAGCATGGGTTCTGTGAAATTTCTGCATGTTATGTTTTCTTTTGAGAATTAGTTTACTTAAGGAAATGATTAATATAAATGAAGATGGAACGATGATAGGCCTTTTTGTGTTTTGTTTCTTTAAGGTCCAATGGGCTTGAGATTTCAGATTTTATTCTGCAGAGACAGAGTCGGGCAGCTCTTTTAGGCCTGTGGTTGAACCAGTGCTAAGGCTCTCACCTTATTATCCCAACTCCTACCCCCCACCGTCACTGGTCATTTGTCAGAACTCCTACCCTGAGGAGATGCTAGCCTTTACCAAAGTCCTTACCCTCTCCAGTATGTGAAACATTGAAAGCAAGGAAGAGGCTTTACTGGAAAAAAATGCTGTGGCAAGGGCTTTGGCATATAAAATAGCACCAAGAGTGACTATGGTCTAGTCACTGAAGAGTGGGGTCTCCCCCAGATTCAGGCCACCTGGGTTCAAAACCAGCCAGCCACTAGAACAAAGAACGGTAGTTGCCCACCTCAAAATTTTTTTCTGAGATTATTACCATCTAAAATAAAGGACTATTTCCTAGAGCCACCCCAGTGTCTAGGTGGAGCCATGGGACTAGATTGTGGCCTGAGACTAAATTTTAGCCAAGATATAAGTAAAACAGATGGCTCATTTTTTGCCACTCTGCCTTTTATCCTGCTTCCAGATGTCAATGTATGTGTGTGATGGCTGGAGTTCCAGCAGCCATTTTAGACCATGGGGTGTGTATGAGGTTAGAAGTACTCAAATCACATGCATAAATTTACCACTGGAGTTCCTAAAATAACTGAGGATCTACCATATCTGTTCTCATCTGTCTCTTCCTGGGCTTCTTTTATGTGAAACAAAAATAAGGAGCTATATTATTTAACATACTCACTACGGTTCTTCAGAAAATTGTTTAGAGTCTCAAAACTTTAGTTTCCACACATACAAAAATGGGAAAAATAATAGCACCTCACTCAGAGTTGTTGTGGGTGTTAAATGAGATGATACATGGCACTCAGACGAGGGGCTGGTTTGCTCCACAGAGGCCAACTGTTACTCTTATTAAGGGCACCTCACATTTGAGTATCTAACAGTTTCTACAATTAAAAAGTGACTTGGGAAGTTCCTCAGCATATTATTTTTTAATGTTCTGAAGTGTGAATTTGAATCATGCCCTCTGAGAAGGAATGAGTCATTTAGCTAGTTGGGGACACTGGCATCTGCCTCTCAGTACTGTTTTGCTATCCTCTGCTCATGCAGTGACTTACTCGTGCTATGATTAAGACATTGTTTCTTTGTGAAAACAACTGAAAAAAAAAAGTCAAATGCCAATGCTAGTGACAGAATAAAGAAAATATTAAGAAATGTAATAATTGAATGAAATAAAATGTTCTAGATAGAAAATTCATATTTTTGGTATAAATATACCCACCATATGCCCCATATGAAGGAAGCTATAGATTGTAGAGGTCATTTCCAATAGGGTGCTTTTCAAATGTCTCTCAATGTATCACTTACAAATGTTAAGGACCTGTTACTGCACATGATCCACAAGCAAAATCCACAGGTTGTAAGGGGATTAAAATTAAAGAATTAAGGGGGAATAGAATCCGCAGAGTTAAGACACGGGGAAGGTCCTTTGCTACAGAAGAGTTCCAAGAGTTAAGAAACTATTTTTTATTTTATTCATACCCACATTCCCCTCCCCAAAAGACTTAAGACATTTTTACAATAAAAGGCATGGAACTAACAAAATTATAGAACCTTTGAGACAAGGAAGGGAAAATAATGGAAGGGAGAAGAAGGATAATTTCAGTTTGATAGCCTGGTTCCCATCTAGCGATGTCACTTACTGTGATTTCACCTGAATCAAAGGTAAGACATAGAGAAAGTCCACTTAGAGCAGAAGGAGGAATGGCTGCTGTACTGGAATTTCCCCATTTTTCCTTCCAGGTGCCCTCACCACCCACTACACCCCTCCCCATGCCCACAGAGGCTGACCTGACGGTCTATGTCCAGAGGCTCCCCTGTCCTCTGGTTTCTGGTGGGGTTCAGTCCTTGGTGAGACTTGGCAGAAGATCAGAGGAAGAGGAGAGACTCAGCTCACAATATTTATTCTCCAGGTCCCTTCCTGTGAGGGTGCCTTAAATTGTCTGCATCCCTAGACCCAAGTTTACTACCCCTCCCAAAACAACCTGTTCTATACAACTGTCTCCTTATGGGTTCTCTTACTTTCTCTCTTCCCTTTGAGCCTGAGAAAAGGATGCCACATATAGCAAAGACAAATATAAAATAGTCAGTTATATTTATATTTGAATTTCAGATAAACAACAAACTTCTAAATATAAGTATGTCCCATGCAACTTTTGGGGCCATACTCATACTCAGAGATTATTCATTGCTTACCTGAAATTCTAATTCAACAGGGCATCCTATGATTTATCTGGCAATCCTATCCTAAGGGTACTGTCAGCTGCTAACTCCGGGTTTCTGCTGGTTTCCCTGCATCCTACTCACGTCTTTGGAACGAGTCCCTTTATCTATAAGCCATCCTTGAATTATTCTGATGTGAGTGTGCCATCTGTTTTCCCTCAGGATCCTGATACAGTCATAATACCTCTTGGTTTTTCCCTGTCAAGGTTATTTTCTCTCAACTGCCTCTCATATGTTATTTCTTGCAGATTTTCACAAGTGTCCTATGGCAGACAACCCAATGAGATTGAAAGAAGGTCTTTGCTCTCTAGAAAATATGTGATACAGAAGTGGTAATGCTGACATCTTAGCATGAGACTTACAGAGCCTAATTTAGATCCTGTATCTGAGCTTGGTTTCCCCTGAAAGTGGAGTCTGAGAAAAAGGCCTGCTGCAGGTAGTTTATTTTTTAAAGCAACCCCAGGAATTAGGAGTGCAAGGTAGGGTGAATGAAAGAGGGAATGAGGGAGGCCATGTGAGAAAGTGCTATTGACTATAGGTAACTGGTGTTTGATTCTACCTCATGAATGTGTTTCAGATCACCTGTTCAAGAATTTCAAGAGGGAAGCATTTATCAATGACCCTTGTCCCCTGGTGGCCTCAAGCATGGCCTGCAGTTTTAGCTTAGATGTATGGGAGGGAAGAACCATTTCCTGAGATTTCCATGCCTCAACCTCAGAGAGTCCTCAAGGAAAAAAAGAAAAAAGGAAAGAAAAATGGCACGTGCCTAAAGTGTAGTGCTGTCCAATATTGCCCAGTTGCAATTCCCTGGAAGCGATTAAAGCCTCCACAATGCTGGCTAAAGCCAGTAGGATTTTGAAGTGGTGACCAAGGTCTCCCATGCTCAATAGAAGGCCAGCCTACTTCTGCATGGAGGTGAACTACCAGGATATTAACGAAGACGTGCGGAACCTAATGCAATTGGGGAAACATGTCCTTCATAGGAAAAGATCTCTAGAGGAATCACCACAGTTGGTAGAAACTGGAAGTCAGACACTGTCAAGCACAGAATGTGCTTGGGGGGAGATTAATTAGTTGAGAGGAGCCAAACCAAGCTCCTCCATGTCTGCTGTGAGTAGTTATGACAGGTCTTGCCTGAGGCCACCCATGGAGTTTCCAAGTGGACTTACACGGGAAATTCCTGGTTTCTCCAGTGTAGTTGCAGTTAAGGGACAATTACTCCAATTTAGGCACAACACGAATTTCAAAATCTAGGGTCTCTATTAGTCCTGAGTAACAGAATTATTACTGTGCATAGTTGTTAAAGTGGTTTTGGGATGGAAACATGGCAGAGTCTGCTTCTCTGCCCTGGTGGGCATTTTAAACTACCCACGCAGCCAAGACTACCAACCTCAGGTATGTTTCCATGATAAACAAGGGTGGAATGGAGAATTATAGCCACTTACCTCTGTCTTTTCCTTGTTTTGGTAAAAACACTTATGAAAAAGAAAATTTAAACTCAATCTAAGTCATTATTGTTGTTCATCCTTGAACCCAAACCACATTCCATGGTCTGGCATAATGGAAAGGGACAGTACTGACTAGGTCGGCAGAAGATTCAATGGTTATATATGGGTATAATTAGAGAGCATTGCCAAGATAATATAATATATTCATAAGTCACACTCTACCTCACAGGTCTGCCCTGTGACTTGCAGTAGGGAACAAAGTTCTAGTCTCATTTACTTTCCAGCTTCGGATGAAAGAGTGGCAGCAGGTAACCCTCATAATCGAGCTCAGTATAAAACTGTCCCCCACGTAGTGAGCCAGAACCTGACTTCTAATCATGTACAATGTGAGCTGTAAATCAGTTCAGATTATTAGCATCATGGGTGTAATTCAATTTTTCACATTGTGGCAAGTAAAGAAACATGAGTAGTATTTTCAGTATTTTTCTTCCATGTGAAATGTACTAGTGTGAAATATAGCCATAATAATTTAAAACTGACCCTCTGCTCCTGATAGTTTAACATTTCAAACTTCTTTTTTACCCACATACAAAAAAAAAAATCCTTGAAAAAATGAATAAAATTAACCCTTTAAATTAAAAAGGGAAAGCATGGAAAACTGGAGCTTAACAATGCAAAATAATGATTCTTTACTACTTCTTTTCACATACTTCCAGCATTTAGAGAAGCTGGAAAATGTGTTAGCCATCAACCCATGTGACCTCAAAGATTTGGAAAAAAATTAAGTCCCTCCATTATCTTACTTCCTATTCCAGAGCATATAAGCTTTTGACCTATCAGTAAGATTGTGCTCAAATCACATATACTGAAAGAGTTTTACTTCAACCACTGTAGTTAAGTGACAAGACTACAATGGTTAACATTGTATTTCATCTGCAGAAAATATCAATTTGATCTCACCTTCTTTTTCACCAATATGTCAGCAGCAGATTTTGCCTCTGAAAACCATACATCTGCAAGGTGTTTGAATAAATCATGAGTGGGGGTGCCTGACTGGTCTAAGAGCTGAATACACCCTTGAGTGTGATTGGCAGTTCATATTATTTCAAGGCATCCCAGACATCATCACTTACTCTAAGTGCTCTCAAGTCGTATATACCTTGGTGACCAATCATGAAGGTTAAATATTCAGATTGTTTGCCCCTTTGTGATCTGTGCTGCTGCATCCTTTTATAAGCCTAGAGCTATGCAATAACAAAAATGGCAGAAAAATTAACCAAACTAAAGACTGCAGAGAAAGGGGAGAAAGATGAGCAAGATGTGGAAAAATCACTATCGAACAGAACTGTTGCTACAGTAAAAGATGTTTTGACTCATCAATAAGCAATATAACTTGATAAGTGCTGAAAGGAATATAAGAGATTAATGATGCCTTGGTTTATGCCCAGTAAGAACAAGAGTGTTGAGCTGAGAAGCAACACTTAACTTCCTCCATCAAAGTGTCTGGCTCTAGGGACCCCATGAGTCCTTAGCATAAGGTGTGAAGGTTCTGGTCATGTTCCTTTCCTTCCTGCTGCATGGAAACCAAGAAAGGGGTTAAGGGTTGGAGGACCAAGAAGGAACTGCCAAATAGGAATTACTCTGTGACTTCTGGCCTCAGTGACAACATGTACAGGGTTTGGAAATCATCACTACTGCTTTTATGACAAGAAAACAATTATACAAACTGAGAAGCGATGGTTTTTCTTGGACCCATCAGGGAACTTGCATTTCAGGGCAAACTGTCACCTTGAAATCTGGAGAGATAGGGACATCCAGACAAACACAGCCAAGATCTGCTGAATCAGATAAGAACAGAAGCTGCTGGAACCATAAATTGGTAGAAACACTTAAATGATAATTTTGATGAATTGCTAGAGGCTGAGTATGGAGTAACATGAGACTGAAAATTCCTGGGGGTCTTACTCTTAGAGCCAACCCCTCCACCTTCCTGGGTTTTTCTTCCAGGAACCCCACCAAGTTCTCATGATGAAGATCTAAGAAAATGCCCTCTAGGTTCTGGGGAGGGAAAGAGCCTGCTCTCTGACAAAAACCTACTTTTTCGTCAGAGCCTCTCCCAGCTGGAGGAAAGACA
This sequence comes from Mormoops blainvillei, assembly GCA_004026545.1. Lineage (NCBI taxonomy): Eukaryota > Metazoa > Chordata > Mammalia > Chiroptera > Mormoopidae > Mormoops > Mormoops blainvillei. Next base: position 33,849 of record PVJD01000257.1, read on the forward strand.
TTGTTTTATTCCAGCCCCCTCTAGCCTTCCTGTCTCACTTAAAGGAGGAAAATACAAATTTAACAGGGAGCAGGGTTTCAAGGAAATAAATTGGAACCGAGTAGGATGCTGGAAAATAAAAGCCAATCCTCAGGAGAAACACTTGTGAAGGTTACGGTCCCATGACACAGGCCCACTAACAGACAAAGATTCAGTTGGATCATTAGAGAACACTCCCATTACCCCACACCTTACCAGCGTATCACTTTAAGAAGTGGATAACAGCTGAAACAGCTGTAGGACACAGATTCTTTCTGAAGATGACTAGCTAGAATATCCCAGTGTACTTTCACATAGAGAAACCTTCTAGTCCCATAAAGTCTGGGCCTATCACAGCAGCAGATGCTGGTCAAACATCTCTGTTCAGATTTGGAGCAGCTTGGTAACTGGTTTTGTGGATTAACAAAATACCACAGTCTTGTAGAATCTACCATCATGCAGTTCTGTGGTAGGACCTGACACCTAGAATACACCATTGCAATAAGTTGTGGTAGAGTGGGAGGGCAGAGCCATTCCTGACAATCTTGTCCATTTCTGGTCTCCTGTATGTGAGCCTGGGTTCCCTGGTTTCACGTAACAAGTGGCTGGCTGTCCTATGGCACTGGAAGAGCTTTTCATGGTGTTAGCAAACTTACTTAGCTGAGTCCCCAGAGAACTTCCTTTCCCTACTTGAAAGAGCTCACCATTAATCTCAGGAGGAACCTATAAGGTTAACCAATCTTCTGACCATATCGATGACTCAGTTGGTGGTCTAGAATCCTTACCTCAGCAGTCCAAACTGGTTTATCATGAAAGGTGCTAAACAGCCCTATCTAAAGTTGCATGAGCAAGGTGCTATTGATTTAGCGCAAATCATTTGCAAATGTATATTACACATACAAAACAGCTGTCTGAGTTGATGTCTTAAGTGAGGCACAAAATGATGCTCTCAGCATGAAGAAAGTACTATTAAGACCCTTCATAAAACCTTCAGAAAGAGCTCCCAGGTTTCATATGCAGGACAGCCAATTCTACCAGTCAGAATTCTCTCAGTTGCAAGTAACAGAAACTCAGCTCAAACTAGCTCAAAGGAAAAGGGGGATTTATTGGCTTATGTGACTAATAAGTGAGGGGTAGAACTTGTTTCAGGAATGACTAGGACTTAAAGGTAGTCATTTAGTCTAGGTCTGTGTGTCTCTTGTTCTTTCTCTTTCTCTCTTTTCCTCCCTCTCTCTCTCTCTCTCACCCCTGATTCTCTTTCTAAGTAAGTCTCATTCTCTCTTTTTGTAGATTTTCCCTTAATTTGATGATGAAACTGGCCACTGTAGCTAGTCTTAGAATATTCTGGTACAAAAACCCCAGCAGAAAGAGCAAGTCAATATCTCCCAGGGTCCAAATAATAATCTTAGGAAAGGGCTCTGATTGTCTTGTTTGGTGAAGTGTCTATTCTGTGTGCCAATCAGTATTTCTAGGAGGAGGAATATGTCTACTGATCTTTGGGCCAGAGGTTACTGTGACCAATAGCTCCATTAGCACGCCTTGGAATAGGCAAGGGAACTTATCTCACGAAAATTAAGGGAGTTGTTGCTAGAAAAAGGGTGAAGATATTCTGAATGACATAAACAACAGATATTTACTATATCCCACCCCTTGATTCCCAGCATGCACAATTAATCTCTATTGGGTACATGTAACCCCAAAAGTGTCTGCACCTAAGAATTTAAAGCCTTCCCAAATCCACACCCACATCTAGCACCTGGGATCATATACATTACCTTGACTGGGTCCAGATCTAATGTCTCACAGCAGTGGAACCTAGGGATAGATGATGAAGTTATCCACCTCATCATACCAAAAATAAAATCTTAGAGACCAAACAACAGCTATGGAAACTCCCATTTGGTAAATGGAAAAAAGGAAGAATACAAATACCATATGCCATCTCCTGCTGGACAGAAGTCATAAGAATATATGTCCCTAGGGTTTGAGGAATTTTATGGGAAGGCAATGCCATCCCTAACCCTGCTTACAAGGATGCTCTCCCTTGGCCATTGAATTCCATGGCTCTTCCTGACATGGGGTCTTGTTAGCAACCCAATTCCCAAGACATGGTTATGAGGGCCTGAGTATTACCCTAGGCGTTAAGCATCACAGGTCCTTTTCTTGATCTGGAGTTTCTCAGATAGGCTAACTCCTTAAAATTCTAGTAAGCTGTCAATAGAATCTATTTTGGAGAAACTCCATTAGGTCAGAACCAGTGCCAGAAATCTTGGCCAGTAACAATTTGTAAATCTGAATTCTGACTTTGAGTGTCTGTCTCTTAGCAACAAACCTTGGTCCTCTGCCCATGCTTCTCTCTCTCTTTTATATATGTCCATCTTGGCCTCTGCTGTAGGACTATAGGAGACAATAAATTGGGGTAGTGAGACAGAGCTAATCTATCCTTGACCCCCATCGGAATATAGGGGTAGAGAGGTCTTTATTATTTTCATTTAGCAGAAGTGATGCAGAGCAAGTAGTATTTGGAAGAGGTTCCCATATTCTCTGTCCTTTCCCTGGCTCCAATAAAATCTCGTCTTTCCGTGTACTAAACTGAAAATGGGACGGATATTTTGGCATTTTACATGACTGTCTGACCCTTGTTTGGCATTTGACATGAATACCTGACCCTTAGTGGTCTTGGCTTTCTGACCATTAACAGATATATATTATCCGTTCACTGTTTTCAACCTACCAACCTGTCCCTTTCTTTTGGGGCAATAGTGAAGACTACAACAGTAGCTTACAGCCTCTGTAATTTTGACATTTCTCTAGCAAATCTCCTGAGGCTCCAGGCTTGGTGAGCTCTTAGTCTGAGTCCTAAAATCCCAAAGACGGTAATGAGCCAGCCTGTTCTGCTGGTGTGTAGAAAAGAGCTGATCTTCCCAGCCTGGGAGGGAGGCAGGCTCCCTGCAGTCCTCGACTTCGCCTCAAGTCAGGTATATAATTCCACATTGTGGGGCCTATCACCGGTAAGGCCCTACTTCTAGATACCAATTTCTGTGCTGGTCAAACCCCCATTGCTTGCAAATGACAGAAATCTAACGCACACTAGCTATAATAAAAAGGAGAATTACTTGCTTGCATGACACGCGTCTGAGGAAGCTTCCACCACAGTCAGAGCTGGGGAATGGTGAGGTTCTCAGGTCTCCGCCTCTCAGCTTTCTTCTCCCTGAGAACTGGTCTCATTCTCTCCTGGCAGATGGTCTCTCCCTGTGTGGTAAGGACAAGATCTTTGGCAGCCCCAGGCTCACAGTATTCTGGAGCTGATATCCCAACAGAATGAGAATCATCTTTCTCACAGCGGCCAGTTAAATCTCTGATGAAAGGTCTCTGATGGACCCTGACTGGTCATATATCCAACTTGTAAACTCCTCCCTGTTTCCAGGTAAGTGGCTTACAATAAAGTGACCCTCCACATGCCTAGGGATTCGGTAAAGGGATGGGGGTTTTTTGACTGGCAGCCACCCTACCACCACATGGTTCCTGAAAACAGAGTAGATCCTGTTGTTAGACTAAGCAGCAAGGAGATACAGGACAGACAAAAATGAGACTGCTTTTACTACAATGACTTCCCCACCTCCTAGGGCTGATGCCTAAACTCACACACTGACTTAATGGAGAGCCCGAGACTTTAGGATCCACAAAGTATATCAATTCATTGTTTTTTAAAAATCCACCAAAAGAAAAGAATGGCTGTGTTATTCATAAATATGTCTGATACAGATATTACACATGAAACCTTGAGGGAGAATGATGCCTCAGGCCACTGGAGAAGGACCTGGGTGTGCCTGGACATACTTCCACCATGGTCTCTAATACTTCCCAGAGGTGGCCTTCTCTCCTCATATCATCCTGGTCTAAACACAGGGACTACATGATGACTAAGCACGAGGACTACATTTCTGGAGTGCTCCTGGAACTCTGATGCTCAACATCTGATGTTCTAGTTGTGTTTGAGTGGGCTGAGTTAAGAAGCCTGTACCAGATTACAGTTTCTATGGGCAGGATTGGATTAAGCAGGATGTCACAGTGGAGGCAGTGTAGCCTGAGGGACAGGTTTTATTATAGCAAACGGCACTGAAAGGTCACAGAGGGGCAGACAGAACTGACTGCCAGATTCTGGAAGGTGTGGCAAGGTGATTAGAGATGGGTCAGGACAGGTGGTTCAGGACTAATGATATGAATGACACTGAGGTCTTGAGACTTGCTTTCATAAGTTTCCTGAAAACTCCTGGGGAGATTAGTCTTGAAGTTAAAAGGAACTGGAATACCAAGTAAGACAATAGGTTATGCATTGAATAGGTCATTTTCTTTTCTTTTTTCTTCTTTTAGATTTTATTTATTTATTATTAGAGGGGAAGGGAGGGAGAAAGAGAGGGAGAGAAACAGCAACGTGTGGTTGCCTCTTTCTGTCACACGGTCCCTACTGGGGACCCTGGCCTGCAACCCAGGCATGTGCCCTGACTGGGAAATCAAACCGGCAACCCTTTGGTTTGCAGACCGATGCTCAGTCCACTGAGCCACACCTGCCAGGGCTGAATAGGTCATTTTCTAAGTGCCCAGTTGCTTTACATTGTTTGGTTTTTTAAAAATGTGTGTTATTTTGTAGATTACGATTTTCAAATGAAAAGAATGTATCTTGCACAATAGTTTAGGATATTTTTGCCTCAAGACTATGATATGTTTATTTTAAAATAATTGACATTCTAAATTTCATAGAGGTAATTACCTTTAAAACACAGGGGACTTTATAGAGCCCTTAATCCAGTCTTTGATTTTGTATTTTTTTAATCGTCGAAATGGTTTTTTGTTCCCCAAACGAAATAGCACAAGAAATTCCAACCTGTAAGACAGTGTCACTCATTCAACAATTATTTTTGTTCCAGATGCTGGGCTCAGGACTGAAACATCAGGAATCAAATTTCATCCTTGGTGCAGCCTAGAGGGTGCCCAGGAGCCCCTCTCCACTTCTCTGTTGAGCCTGTCACCGTTCTCATCAGCCTAGGGTTACCCTGAGGCTCAGCCCTCTGTAGACCCTTGATCCAGGCTCACCCCCTCATTCAGAATGAAGATTCTGAGGTCAGAGGGCAAGATATTCTAGCAGCATTTTACCTAAGTATCAAAAAGTTAACTTGCATCTATGACTTTCCTCTTGCTTTAGATCAAAAAGAGCATCACAAGTTGCCCATCTTCCCCTTTAAAAAAACAAAACAAAACTATTCCTCTTACATTTGCCCTCAGAATTCTTTTGCTTCAAGTAGAGGAACACAATCTCTTTGTATTTTTTTTTGGTACTCCCTTTATACCATCATTTTGCTTCTTCAAGGAAATGTGTGGGAGGATGACAGTAGAGTTAAATTGGCAAAATTAAGAAAGCAAATAAATGGTCCCTGTGGTATAGCACCAGACTTGGGGTAGAAGGGTAGGAGGTACAGAAATGTGATTATGATAAAATTACCAGGAAAGAAAACCTGAAAGTTAAAGGTCAAGAGAAGAGAAGAAAAAGTCACTCACTGAAGATTCTACATGGATCTCCAGGGCACTGGGATGGTGGAGCTCTGTTCGTGAAGGAAAAGACATAGAGGCCATGGGATGACACTAAGAAATTTGTATAATAAAGACATTTCCATTGGAACATATTTTCTTTATGGATAGTCCCTTGTCTTGCCATCTTTGTAATCAAAGAACCACAATTGCTGGTCAAACTTGAGACCAATCCATAACATTAAAATGGATTATGATATAATTCAAAATATATTAACTGAGCACCTACCATGCGGCAGGTACCATGACACACACTGAGAACCTAACGGACTGAGTTACACCCTTGCATCCCAGGAGTTGTCTGTCTGAAGAAGTAGAAAGACCCATATGCAAACAAACATAACACTGAATTATTCATTGACCACTATGTGCTTAACCCTTACTCTAAGCCAGGCACTGGACTGGGCAATGAGAAATACAGACCAGCAATAACAGGAACATTTCTGCAACTTTTGGCACATGTGGTGTGGGGGGGAGGCAGCCGATCAGGTAATCACACAGGTAATTATAGAATTTCCTCTGTTACCAGGCTATGAAGGTGAGGCCCAGGAAGCTGTAAGAGCTAAAATGGGACATTTGACCTAGTCAGAGAACTCAGGGAAGTCTCTCTCCATGTGAGACCTGAAAGAAAACTAGAGATACACTAGATGAAGAAAGGAGAAAAGAAAGCAGAAGAAATAGCTCAGTCAAGGTCAGGGGGTGATGGAGAGAGCTGAGCACAAAACTGATGAGGTGGGATGGAATGTCTGCAGGAATTTGTAAGCCACACAGAAGAGCTTTGTCTTTATCCTAAAGGTAGTGAGGCGCCATAAATGCTTTATAAGTGTTCTATGTTAGAAGAGCTATGAGTACAGAGATGTAATTAATTATTTCTGAAGGGCAGAGAAGTCTGAAAAAGCCCCTAAGAAGATGTAACTTTGGGGTCAGGCCTTTTCAGATAAGTATGTATTTTTCCAAGTGATAAAATTGGGTAAACCCACCCCAGAGAATGCCAGTGGCATGAGAAGTGGAAAGGGGGGGAATGTTAGGGGAACATGGGACTGGACACACAACATTCTGGTTATATTAGTGAATGGTGGTGGCAAGGTGGGGAGGGGAATCGGGGGTTGCTGAAGAAGGAGTTAAAGATGATGTCAATTAAAAAAATTAGGAAATTGAGACACATGTCAGAAATATGGAAAAGAGAAGAAGGAATAGGCATGAAGGAAAAGACAAAGCCAGCTGGCCCAAAGAGCCATTGAAGTGGGGTCATAGTGTTCTTACACCTGCCAACAGTTGTCTTCTCTCTCCCACTGAAGTAGCCAAGTAGACTAACCTGACCTCTACCACCAGAACTGGGTGCTTTCACTCTGAGGCTCTAGCTCTATTTCTGGGCAGGGGTGTCCTCAGAAAACCAAGTTCCCAGCAAGCTGCATTGTCCTCTCTTACACGTTGTGCCTTGATTACAATATTTGGTTGCTCAAATTCTTTATTTAGGGTTCTCTTGATCGGATGTCAGACAGACTCTGCCTTCTCCCTTCCACATAAAAGTTGCCCAGTCTGAGTTTTTATTCTTCCAGTTTGACTTCCTAAGTTCCTTGCCTGTCGTTTTCTTACTGCTGAAACCGACCCCTTCATCTCTGCTCTTCCGATAGTCCCAGGAATGTAACACCTGAAACATTATAGGTGTGAATTGCCACCATGTATCAGTTGCCCCTCAACATCTAGTGAATAACCGAATCAAACAGATAGGAAGCAGATGATGACATAAGTTTCTCTGCATCAGCTTCATGGTTCTGGGAAACCGAGTTAAGTTGAATGCTTTCTTTTTCAAATAAAATGAGGCCCAGTTAGGTTTTCAACAGATAATGTAAGTAACATGCTTAGCCCAATGGCTAAAACATGGTAGGTGCTCACAGAAGGATTGCTACTATTTAATATTTTGATACTGAAAATATCTATTCACATTATTTTAATTGTATATTTTCCTGGGATTGTTGTATGGCAACTAGCTAATAAGCCAAACAAGAAGTAAATGACAGATTAGAGGTCAATGAGCTTTTTCTGTAAAGGGCTGGGTAGTATTTTAAGCTTTGCAGACAACATGCTCTCTCACAACTACTCAGTGCTGCCTTTGTAAAGTAAAATCAGTCACAGGAAATAGTAAAGAAATGGGTATGGCTGTGTTTTATTGAAACATTAGCTACAGAAGCAGGTGACAGACCAGTGGGCCATAGTTTGTTGACCTCTGATGTACATGGTTGTTTGTGATACAATATTGACTAATGAAGGAATGGATTTATTAATTTGACAAATAGTCATTGAGAACCTATTACCCTGGATGATGGGCACACAATGATAAAACAAAGAGATGTGGTTTTTGATCCATAGAAATAACAGCTAAGTGAAAGAAAAATGGACATTAATATAATAAACACACATATAAAATTACAATTGTGATTAAAGCTATTAAGAAAAGATATATGGTGCTATTACATTATTTGACGAAGCGTTTGTTTGTTTACTTGTATGTTTGGTGGGGCATGGTTAGAGAAGTTTCTCTAAGGAAATGTTGCTTGGACTGAGATCTGAAGGATAAGAATAAGTTAACTAGGTTGAAGTTTTGGAGGGGTTTCCCAGACAAAGGACCTAATGTGCAAAGCCCTGTGATGGAAGGAAATATCCACTGACTTGAAATAAGAGTTGTGTGCCCAAAGCACATGTAACACATGGGTTAAGACCTGACTGGGAAACCTTGGTGAGAATTATGGTCTTTAGATCTAAAACAATGGCAAGCCAATAACAAGCTTTAAAGCATGATTGAATTTACATATTAACAAATAGATATCCCTTCAGCTAAGGTGTTGAAAATGGAATGGAGGGGCCTACAACATTTCAATGAGAGAAATTTCCAGTAGTGGCTTGGCCATTCCTTTGAGAAAAGGAGAATGTGTAGTTTGATGATGTGCAAGTAAAATTGCTTTTCCGCATCATGGAAAAGTCATTTAAACTCTTTCTGTTCTATGGGAAATGAAGAAAAAATGAATATTAGTATTTTATTAGTGCCAACCTTTTATCTTCTCAATGTTTCTCTTTCCACAGCAACATGCAGATGCATTTGCATAAAAGTTTAGTCACACACAGATCTGGTGACCTACTGTCGACTTGTTTTTCACCTTGACTTATTTTCCACACATGAAACATTTTGACTCAGAGAGCAGACAGGCTGTAATAAAACATCATGCTGTTTGACCTAAAATACAATTAATTAAAACTATCTGAAAGTAAATTAAGTATTTTTGAAGGTAAAACATATGCTAGTCCAACTGTTGGTTCAGTTACCCATAAAATGTGGTTAAAAAATAATTATTTAGGCTCTATGAATTATCCATGTTTCTTCTAATGGTACCAAAAACTCTTACAAGGTCTAGAACAGTAGTTCTAAACTGGTAGTGGTCTCCCCTCCCCCAAAGGGGACATTTGGAAATATCTGGAGACATTTTGCAATATCTGGAGACATTTTTTATTGTCACAGATGGAAAGGGAAGGTTGGTATTGATATCTAGTGTGAAGAAGCCAGGGATGCTGTTAAACATCCTGCAATATACAAGGCTGCCTCCCACAACAAAGAGTTCCCCAAACCAGAATGTTAACAAGTTGGAGAAGCCCTGGTCTGGAATAATGCTAACTCACCCATTCACTTTAATTCTGTTTGTTCCAGGTCATGCTATAAAGTCTTTCTTGTATCTTTCTTTCTTACTTCTCTTTTTCTTTTGTCCTTCCTTTCTTTTTCCTTTTTTTTTCCTTCTCCTCAGCTTTTGCAGAAGTCATAAAATCTTTCATGGATGTGGGTAATTTCCACCCTGGTATATTTTGGAATCCAATAATAATTGACTCAAGTCCTATCGCTGTGACCTGTGTCCTTGGTATGTCAACTATTATCTCTCACTAGGACTCACTCATCACCCTGCATCCATTACTGTGTCCTATCCTCCACCCAGGGGCCCTTTAAACATTGAATTTAATCTTGTTTATCTCCTATTTACACACACACACACACACACACAGGCACGCACGCACACACAAAACAATTCAATGACTTCCCAGAGGAAGTTCAAAAGTTTGACTGATCTGCAAGAGTTTGCATAATCTCTCTCTGCCTCGCCACTTCCCAGGTTTTCAGTTTCATCTTGTGCCACTCCTTCCCCTCCTCCCAGCCACACTGCATTCTCCTAGTTTTGAGTAGGTTGTGCTCTGTCTCACAAGCTCTTCCCTCCACCTGAAGTGTTGTTCTCTTTATTTATTTGCCTCACTCCCACTTATTCAAGTCCCAACTTAATTGTAATTTCTCAAGAAAACCTTCCTGGACTCCCAGATGAGGTATATAGCATCAGAACCCTCAAGAATATTTAATTATTTATGTATTATATTTTGTTTAATGTTAATATTAGCCCTCTCTACCAGTCTATACAGCAAACCATGAGTGGGTGTTCAAAAAGAACCTTGCTTTTGGGGCTGTTTCAAAAACTTTTGACCTTTTATTTGTAACCACATGTCAAGCACCTAATATTTTCCCTAAGAAAATGGTGGACTTGCACAAAATTAACAAATAATTCAGGTATCTCACTATAACATTGCACAATAACCCACATTTGTTCATCCCAATACAGAGTCATCCTGCCTCTAAGATTAGTGTATCAACTTTATTAGCCATCCCTTATGCCTCACCTTGTGTTCTTTAGAACCACTCTTTACTCAGGTCATTGTGGCAACAAGCAGTTGGTGTAACCTTACCTTAGCTGTTCACATGTCTCTAGCTTTCAGCCCTAGGGTTGATGTATCAGGGGATACCTGGGGGAACCGGCCTGGAGTCATGTATGTGCAGCTTAGAAGTACAAGAGATTTAACACCCTGGCAAACTCTTGATAATGGTTGATGAGGTCTGTGTTCTCCCACCAGCCCTACTTTCTGGAGCAGACTAGCCTGGAATATATACTATGTCTTCCTCAGAGAGTCCTGGCTGGATCAAGCCCCAGCTACCTACAGTGATGGTCAAGTCCATGATGCATCCTTGAATTGGTTTTCCCTTCTTCCTTTTTCCTCAATCCATCACTCATGCTCTCAGGGACCACTTCCAAAATAAACCACCTGCACAAAAACCCTTGTCTTGGGTTCTCACTTTGTGGGGAGCTAATGTACTACCTCTTTCAAAGTTATACAATTGAATGCCTAATAAAAACAATGGTAGCTGCTAATATTTATTAAGCCAAGTATTTAATAGAGTCAGATTCTGTGCTAAACACTAATTCTCCATTTTCCCCTAATTTTCACAACAACCAGATAAGGTTGGTTCCTCTACTATCCATCATGGCAGATATCATCTGTGACCCTCAAATCCATCTTCTCTGCCCTGGAAGGTGGGTCCATGTAAAGCACCTCAACTAGTTTCCTTGATCTCTATTTGGGTTTGGCTAGTTGAAGGCAATAATAGTAAGATATCTGAAGAGTGAGTTGGCAGTGAGACCTACAGCTCTCTCCCTCCCAGGTCACAAAAGGTTGACTGCATTCCTCTCCTAAGGTCACAGATCATGTCAGATAGCTTCTACATGGAGCTTGCTTATAGGGCCTTTACCCCTGCTACCTCTTGAAATTGCCCCATTACTCACTGCCTTTCCTGAATTCTGCTCATACTTCTGTAAATAGCTTTCAATTAAATGTTCCTTAAATTACCCAGTTTGTGCGTGCCATCTGGTTTCTGTCAGGGTCTTGCCCTATAGGCTCTCATAGGTAAGGAAACTAAGGCTCAAAGTAGCTCACACATTTCATCCCAGTATAAGATAACAAAAAAACAACAACAACAACAACAACAACAACAAAGAGTAGCAGAGGTTTCACCTGCTTTGCAGTGACAGAAAGCATTGCTGATGTCCTCCCAGACTTGAAGAAAAAAAATCAAATTCATGGCTGTTAGTGCTTGGTCTGTTGATGACATGCACATTTAATCTGACTGCACCTTTATCAGGCTGTCTCTCCTAAATGCTGTGTCTTCATTTCATAGGTGTATCATAGGGTTTTTTTTTTTAATAATACATGCAACTTTTGTAAAAATATATCATTTTCTATCTTGTTTTGATCATCTTGACACCACATTTTCCTGTCACACAAACATTTTAGACTGTGGTTTGTTCTCAAAGACCATGCCAATTGAAAGGAAATGTGTCTGTGAGTTGTCTGAGTTATATGTGGTCATATTTTATAAAGTCTGCAGTTCCAACAGCTGTGTCCTAAATTAAGAAGAAGGTGGGCATTTCTCCAGAGATGAACTAATTCATCAAGAGCCCATCTTGCACATAATATAAAGCTTTAATAATTCAGCCCCATCAGGGGCCTGGTCAGATTGAAACATGTTGTTTAAAGAAATGCCATTTGATGGTTTTGAAACACAAACAAGAACTTGAACTAGGTAAACAGAATGTAGCCAAGCATAACTCTTAGGAAATCTGCTAAAATGACTAGCTAAGAAAGATTATAATTGGTGTATCAATAATTTCTATGGGATGTTTTTGATGATGGTTGAGGGTGCTTAAAAAGTTTGTTCTCATAAGTAATTTAAACATCCCTCTTGAAATACTGTTTGCACTATTAATTTATTTAGCAAATTAATCACAGAATCATACATAACATTTTAGAGCTGAAAGAGGTCTAAGAGAAAACCCAGTGCAACTCTATTTTTGCAGACAGTTTCTTGGATCTTTCTTGCGTCCATGCACACAGAACAAGGGCCAGCCTTCCACATACCCCCTCAGCCCATCTCCTCCTAAGACACTGACCTATAGTCCCGTACCCGGCCCAACTGGCTCCTTCTTGCCTGCGAAGGGAGGTCAAAACATGGCATAAGCAATGGTATACAATGCTCCTTTCACTGATTCCAAAAACAGAGATTTTGTTCTGGTTTACTCCTTTTTTCTTTTCTTTTTTCTTTTCTTTCCTCCTTTCTTTTCTTTTCTTTTCTTTTCTTTGCTTTTCTTTGCTTTGCTTTGCTTTGCTTTGCTTTGCTTTGCTTTTTTGTTCTGTTCTGCCAGAACTCGGTGCTTTCCTACCCGATGCCCCATACTTCCCAGTCACTTTCACTACGGAAGGCTCAGAGGAGCACCAACTTCTCAGTGCCTTTTCTTGCTAATCTTCCAATCCATACCCCCTCTCCATCCTTCTGAAATCCCATCCGCTGAAGTGGCTTTCACCAAAGTCATTAATAACAGAGCTCAATATCCCTGTGACTTGACCATTCCTTGGTTGCATGTGGAATGGTTGATGAGTCTTCTCCATTGGATTAGAGCACAGTGGCTCCTTCTGGCTCACCCTCACTACTCTGGCCATTCCTTCCTAGTCCCTTTTGTTGGCTTTCTGTTTGTTGTAATCTTCCCTTCTCATTCTGTTGTTAAGTCCATAGGAAATCGCAGTCATCCTGCAGCTTTCTCAACTACCTGTAGACTGCTCTCGGATTTAAATCCCTGGCCTGGCTCTTTCTCCTGAGCTCCTAATTGCCTACTGAATTCCTTCTGAAGTCCCACATGCCCTTTGAACTCAACAGATACCAAGCAGAACTATCCTTCCTCCAAATGAGCTCCCCATTCATGTTTTTATGTCTGTGACTAACACTATCATTCACATAGGTGTCCAAGTCAGAAATGTGGGTGTTACTAGATCAGTCTGTCAGTGGTTTCCCCTTGCTCCTAAGATAAAATCCAAACTTCTAAGTTTAACATGTAAGGGAGATATGTGATCACTGCTTATTGCAACAATTTCGTCTCTTATCATTCCCTGTAAGTTATCACATCCTCTCCAGCTAGACCATCCTTCCCAAAACCCTCAAACTAATATTGGCTTATATTCCAAGAGTCAGTTCAAAAATTACCTCCTCTATAAGGCTTTTTCTCATCAATGTTCCCCTCTCTTAAAGATTCAATCACTCCTGTGTGCCTCCTCTGTGACCTACCTGTGCCTAACCCAAAGGATCTGAACACAGTTATTCTCACTGAGAATAGAAAGAAAGGAAAAGTTCCAAGTCACAAAGAAGAAGTGATTGTGTTGAAGGGCTGAAAGGTGCCTCAATTAGGGTGAAATAAGAAACTGGCTTTAAAAATGGGATCTCTGAGAGTCCTTTGTGCAGGATACGTTCTTGAAAATGAAATGATTCTAGCTCTATTCATGTCATCAATATTCAACCTTTTTCACCTTATGGCATGTATAAACTAATTAACTAAAAGTCTGTGGCACACCAAAAAAAAGTGGGTTTTTTGTTTGTTTTTTTGGTTTTGGGGTTTTTTTTCTTTTTGCCGATCAGACAGCTATTGTGTTGGCTGCTGTCATTTTTTATTTAACAATCTACGGGAAAAGAGGTCAGTTCCCCTGACTAAACAGTCATGTACTGCATGTTTGAAAAATTCTCATGGCACACCAGTTGAAAATTGTTAGTTTAACAACTCTATGGTTTGTTTTCCTTTGGCTGCTGAATTCTGGAAACAAACATCTTAGAGGGTTGCCATCACAAGCTGTAAGCTGGGACTTGAAACGGGAATAATATAGATGGGGGAGAGTAAAGATGCATGTTTCCCCATCTGATGGATTTAATCTTTTAAGGCTGGACATACGGCGGGTGGGGAAGGGAACAAACTGTAAGACAGGAGATAAAAAAATCACAGGTAGAAAAGATTTCGTAGAACCAACAGCCCAGTTAAGGGTGAAGGCTAGTGCAGTAAGATGGAGAAAAGGATTTGTCTCTCTTTATTCTGTCTACTTACAGCCAGGGTAGAACAGCCCATCCATGACCCTTGTATCCATGCAGTCTAGACAAATATCCAAAAATCAATAATATCTGCAAGTTTTTGCAAGTCACTCCAGCCTTTGACGTCTTTTTCTTAAATTACCTCTATGGTTTCTGAAGTCGGAATTCTGGCAGCAATAACAAATAAGCATTGATAAGGTGGTCGGTCTCCACATGATACGGACGTGGTTGTTTATTTTATATTCTATCCTTGAGTACTTAAATATGCCGCATGTTTTTATTTAACTTATCTGAACTCCCCTGTACTTAATACATGGTTTCTGGGTTAGGAATATAAATGTAAGAAAATGCTGAAATCTAAACTGGGGAAGCAAAGTCTTAACTATCATGTTTCCCGGATGGAGCCTTTTGTAAATTTTTTCTATTAAGCATCAGGATGAGTGATTTACAATCACATCAACAAAAGGTGGTGGTTTCTACATAATTTTATTGAGAAAAAAGGGGGCGGCTCTATGCATAATTTACATTGCCTGATTGAATTGAGAGTTTCTGAATGATTAAGAAACTAGAACTTGACTAAGTCAGAAACCATGTGGTCAATAACAGAACATCTTCTAAAGAAAAACAACATAAATTTCCAGATGATTTCTGTAACTTCATAACCAGGATGGAGGCTCCATTTACCTTCAGTTCTAGATAAAGTCCCTGAACCAAGGCCACTCCTGGACAAGGAGCAAAATGTGTTTCAATTACTTTTTTTTTTTTTTGAGGGCAGGAACTGCATTATTGTTTTTTTTTTAATTTTTATAAGTTTAGTGGGGTGAAATTGGATAATAAAATTATATAGATTTAAAGTGTACAATTCTATAATACATCATCTGTATATTGCATTGTGTGACTTCTTGGAAAGAGAGAAGTTATCTATCAAAAATGAACCCTCAAATTTATTTGAATAATGTCTCCATTTTAGTCAGGCAAATGGTCGTGAGGGGAGTGAGTTTCCGATTGCTTATTTTACAAGTTAATACAAATGTTTTCTACCCGTTATATTCTTCTAATAAAAAAAAGAACACATTTCTCACTAAGGGAGAGGGTGCTAACATTTTATGGTGTCTTCCACAGGCTAGACACTGAGAGAGGTTTTTCTTTCCCATAAAAGTCTTACTTGTACAAATAGTAACAATTGTGATAGAATTCTATTGCCATAGTCACCACTAACTAGAAACTTCCTATGTACCAGTAAGTACTAAATATTTTACAAAGATCACCACATTTTTAAGGTTTTTGAGATTCACCCATGTTGTAGCATATATCGGTACTTAATTCCCTTTTGTTATATGAAGATAAAACTATTTCAAACTTATGAAAGATACCCGCTATGACAATTTGAATACCCTGTCCTATGGTGGTCTTTTTAGTTCCTCTGTAAGTGGTTTCCCCACAATCTCTGCAGTCCCCAGGTGAAGACAAACCATACTGTAATTTTTTAGAAGACATATAGCATTGTGAATCCCCAGTTACCTTCTTTTGAGCTCCCAGGCCAGATGGCTTGGGGATATAGCACCCCTTTATAAATCAAGGACAGAAAGACCCAAAGATTCCAGGCCCACCTCAGCTCATGCGGGAAGACAAACCAGATTAGGAGAAACTGGTTTGTTTAAAGTCGGCTAGTCCTTGTATATTTATCACCATGTTTACTTGTTTTACTGCTCCAGGGCTTAGGCTTCCCACGAAGTTTCTCTTTTGATTCTTATGTGCCCATTGACTGATCTTAATGGTCTAAAAATTTAGGTAGAGTGAGTAAAGTGACCAGAATGGGATTGGGCACTCCATTTCTACCTAGAATTTGGATTTGTTTCCCATTTGTTTATTAGATAACACAGTGAGAGAGAGAGAGAGAGATTCACAGTATTGGAAGTAAACTTGGTCAGCATCCTCTTTTAAGAGGCCTGCCCAGATCACACAACCAGTTACAGAACAGATGAGGTTAGAGTACAGAGAACAGGGTATTTTTCATGGTGAACAAAAAAAAGCCCCACAAATTTATACCAGAATTAAAAGACCTGGCTGTGAATCTTCGGACCACCTCAGCTACTGTCCCACTTCTCAGCCATGAAAACTGGCATAAGTTATTTAACTTCTTTAAGCCATTTCCTCAGGCAGGTGTGAACATTAAATGACATAACATGTGTAAAGTAATCAATATTGCACTTGTGATAGGCTAAGTGCTTATTAATGTTAATTGCCATCATTTGGCTTTTTTGTTTTTGGACTTAGAGAGGTCCCTCCCAAGTAGGTGACCAAAATCCATGGTTTCCCAAAGCCTACTCCATTTCAAAAACAAAGAGACTGGTCAAACACCTGGCTCCCTAGGGTAATGCCCTTTGGTGAGTTGTAATCTGAATACTAGTTGTCACAATTCTAAAACAGAGTAGGAGACAGTGTCTTTGATGGACACAGTACCTCCTTCCATCCAAAAGATGCCTCATTTGAGCCCTGAAGCCAGTAGCCACCTCAATCTCTGTTGTGGTCATCCCACCCAAAGAATTCCTGGTAGACCCCTTGAAGGTATTTGAATAAAAAGTAAAAGTTTATTGTTCCTCCTTTATGGTTCCCAAGGGTGAGAATGAACCCAGAATGCAGTCTGAACTTCCTTTTAGGCCCTAAACATTACACCATCAAATACAACCCACTAGTTGTGATCAAATCATATTATGTACAATCACTTTGCAGTTTCCTCGCTGCAAAATATTGTCTTCATTTTAACTAGCATGCTTACTCCTCAAAATCTAACTGAAAAATTTCCATGCAACCCAAATATCCAGGCTGAAGAAACATATAATCTGTCTTGCATAAATGCTTGTTCCAAACTTCCCCCCTTTTCATATGGTATTAGCTCAGGGTATTTTTACATTTTGTTATTTTCACACTTGCCACTTCCCAGATAGTTCTGGAATATATTTTCCTCATCTTACAATCTTTTACCCCTCATTGGCAGGCCTTAAATCTCCTCCAGGTAGTTCCAGAGCCCACCGCCAAAATGATTCACCTTCTCAACCCCTTTCCTCCAGCCACATGGAGGAAAAAAACAAGACATGTCTTTTGACGATAATTATTCAATCTTTGAGGGAGGTTATGTAAAAACTGAACAATGTTCTGTCACTTTATAGGTGACCGAGTGAAAACTAGTTAACATCTCTAAGTTTCAGTTTCCCCATCTGTAATGGAGAGAGTAATAGTGCCCAGTATGTAAAGTGGTTTTGAGTAATAAGAGAGATAATGAATATAAAGGACTTAGTGTAGTGTCTAACACACATAACTAATCAACTAATGTAGGCTATTATTGTTACTGTCATTATACAATAAAGAATACAAAGATACTTAAGACAAATTCCCCACCCTTAAGGAGCTTATAACATGCTTGGTATAATAAGACATAACCGTGTGACAACACAACAGCATCAGAGCTATCCTAAGAAAGTATGTGATGCCATTATTTGTCAGATGGATGAGGATCAGAAGGTTATGGGCTAAAATATAACCTGGAAGGACTTTAGGTTGATGAAGAAATAATAAGCTAGGTTTTGACAAATGAAGGGAGTGAGGGGACAAGGACATTCTAGGTAGGAGAAACAGTAATAAGCAACATATGGAAATAGGAATGTTCAAGTGTTTAGAAGACCATGAGTGACAGGTTAGGTGGAGAATTCATGCCAGTGAAGGTTGGAGCCAGATTAAGGCAAGCATTGAGTGTAAATGTACACTGTATGTATTTGAGGCTGTGTAGTGCACAGCTGTGGGAGCCTCCTGAAGTGGTAGCATACAGGGTATGTTTGGTAGGGAGAAGCTACAACAGAAATGAATACAGTACTAAAATTATCTAATTAAGTTAAACTGCAGAGATTTGAGTGACTGTCTGGAGGTGGGAAGGGAAGCCACATTGGAAAGACACTTAGAGAGAAGGATGGTGTCTTGATTTAATAGGCAAGGGCCAAGTGGAGTGGGGGTGTTATGCAAGGAAAAAGGAGACACAGAGCATTCTGAGGTTTTAATCCCAGGAGGCAGGGGCAATGGAGCATAGTATCAGTAAGGAAATATGAAGGTCGTTCATTTAGCCACTTATTCAACAATATTAATTTTGTGCTCTGTGTCAGACTCTGTGCCAGGTCATTGGGATCCAGAGATGAATACAGCAGTCCTTGCCTTCCAGGAAATAAGTCTAGTCAGAAGGGGAAACTAGCTTGGAAAAAACGATGTTTACTCATAAGTGGATAGATCTGAAAAAATTTAAATGTCATCTAGAGTATTCCTCACTCTACCCCACTTGAAACAAACTGTAAAGATAAAAGAACTAAAGTCCAAAGATAGTAAAATTCATACCTCTACTTACTGTCAGAGCCAACCCAGAATTTCTTTTTTTTTTCTTTTTTTTAAGGGGAAGTGGTTGGTGAGAGGAAGTGGGAAGGTGGGGTGCTAATCCAGCTGGTGACCTTCATGCTTATGTGAGTCCAAAGTAGGGCTGTACCTCTATTTGGGCTTGAACTTGGTCTGTGGAAGGGTCACAGCGATATATTGGGAGTGAAAAGATGGGAGTTACATGAGATCTTCTTTTCTAGCTTCACTCTCCCAGAACCTTCCTTTGAACAAGTTAGGCTCTGGAGAAGGCAGGTATTTGCAGAAGTAGCGTGAGGCTTCCCTAGGGATTTCTTCCAGAGTTCTCACCCTGGACAGCTAAGGCAGCTAGAAGAGGGATTAAAGATGGCCGCAGACCATCTGAGAAGTTTAGATGCCCCAGAGACCACAAAGAAGAGCTTGCCCAGTGAAGAAGGCATGCCAGTAGATGGCTAAGCCCAAAAGAATGAAAGATGAGCCTGGACTAAGTGCCCTTAATCAGCCCTAAGCCCAGAGTGAGTTAACATCCCTAGACAGGGAGAGTGTAGATTCCTGCAGGCAGGGCAAAGAAGGTGAAAGCTGAGGACACCTGCAATAGTGTTAACAATAAAAAATGTGAAGGCAGGAGATGAGTACTTTGGCCTTGGCCCTACTGCTCATTAGCTGGGTATGTGATGACCAGCAACCACATGAGCTAGACCTCAGCTCACCTTCTGTAAAATGGCATTTCAAATGTCAGTCCTTTCTAGTGATTTCCCAGCAGGTCTGAGAAACAGAGGAAAACCTGCAAGGTCTGTGATTTGACCCTTGTAGATGGTGTCCTGGGCTCAATCCTGCAGAAATATGAAGGAGAGGCAGGAGTTCCTTCTGTTTTACGGCTGAATCATATATATATATGATTATATATATCCATATATATATATCCATTTTGGCTCTTTAGCCATTCATCTATCTGTGAATACAGGTTTTTTTCTGTATCTTTCCTATTGTAAATAATGCTGCAGTTAACATGGGAATGCATATATCTTTTTGAGACAGTAATTTCATTTCCTTCAGATAAATACTCAGGAGAATTGCTGCATTATATGGTAGTTTTGTTTTTAATTTTTTTGAGGCATTTCCATATGGTTTTCCACAGTGGCTGCATCAACTTACAATCCTACCAAGTGTACAAGCGTTTCCTTTTCTCCAGATCCCAACCAACACTTGTTATTTCTTGTGTTTTTGATAATGGGCATCCTGGCAGGAGCGAGGGGACATCTCACTGTGGTTTGATTTGCATTTCCCTGATAATGAGTGATGTTGAGCACCTTTACATGTACCTGCTGTCTATTTGTATGTCTTCCTTGGAAAAATGTCTATTCAGATCCTCTGTCCATTTTTAAATTAGATTTTTTTCTATTGAGTTGTATAAGTCCTTCATATATTTTAGATAGTAACCTCTTATCAGATGTATAATTTGCCAGTATTTTTCTCCCATTCCATAGGTTTCCTTTTTATTTCTTTGATGATTTCTTCGTGTTCAGAAGCTTTTTCGTTTAAGACATTCCCATTTGTTTATTTTTGCTTCTGTTGCCTTTGCTTTTGCTGTCAACACCCGCCCCCCTGCCCAAAAATCACTGCAAAGACCAATGTCAAGGAGCATAACTGCTGTTTTCTTTTAGGAGTTATGGTTTCAGATCTTATGTTCAAGCTTTTAATCGATTTTGAGTTGATTTTTGTGTATGGCATAAAACAGTGGTCCAGTTTTATTCATTGTGTATGGTGTAAGATAGTGGTTTGGTTTCATTCTTTTGTGGCTGTCCAGTTTTCCAACACCATGTATTGAAGAAATTATCCTTTCCCCATTCTATATTTTTGTTCCATTGTCATAAATTAGTTGATTATATAAGCATGGATTTATTCCTGGGCTCTCTATTCTATTCCATCAATCTATATATCTATTTTTATGCCAATACCATACTGTTTTGATTGCTATAGCTTGGCAATATAGTTTAAAATCAGGAAGTATGATGCCTCCAGCTTTGATTTTCTTTCTCAAGATTGCTTCAGTTATTCAAGGTCTTTTGTTGTTTCATATAAATTTTAAGATTGTTTAATTTAAATCTGTGAAAAATATAATTGAATTATTGATAAAGATTGAATTGAATTTGTAGATTGCTTTGGGTAGCTCTGACGTTTTAGCAATATAACTTTTCTAACACGTGAGCACAGAATATCTTTCTATTTATTTGTGTCTCTTCGATTTCTTTCACCAATGTCTTACAGTTTTCAGTGTGCAGGTATTTTACCTTCTTGGTTAAATTTATTTCTAAGTATTTTATTCTTTGTGATATTGTTTTCTTAATTTCTATTCTTTATAGTTATTTTTAATGTATAGGAGTCCAACTGAATTTTGTATATTGATTTTGTCTCCTGCAACTTTACTGTATTTATTGATTTGTTCTAACAGTTTTTCGGTAGAGTCTTTAGAGTTCTCTATATGTAATATCCTGTCCCTTGTGATTAGAGACAGTTTTACTTCTTCCTTTCTAATTTGGATGCCTTTTATTTCTTTTTCTTGCCTAATTGATCTTGCTAGAATTTCTAATACTGTGTTTGATAAAAGTGGCAAGAGTGAACATTCTTGTCTTATTTCTGATCTTACAGGGAAAGGTTTTAGTTTTTCACAATAGAACATGATGTTAGCTGTGGGTTTGTGATGCATGTTTTATTATGTATTATGATTTTATTATGTATTATGATTTTATTATGTATCATGATTTATGTTGAAGTATATTTCTTTTATACTCATTCGTTGAGAGTTTTTATCATAAATAGATGCTGAATTTGTCGAATGCTTTTTCTTTATCAAGATGATTTTTATTCTTCATTGTAATGTAGTGTATCACATTAATTCATTTGTGGATATTGAACTATTCTAGAATCCCTAGAATATCCCAATTCCTCATGGTGTATAATCCTTTAATTGTATTGTTAAATTTAGTTTGCTAATATTTTGTTGAAGAATTTTACATCTACGTTCATCAAGGGTATTGGTCTATAATTTCTTTTTTTTCCTGTAACATCCTTGTCTGGTTTTGGTGTCAGAATAATGCTGATCTTGTAAAATAAGCTTGGAAGTGTTTCCTCCTCTTCTTCTTCTTCTTTTTTTTTTTAATTTGAGAGGATTAGTTTTAATTCTTCTTTTATTCTTTAGTAGAATCACCAGTGAAGCCATCTGGTCCTGGACTTTTGTTTGTTGTCAGGTTTTTGATTAATGATTCAAACTCCTTACTGGCAATTAGTCCATTTAGGTTTTTTTTCTTTCTTCATAAATCAGTCTTGGTAGGTTGTATGTTTCAAGGAATTTATTCATTTCTTCTAATTTGTCAAAAATGTTAGCATATAATTGCTGATAGCATTCTGTTATGATCCTCTGTATTTCTGTGGTATCAGTTACAATTTCTCCTCTTTCATTTCTGATTTTACTTATTTAAATCTACTCTCTTTTTCTTGGTGCATCTACTAAAGGTTTGTCTATTTTGTTTATCTTTCAAAGAAAGTTTTGAATTTATTTGATGTTTTCTTTCCTTTTTTTTTTTTGTTTGTATTTTATTTATTTCCATTCTGATCTTGTTATGCTCTCCTTCTCCTAACATGGGTTCATCTTTTTCTAGTTTTTTGAGGCAAGGAATTACATTGTTTAATCTCAGATCTTTTTTGTTTTTTTTTTAAGGCATTTATTACTATACATTTTCCTCTTACAACTACTTTTGCTGTGTTCCAAGAGTTTTGGTATGTTGGCTTTCCATTTTCATTTGTCTCAATTTATTCATGGATTTCTCTTTTGAAAGATTTCTTTGTTGACCTATTGGTTGTTTAATCTCCACATATTTGTAAATTTTCTGTTTTTTTCTTTAGAAATGATGTCTAATTTCATCCTTTTGGTTCAAAAAGATACCTGATATGATTCTAGTTTTTTTAAATTTATTCAGACTTGTTTTGAGGCCTATTATATTATCTGTCCCAGAGAATATTCCATGAGCACTTGAGAATAACGTGTATTCTGCTATTTCTGGATACAATTGTCTGTAGACATTTTTTTAAGTCCACCTGGTATATGTATCATTTAAGTCCAATGTTTCCTTATTGATTTTTTGTCTGGATGATCTATCCACTGTGGAAAGTGGAATACTGAAATTTCCTGCTGTTATCATATTGTTTTCTATTTTTTCCTCTAGATCTGTTAATATTTGCTTTACATATTTAGGTGCTCCTATGTTGTATATGTAAACATTTACAAACATTATATCCTCTTGTTGGACAGTCTGGATTTCCTTGTGTCATATCATGCCACCATCTTTCCACACATAGCCCTCATTGTTGGGGTTACATGTTTGATGCTCAATCATGCATGGCCTTGTGACATCATTCACAGGGTATCAAACAAGAGAATGAAAGGCCATGGCAAACTATGAGGCATGATAAACTATTGCTAACTCACTTTTCATGTGCTGATGAAGTTTTGCCCCCAGAATATTCTAAGGTACTTCCAGCTGCCATGTATTCAATGTGGGAATAAGGACATCATTTATGATCCAGATAAAAACCTGACTTTCCCACTCCCTCACTGGCTATAGTCAAACATTATGAAGTCATGTCACACTGATTCTTCAAAATTGCTCAAATTGATCATTTCATTTACACTACTCCTGGTATTACCTTAGTTCAGGCACTCACTGTAGTTATCCTCAAACTTTTGCCTCCCTTACTCTAACTCACATTTTTGATTCTGCTATCACAGAACTGTACATGTTGCTCCTCTCTTTAAAAATCATAATATTTCTTCACTGGCTATAGGATAATACACAATCTCCTCAGCATAACCAAAACTTGTTTTCCCTCCAGTAGTTCCTTGCCACTTCTTTTCAAGTACTCCATGTTCCCATGAAAAATCTACCTATCATTAGCACTGAACACTCCAAGATTTTCACCTCCTTATGTTTTTGCACATACTCTACACTCTACCTCTTTTTCTCCTTCTTGCTACCTCAGTTCCATCTTTCAAAGCCCACCTCAAAATTCACTTTCCTTGAGTATAGACTTCTATTCATTGTATTTATTTATAACATACTCCATCATTGAAAAAAAAGAAGATATAATCTCACATACAGAGATACAGGCTATATACAAAAGTAAAATTTATTCTAAAATTTAGCAAGCGATAGGAAAATAAGTTGAAGACAGGAGTGCTATCAACCCATGAAGTGTTTCTAAAAAAACTTCCATGAATTTGCTAGTTCTTTACAGTCATTCATGTAAGCCTCTGAGGCCCTTATGTGTTTATATGTCTTACTCTTCCCCTAGACTGTGAGTCCTTGAGGACAAAAAATATCTTAATCATTTCTGTACCTCAAGTGTCTCAAATAATGTCTAGCAATTGTTCAGAACTCAATAAATGATTATTGGATAAATAAGTAAATGTTTCCATAGATATCATACTCATTTTATACCCTCTCCCAGTACTGAGTAATTTATATATAATATATAAAGTGATAGAGAGAAGTTTAAAGAGAAATATGCAAGTACGTGGAAATAGAGTCATCCTTTTTAGGGAAAATTGACTATTCTTTGGAAATATGTTAAATATCAAGAAAAAAAATTACAAGAAAAGAAATGAAAAAGAAACCAGTGAAAGAGGAAAGAGAGCATTACATACATAGAAAGGAGTAGTAAGGAAGTATGGAAAACAGGAAGAGCTGTGAATGCTCAAGAGATACAAACTTTGAGTCTAATGCTTTGCATTTCCTGTGCCCTTCATATAGTAGGTGCTAAATAAACATTGTTAAGTCAGAAGTATAAAGAGAAACTTTAAAGCTCAAAATCAGAAGCATAGCAGGATGAGTAACTTCCTTGTCCTCAGATTTAGTTTGGGCCTTCATGTGAACGTATCTTCATATTATTTGCTATCTTTATGTTTACATCAGCTTTAACCCATTTCTTGCCACCTGTGCCTCTAGACTCTAGGGCTTTTAGAAGCAAACCCTTTATTTACATTTACCCATCCTTGTTGGTAACTCTTTCAGGAATAGACATTTCTTCCAGATCCCATTTGATTTCTGTGCCTTCCTGGCATTCCTGACTTACTCATGCCCTAGGATTCAACCTGTGGGCGCACCTGTCCAGTCCTGGGTAGTCTCACCTTATTCTGTAACTGTGTGTGTGCCAACCTGTGCAGTTACACAGCTCAACAGCTCTCAATTCCTTCTCCATTCTTAGCCCTGATCTCTTGGATGTGACAGCCTCAGCAATTAAAATGCTCTTTATCTCTTGGACCAAGCGTTTGAATTTACTAGAAGGGAAGACTATGTTGTTTTGGGGTTTTTTTTAATGTAGTTTAATTTAAAATCACTATAAATTCTTAAAAGACTGACAGCTGGTGAGAGAAGACAATAATTACTTTGAAATATTCTTTATAAAATCTCTACCAAGTTTTGTGAGAAATTACACCCAAATGTTTCTGATTTTGAAATTGCTCACTTGTAACTGTTATTTAAGTCCAGGAAGCATTTCACCTTCATTTATAACATTTTAAAAAGATTTTGTCCCCTTTGAAATCTCATAAAAGAAGCTCGTATCACATGTGTTATTCTATAAACTAAGAATTAGGTGGCTGCTAATTCAAACATATCCCCCATGTTGGACTGCCACAAATAAGTCTGCCTCTTACAGTTTGCAAAGTTGTTCCTTTCTACCCATTTTCTTGGGGCAATCCCCTTCTCTCAATCCAAATTTCAACGAAAAAATAAAACAAAAGGTGCAAAATAAAAATAATAAAAATGGGAAAAGGGAGACTCTCAAATTGAAGTAAAATCTAAACAGACTACCTCTTTCCTAAGTTGTCGAAGGGTAAAAGATGGAGGTAGAAAATATCTTGTGAGTAGGGTGATTTTCACAGTGACTTTGGGAGCTTTAAGAGTTTCTCAGAAATTAGAAAAGTGTAATCTCAGACTGTGCAGCTTTAAGTCCAAGACTGTAAAAAAAGTTTTAAATATAAATTCATCTTGCAAATATACTTTATGGCACTTTTGCATACAAGGGATGTTCTCTTAACAAACTGAGGAAAGTAAGGAGCTAAAGTACATGTTTTCAGCAATGAAGTAAAACAACACAAGCTCTGGCAACCCTTAAAATTATTACCAGGAAAGGTTTTAAGAAATGCTAATATTCAAGTGCTGTGGCTGGAGCTAAAGATTTTAAATGCTAGAATAGTAAAATTGTAAAGGTAGAAGAGACATCAGGAGCTATTTGTAAGTGAGGAAACCGAGACCTAGGGTGTATCTGATTGTCAGTGAAATGATTAAGTGAGTGATGATAAGTGCAGAGACAAATGGGTTAAAGCCAAATGGGATTGGGTATAATTGTGATGCAATTACACAGTGGCCTTACCTGCAAGGACCATAAGCTTCAGCCCAGGATCACCTGTGACACACTCCTACCTCCCTCTCTCTGAGTACAAAGAAACTGGCAACAGTAAAAGTGTTAATATAAAAAAAACTGGAAAATTCTAAGCTAGTGATAGCTGTGGGAAAATGAAGAGGTGTGAGGTGTGAAAGCAGAAAGCTCATGATAATTATGAAAATAGAAAATTGACTAATTTTAGACAGGTTATTAGTAAAAAGTGGATAAAGCATATAAACTTTTTTCAAGCTTGTAATTTAAAAAAGTCCTACCCTGTTTTTTTAAAGAAAGTATCTTTTCTTTTTTCTTTTTTTTAAAGCTTCATGTTAATTCAATCTACAGCAAGAGTGAATACCACTTCTTTAGAAAATCAAATTATACTGTGAAAAAAAGTGCTTAGCAAGAGCTTCTGTTTGGTTCTTTGTGGGGGCGGCAGAGTTTCCAAATTATAGGCACCAGAACTCAGTCTCATCATCTCCCTGAGCACTGTGTTCTGCCTTCGCTGTGCTTCTAAGTAAAAATGGCTCTCAGCTGGCCCCCATGCCCAGCTGTGGTTCAAAGGTGCTTTTCAAGAGCACAGCAGAGTTAGAGCTAGGCAGCATGCTTGAAATTGTACTCTTCAGTGCCTTCAGGTACAGAAGTTTGCTGTTGAGAATGAAGATAATAAAAGGAGGGGAAAACCCAAAAACTTCAAGTAAGCCTAAGTATCAAAAGTTTCAAAGCTCAGAGGCTAGTAATTTGAGTTAAGGATCTTTTTTTGTGGGCTAAACTTGACTTAATGTTCCACCCCTGCTACCAATAATGCACTTAAACAATAAAATTGAAACTGTCTTTTGGAAATCAGATAAAGGAAAAAAGTAGGTCCATTTGGCCTAAAGAAGAAGAGGTGGAGAGGGTGTTTGCTAACAACCTTTAAGGATATACCATGATATCATGAGAGCGTTGATGAGCCTGTCTTAACAGGCATTCATTAATAGAAAGAACTTTAACACCATAAAGAAATTGGGTTATATATAGTATTTTGCATTTTTTTATTGTCATTCAAGTACAGTTGTCTCCATTTTCCTGCCACTTTCCCCCACCCTACTTACCTCCACCTGCCACCATCAATCCTTCCCCGCTTTGGCTTTGTCCATGGGTCCTTTATACATGCTCCCTGATGACCCTTCCCCTTCTTTCCCCCATCATCCCCCCACCCCACCCCAGTTACTGTCAGCTCATTCTTTATTTCAATGTCTCTGGTTATATTTTGCATGCTTGTTTGTTTTGTTGATTGGGTCCCACTTATACATGAGATCATATGCTATTTGTCTTTCACCTCCTGGCTTATTTCACTTAGCATAATGCTCTCCAGTTCTATCCATGTTGTCACAAAGGGCAGTAGCTTCTTTTTTCTTTCTGTTGTGTAGTATTCCATTGTGTAAATGTACCATAGTTTTTTGCCCCACTCATTTACTAGTGGGTACTTAGGCTGTTTCCAGCACTTGGCTATTGTAAATTGCACTGCTATGAACATTGGAGGACATAGGTTCTTTTGAATTGGTGTTTCAGGATTCTTAGTGTATAAACCCAGCAGTGGAATTGCCAGGTCAAAAGGCAGTTCCATTTTTAGCTTTCTGAGTAAATTCTATACTGTTTTCCACAGTGACTGCAACAGTCTGCATTCCCACCAACAGTGCACTAGGGTTCCCTTTTCTCCACAACCTCACCAGCACTTGTTTGTTGATTTGTTTATGATGGCCATTCTGACCAGTGTGAAGTGGTATCTCATTGTGCTTTTAATTTACATCTCTGATGACTAGCGATGCTGAGCATCCTTTCATGTGCCTCTGGGCCCTGCGTATGTCCTCCTTGGAGAAGTGTCTGTTCAGGTCCTTTGCCCATTTTTTAAATTGGATTGTTTGTCTTCCTGGAGTGGAGTCATGTGACTTCTTTGTACACTTTGGAGATAGAAATTGGTTTATATTTCAACAAATAAGAAGCACATTCTAGTGAGAATTACTGAAAAGTAACTATATAGAAAACATCTATCTCTGAATACTTTCAAAAATGAAGTAGAAAGCAAGATAATAGATTATTCTTCTTTTCAAGATCATATCATGTTTGAGCACATCAAAGTTAATCTCGCCTGTTGTTCTTGCGATACTTCTAGAATTATTTGGAAGAAAATCTATTGCATTTTTTCTCGTGGTCCCAAATTCCCACTAATATATTTTACATAAGGAAGTGAGAAAATCTTTCTGTGGCTACAAGCTTCTTCTGTAAAACTATGAACAGCAGAGGATGAAGGGGTGGGATGAGAACCCTAAGAGAATGGAGGAAAGAATATATGAGTGTGTTCAGAATCAAAGAAAGTCATTCCAAACCCAAGGAAACACATGACCTCTGAGTCAAGCAGATATCAGGGGTTCATCTTCTACCATAGCCCAGGCAGCCTGCCCCTTTATAGAAATAAGACTCCTGGGAACAGAAATTATAAGGTGAAGATAGTAGCTACCAACTCTGATTGTCCTATGCCATGTTGCCTAAGCCTATTTGTGGAACTGCTACAACCCTAAAAACATCACCCTCTCTTGCAAAATCTTGAGTCAAGATAGAAAACATGGTTTCTAGAGTTTATTCCTTATTATATCAGCTAAAATAGATTTTTCAAACTTTCCCTCTTTCTCAGAAAAGGTGTTCTAGAACTTGGGAAGAATAATGACATCTGATAAAAAAAATCTCAACTATAAATTCTCTGGAAGACCACCGGAAAAAACCTGTAAATCAAGCAAAACTAAGTTTATTGAACTTATTGAAGAAAGAGGGGACATCATCTTAACAGTCTCAAAATAGAACCTTGAGACAGGTTATCAAGAGACTTTTAGGCCCTAGGCTGGATAATTTTAAGTCAGCATTTCCAAGGCAGAAAACTGGTTGGGATAGGGTTGTGTTTATGACAAAATAAGTTGATGTGGTGGATACAGCACTGCTAAAATGGGTCTTGATCAGCAAGTTGTTAGAGGTAGCAGTTTAGCTGGCATTTCAGGTTGGGTTCTCTATGAAGCAGACTCTGAAACAGAGTTCACTATTTAGGATGATTATTGAGGAGTACCCTTGAGATAAACACCTGCAAATAGAGGAAGAAGAATCTGAATTGATCAGAGAAAGAAGTCAAGCTGTGATGCAGGCCTCACAGGCTCAGTGGATCCCCATAGGGAGCTCCACGTATTTTAAGTGACTCATCAGAAATGTCACAATGGGCCCTGTTATTGGGCATGAGCTACTCCTGGAAGGAAGTCATGGGAAAGGCAGCTGTCTGCATCTGAGGCAATATCTGAAAGGAATGACAGATAAAGGCTTTCTGCTGATACCATTCCCCAGAAGCCAGGACAAAAGTCTTTCTTTAAAGATGGACTTGGATAGGATGGTTCGCAGTATTATCATCCATGAGCCTATATTCCCTGAACAAGTAACCATTATTATTATTTGGTCTCAGCACTGTTTAGCATAGAAATAGGAAAATATGTCTGGTCCCACTGTTGTTAAACTCAGGGACAAGGAATTAGAACAGTTTCATTTTTCAAAACAAGTTCAGCTTTTCCCCTCCCACATGAACTTTATCTGGATCTCACATAAAGAGATGCCCTTCCTTTATTTACAGTTGGGTTCTCTATCACATCCATCCTCACCCACCTTTTCCATGTATGTACTACATGTGTTATTCCATTATCCTGTGCAAAGTCCACTACCTTTCACCACTGATGACTTCTCTACCTAAAAAATTCCTCAAGTTTTCCTCAGAAAAAAAATTCCATAATCACTGATCTTTCTTTCACCATCAAATATCTTCACTTTAAAAAGAAAAAAAGAAAAGAGGGTGGGTTTAATGCTCAGAGGTGATAGTTTAATACCAACACTGGTATCATAAACCTTTAAATCAGGGATCAGCAAACCATGGCCTATGGACTGGATGTTTTAGTAAACAAAGTTTTATTGGAACACAACTTCATCTGTTCACTTACATATTGTCTATGAATGTCTTCATGCTAAAATGGCTGAGCTGAATAGTTACCATGGAGACTGGATGGCCCACAAATCCCAAAATGTGTATCTGACCTTCTACAAAAAAAGTTTGCCATCCCCTGCTCTAAATGTCCAAAGCTGAACAACCCTATTTTTTGACAACTGCACTTCCTTTACCCTCAACAGAGAATCATCTTTCAAGTTACACCTCTGTGTTATTATCACACCTTCTTGCCTGTTTCCTCAGCCATTACCCCTCCTTTCGGTCACCTCCTCTCTTCTGTCTCAGTCTACTCACATATTGCTACTATATTATTCTTTGGGAAACTCATCTCTGGAAATGTTTCTGCCCTGTTCAAATATCTCCACTGCCTTCCTTGTTTGCTAAAATAATTAAATCTAAAGCTATTATCATCTTTTGTCCCAAAACTATATTTTCTGGCTTGTTTCCCACCACTTTCATACACTCTCAGATCACTGACTACTCTCCAAAATACCCTACCCTTTACTATCTTTGTGAGTTTTGCACTGATGCATCTGGTTTAAGGGAATCCATAAAAACAACACCTATACCCCACCCCCCAAACCCAAAGCTTAAAAACCAGTTGAGAAATAGACTCAGTTGGAGTCAGGAAGATGGAGATAAAAATGCTAGAACTATTACTAGGAAAGACAGAGGGGAGTATGTGATTAATTTATTTAATAAAAAAAAAGGTCCACTGATACTCTCTACCACACTACCTCTCATTAATAACCCTTAGGAAAGTCCATTGAGGGAAAAACTTGGGACTGCAAAATAAAATACTATTCAGGATTTCTGCCTCACACTGATCCAGGATAGAGAGAAAGTAATAGAATTTAGTATCCCAGTGCTTGGAAATTTGTAATAAATCAGCTCCATCAAATGGATCAATGTGGGCAATTGGATGTCTCCTACCATCAGAAGGGGTGGAGTAAGAAAAGAGATGAGTAAAGACAAGGGTGTTAGTTAAGGACCCTCATATTTAAAAAATAGTTTGGGGAAGGGTATGGGTTTCCCCAATCATTTCTCATGTGTTCTCATCTCATCCTTTGGAATTCACCATGAATTATACCAGCCAAGGGAGAAGTTATCCTCCAAAGGGGAGGAGATCAGAAGTTCGACACTTTTTTCCACTTTCCTAAATACCACCTACTGTTCCTTTGGTATCCTCCTGCAGAAGCATAAAAACGCCCCTAAACAGTGCATTCATTAGATTAATCCCAAATCTACACTGCATCCAAAGCTGAGACTTTTCTCCCTCTTCAGTTTTCCATCTCAAATTATGCCCAACTACACTGCCCAGGATAGTTCACCAGAGGTTAAGCATTACAATTAAATGGCAAGCAGGAGGTTTGGAGGTAGAGATAAGCCTTGATGAAGAGGAAGAAGAATGAAAAGGAAACTGAAATTGACAATATATTCCACTAATAAATTTCCAAAAACATAAGTATACCCAAAATTTGCATATAAACTCCCTTCCATTGTGAAATTCCCAGAAGAAACCAAAGTCCAAAGATTAAATTCTCTTGCAAGTTCAAGCCCTAATAATTTAATGTGCCAAAGAATTAATGTCTTTAATTCTTTCTCCCAAAGTTTTTCTATTTAGGCTCAACTAAAGGACTTAATCTTAGATATCAGGTAGAGCTTGAGTTCTTTCAACCACTGCTGCCTGGGATTTTTATCACTAAAGTAAGTGTAATTTCTTGTATTCCTCAACATTTAAAGAATTCAAAGACACACCTAGATTATCAAAGCAGGCAGTACTCATGAAATTTAAAACAAGACAAAAAGTCAGTCCCCAGAAAGCTCATCTCAGGTGAAATTATTCCTTGAACACAGTAGTACTTAGTCTAGGCCCACATTCATGTGTCCATAGACCATGGCAGTGAACCGAGGCACTGAGAGAAGAAGGGTAGTCAGAGAGGAGAAGGTCTGAATTTTACTCTCGCCAAGAAGTCAGTCAGCTGATGTCAGTCTTCTAAAGTTCATGAATATGAAATTAAACCCAATTGGGAGAAATTTCTCATAAGAGATTGATTTCCAATAAGGGGTTAATGTCACATCTGAAGGAAAATGAAAGAGCATACTACCTTTTTCCTCAGAGAGTGGTGTTGGAGACATAGCCTTCTTAGAAAGTGTAGAAGTTTACAGCAGTTACAGCATCAGTCATAAGATATTTCCATTTCCCCTTCGAGTTTTGTGTTTCTGCTGCCCAGGTGCTATACCTAGTGTGATATCTATTTAGGCCATCATTATCACACCTATTTCCAAGAACATGTTTGCAGCCCTATGACACAATGGCTGCTACTCCTACCTCTTGAAGTAGAATTGCTTGGGCCTTTGAAACTTGCTCTCTGGGAAATATATTATTTTACTAGTTACATTTTTTTTTTCTGCTGGAGACTCACTCTCAATACGTCTCTGAACTGAAGCTCCTACTATATTTCAGAATATTTCCTTCCTAGAGGTCTAGTGAAAGCTGTTTTCCTGCCCTGTATCCTCAAAGCATTAGTGTCTGCCCTCAGATTTTGGATATTTTAGGCCTTGAGTAGAATTTCATTCTGCTTCATTTTTTTTCAAGCATAAAACCTGTCTCTGGGGATTCATTTTTCTCTTCTGTTCTATAATTGTTTTCCAAAAGGCTCAGTTGAGATTCTAACAATGAAGCTTAATGTTTAAATGGATCACTTTTTTATTTATCACAAATAGGAGTACTATGATTTTTGGACTTGAATAACATCAGTTAAGGGACATTTTGGTTGTTCTCAGATTTTAGTTATTATGAATTATGCTGATATGAGCATTTGTATTTTCATATGAGACTCCCACTAGTAAAATTACTAGGTCATGTAGTGAGGGTATGCTAAATTTACAATAAATTACCAAACTATTTTCTAAAGTGGCATTACTGGTTTGCACTCCCACTACAAATGAATGAGCTCCAATTGCTCCATATCTGGACACACTTTAAATTTAACCAAACCAGAAAGTGGGTAGTGACTTCTTGTAGTGGTTTTAATTTGTATTGTCTTGATAAGTGGTGATGCTGAACACATTTTTCATCATGTTTATCATATATATTCCATATATCCCAACCAGTGGCAGGCAGAGAATGTGAAAATGGACCATATTCTGACTGGTAGGTTAGATAAGTGGATGACACCAACTGGAGTTGTGGTGTCACAGTAAAATACAGATTCTAATAAGTCTGACGTAGGGTTCTAAACCTTTAGTGACTGACAGTAAGTACATTTTTTATGCAGAATGTTTACCAAAAGGAATCTTTTGTTGTTGTTGCTGTTGTTGTTTTAGTATATTTTATTGATGATGCCATTACTGTTGTCCCATTTTTTTCTATTATCACCCTTCACCCTGTACCCCCCTTCCCTCCAACATTCCCCACCCCTTAATTCATGTACATGGGTTGTGAATATAAGTTCTTTGGCTTCTCCATTTCCTATGCTATTCTTAACCTCCCCTTGTATATTTTGTAACCTACCATTTATGCTTCTTATTCTCTGTACCTTTCCCCTCATTCTTGCCCTGCTCCCTACCTGCTGATATCCCTCCACGTGATCTCCATTTCTGTGATTCTGTTCCTGTTCTAGATGTTTGCTTAGCTTGTTTTTGCTTTTAGGTTTAGTTGTTGATAGTTGTGAATTTGTTGTCATTTACTGTTCATAGTTTTTATCTTCTTTTTCTTAGATAAATCTCTTTAACATTTCATATAATAAGGGCTTGGTGACGGTGAACTCCTTTAACTTGACCTTATCTGGGAAGCACTTTATCTGCGCTTCCATTCTGGATGATAGCTTTGCTGGGTAGAGTAATCTTGGATGTAGGTCCTTGCTTTTCATGATCTTGAATACTTCTTTCTAGCCCCTTCTTGCTTGTAAGGTTCCTTTCAAGAAATCAGCTGATCATCTTATGGGAACTCCTTTGTAGGTAACTCTCCTTTTCTCTTGCTGCTTTTAAGATTCTCTCCTTATCATTAATCTTGGGTAATTTAATTATGATGTGCTTTGATGTGTTCCTCCATGGGTCCAACTTGTCCAGGATTGTCTGAGCTTCCTGGAGTTGTATGTGTATTTCCTTTACCAGACTGGGAAAGTTTTCTTTCATTATTTGTCAAAATAAGTTTTCAATTTCTTGCTCTTCCTCTTCTCCTTCTGGCACCACTATGATTCAGACTTTGGAGTGTTTAAAGTTGTCCCAAAGGTTCCTAAGCCTCCCTCATGTTTTTGAATTCCTGTTTCTTCATCCTGTTTCAGTTGAATGTTTTTTTCTTTCTCTTGTTCCAAATTGTTGATTAGAGTCCTGATATCCTTCCCTTCACTGTTGGTTCCCTGTGTATTTTGCTTTATTTCACTTTATATTGCCTTCGCTTCTTCTCTTATTTTGCATCAATTATTTCTCAATCATCTCCTCAATCATTTCTGTGAGCATTCTCATTACCATTGTTTTGAACTCTACATCTGATAGGTCAGCTACCTCCTTATCACTCAGTTCTTTTTCTGGAGTTTTGATCTGTTCTTTCACTTAGGCCATATTTCTTTGTCTTGGCACACCTGTTACGTTGTAAGGGGCAGAGCCTTAGGTATTCGCCAGGGCAGGGCAACTCACTTTGCTGTGTCATGTTGCTGTATGTGGGGGAGGGGTCAGAGAGGGAACAATGTCGCTTGCTCAGTTCTTGCCCCACTTTCAGTCACTTTACTCACTACCCACAAGCAAATTGCACCCTTCTGGTGCTGATTCCTGGGTGGGTGAGCTTGTATAAGTTGTAGGACCCCCACGGGCTCCTCCAACAGACTCTCCTATGAGACTAGCAGCTTCTCCCACCACTGCAACCTTTACAGGTTTTTACAGGCAAAGGTTTTCAAGCTTTCTTTTCCTGCACTAGGACCCTGAATTGCGCAGCCTGTCTCACTCCCCAGTTGTTCTTCCCCGTTTATTCGCACATAAATGCAGGACTGCCTGGTCTGCCAGTAACTGCCTCGCTACACATCCTCTCCACCCCAGCTGCATATCTCTGCCCCCGTACCAGCGCGGATGAATGTTTCTTCTTTAACTCCTTGGTTGTCAGACTTCCATACAATTTGATTTCCTGGCTGTTCTGGTATGTTTTTGTTTTTAAATTGATTGTTATCCTTCTTTCAGTTGTACAAGGAAGCAAAACATATCTACCTATGCCTCCATCTTGGTTGGATCAGTCATACCAAAAGAAATCTTAAAGGCAAAATTTAGTGCTCTCGAGTTATTTTCTTGCTAAGGTAATGATGAGGTAATTACCTAACTCTTAGATTTTAGCAAAATGATGATTGGTAGAGCTACAAATAAACTAAAAGGATTTAGTGGGGAGTAAAAGAATAGGATCTGAGTTCCAGAATTCAGGGATCTAGCCTTCATTTCCACTGGCTCTTTCATTCAAAAACAGTTTTGGCCATAGCTTCTCATGTGCGGTTAAAACTTGGATGAGGAAAGGGGTTATATCAGTGTCTCAGTGGTCAGGAGCAGTGTGGAGTGTCGGGAGAACAATAGAAGCAGGAGGTTTGGAGACAGGGCTGAGTCTTGGTGATGAGGGAAAAAAATGAAAAGGAAACTGGAACTGACAAACCTGTTTCCATAGAAGATTCTCCTTTTCTTGCTGCCTGCCCATTCTCTTTCTTTATCCTCTTCAGCCTTCCTCTGTAGAAGGAAGAAGATGGATGGAAGAAGGGAGAGTGAATGTTTACGGGGAGGATATAGGGTATGTGACGTGGGGCTGAGTAAGATAAAGCAAGTGGGAAAAGAGAAAAACAAAGGTGTCAAAAATAAGAGGTATAGTTTCTGGTCTGCTTCTGATACCCACTGGGCTTGTAATCATGGGAAGTCATTTTACTTCTTTGGACCATCTATAAAGTTGAAAACTCTGTGGCTGGAGGAGAGCCTGTGTAGACTCTGTGATTATTCTGCTGAGCTTTACAAACACTTTTCCTTGCGATAAGATTAGATGCCTTAGACTTTGCCTTCACTCACGTAAAATGGATTATTCTAGACATTTGAAGATCTGGACAGCTGAAGTTCTGTAATATATTTCTGAAATACAAAATTTAACATAAATTAATTGTTTCTTTAGGGTGAAAGAGTGAATGGTTAGGCAGCAAAGAGAAGGGTAGATAGATATTTTGATTATTTTAAATCACTCCTTTGCTTCTCACATGCTAATAGGATTTACTCTCAAAGCGCTGTTTGGGAAATGTTAGGCTGAATCCAAGCTTTGACTGGAAGGCAGTCAATGGTTCCCATATTTTTCATGTTCATTCACTTGGGTTTCTTTATATTAAAAGAGGAATACTTCCCAGAAGTAGCCATTTTTCTTGACTGTTGCTAGGATATAAATTCAGACCCCACAGCATTTAATATATATCATGGGATGGAGGAAAGTAGGAGATCCCCACCCTGATTTCCATTAAAGGGAAAACTCTGACCCAAAATAATTTAATTAAGTCTAGCTCACTTCCCACATTGATAAACTGAACAGCCATTAAAAACTAATGTCAACTTGTTTTAGGATTCTGGTAGGTCCTGACAGATAAAGCAAGAAAACGACTCTATTCCACAGTGATGAGGACCCAGTGGCACATAGGACAGGACAGGCTCCTGGCTTAGTGAGGCAACTGAGTCTTTTCTTAACAGGGATTCAAACTGTACTGACTCCCAAGTATAGACTGTTCTTCAGGAATGTACCATCGTGTACCAACTAGCAAACAATCAATGGTGTCTCTAGCTCCTTTCAACAGACATAATGAAAAGGAAATTGGAGGCCCTGGTCAAGTAGCTCAGTTGGTTAGATCATCATCCCGATACGCCAAGGTTTCAGGTTCAATCTCTGATGAGGACACATAGAAAAATTGATGAATGAATACATAAGAAGTGGAACAACAAATTAATGTTTCTCTCTCTCTCTCTCTGTTTCTCATCAATTTTAAAAAAGAAAGAAAAAGAAACTGGAATTGGCAAAGGTAACTTCCCCACTGCACACAAACGGAAGCTCATGCTGGCCTGTTCTCCCTCCACTTTAGCATGTGCTCTGCTAAGAGTGATGATGAGTGGCAGTCATTCAGCGCGCTGAAGTGCGGGCTTAACTGTGGCTTAGAACATGGCCCGCTGGCCAGGGAAAGAATCTAAAGGAGGTAATAATTGGAGCTTTGTCAAGGAAGGGTGTGGAGTTTCAGGAAGAAATGATTAGATCAGGGGGTAGGGAATCCTAAATACAAAGATCCAGGTAGGGAGTGGAAAGAAAGGTTCAGAAGAGATTCCCACCCTCCCCCCAAGCCATGGTGGCCAGGGGACTTGTGATAAGCTAAATAATGGTCCGTGAAAGAGATCCAAGCCCTAATCCCTGGAACGTATGAATGACCTTATATGTCAAAGGGCTGTACAGATGTTTGCGGATGTCTGCATGTGTGCTTAGTTAAGGATTTCAAAGTGAGGGAATCATCCTGGATTATCAGTATGGGCTCTAAATGCCCATATAAGTGCCCTTCTAAGAGAAAAGTAGAGGGGGATTCGACAGCAGAAGTGCAGAAGGCAGTGTGACTACGGAAGTAGAGAGGGGAGTGAGGACGAGCCGAAGAATGTTGGCAGCCACCAGAAACTTTGGAAGCACAGGAAAGTGGATTCTCCCCTGGAGCCTTCAGAAGAACCAGCCTGAACAACACCTGGACTTTAGCCCAGTGACACCGGTTTCAAACCTGTGGCCTCTGGAACTGCAAAAGAATACACATATTTTGTTTTAAACCACCAAGGTTGTGATAATTTGTTACAGCAGCTTTAGAAAATCAATACAGGGACAGCGTGAGTTAGGAAGAAGAGATGCGCAGACCGCCTCAAGAAGGCTTTAGGAGAAGGAAAAGAGGAAAGAGATGCTTCAAGAGCTGCCTCCGGGCATGTGAGAGGCACTGATAATGAGGAGAAAGGCTTTTTTTTTTAAATGAAGTTTTGCTATGCTTTGCAAATGAAACCTATCCCCTTTTTGGCATGTTCTCAAAAGACTGAGAAAGATATATTTCAGTTAAAATTTATTTCTGATTGAAAGTCATTTCTTGCCATGTAACTGTGAGTCCCCTCTGACGAAGAATGTGAATTTAACAAAGAAAAAGATATCACACAGTGGAGATTTTTATTCATCAGAATTCAGGCAGATACTCCTAAACAAGGAGGCCGGCTCTGAGGGGGCTCTAAGTCCCAGCTGGGAAATGAAGCATATTTGAGTGCGATTCGGTTAGGGCCTCTACAGAAATAAATAATAACCTAAAGGTTAAGTGAAGAGGGAAATGGAGGAATTGTTTCCAAAGGTACAGATGGATTCAAGGAACAAACAAGAAAGGATGAAGCACTAGGGACTAAAATAGTGGAAACCCACTGTTTCCTCTGGGTGGCATATAGAACAGGCAAAGGGTGTGTGAGCCGGAGTTCCCCCGGACACAGAGGCTGTGGCAAACAGTTTATGTGAGAAGTGAATGAAACACCAATATGAAAGTAGGCAGTTTATGTGGGAGGGGAAAGAAACACCAACAGAAAAATAAGAAAGAGAAATGGTTTATGTGCAAAGCGAAAGAAACAACAGTAGGAAAGTAAGGAAGAGACACTGGGAAGGAATGGTTGTCAGTAAAGAGTATCAAACTAGAAATCACGACAGGCAGTTGGAACTTAACGTGGACCGTAAAGGTAGCTACCCCAGGCCAAGGAAGCCACCGTGGCCTGAGCTAGTGATGGAGAAAGCACCAGCTTTAGGTGCTGGAGCTCAGACCGAGTGAGAAGGGCATTCATAGAGTGGGAGAGCCCTTCCTGGAGAGGCAGAACCCTAGCTGGCCAATTCCAAGGTGGTGTGTACTGGACTGAAGAAGAAGCTGGAAAAGTCGGCATCCATGCTTCCTGCCACAACCAGAACCAGCAAGTAGAGACAAGGATTAAATCTTTAAGGGCACTTTACTAAAATGCTGGCCATCTGAGAAGGCGGTGGCTTATGTACCCTTGAAAACCATCTTAATATCTCAACTTATCAAGCCGACCTTTTTTATAGAGAGAAAGAAAGGGTAGGTAAGGGGTTTGGAAAAAGGTTAATCTGATAAGAGATGCAATCCTGTGGCAATTTTCTTAGTGTCTCTTTATCTGCTGATCAACAACTTTTTATCTGAGTCAGGGACTTCCCTCCCTGGAACACAATGGCTCAGATACCACCTCCATCCCTTGCAGATCCCCTGGGGCACAAAAGATGAACCGCTGTTCCTGGAATAACAGCTTTCCACCTGCATTAATCACTTAAGCCTCTCACCTATGAAGGAAACTAAAAATTTAACTCTCATATTCCCCTATCAAAGAGTTGCATGGAGCCGATGCAGAGAGAGGGAGCTACCACATGGGGGAGGGGCACTACCAAGATGGGAAGTTGATGAAATAATGGGGGATTAATCAAATATGTAAACATATTAAGGATAAAGGGAGTCAGGTTTCTCACTGTCATAAGAGGGAAAATAATAGAAAGGAATGAATCTAGGATGAACCCTGTAGTGTTGTGCTGGAATTAAAGGTAAGAATGTAAACTTATATAGATAGGTACAGACACAAATATGGATGTTAATGTGTGTATGTGTGCATATATATGTGTGTATATATATACACACATTTACATCTATACTTACATGCATTTTATATTTATGCATATATTTACATCTATACTTAAACATGCATACTGCATATGTATACAAACCCATAAACATACATACACATACACAGTTACATCTATATTTGTATGCATGCATGTGTAGCCCAGTTCTGTTCACAGAGGGGCCTAGGGGACGAGAAATCCCAATAGTAATAAGCATAACTAATGCCTAGCTCTTGGCTGCTAAAAATCGTTACCTACTCAAAAGATACCAGGGCTCCTTGGAGAAACTGCGGATTCCAGCACTGTATAGGGAGAACTGGGGCTAAGTCTGGAATGCCTTGTTCTGCCAGAACACAAGGAAGTGCTGAAAGCATAATGGGGACTTGTTAGGTGAACACAGGGCTAATTTGAATAGTCTTCCCACTGGCTAAGAATGGGACGATTTAAGAATAAAAATAAAATCATGATAGTAACACATGTTTACTTGTTGGACAAATTAGGAAACCATATGGATATAAAGGAACAAATGAATAGATTGATACTTTGACACGGAACAGAAGAGCTACAAAATTTCCAAGTACTTTTACATAAAGTATTAACTATAAAGAAGAAACAGTACTTTTGGGGGGGGGGGAACTCAACAGATAACACCTTAGTTAAGTGACCAAAATCAACATTATTAGTAACGTAACAAATTGAGATTGTGAGCCACTTGACAGGATGCAATTAAAAGAACATAGCATCACTTCTTTGGTTTTTTATTCTTTCTTTTTTTGGTCAAAGATCAGTAACCTAATCTTAATTATGAAGAAACATCCAACTGACTCAAATCAAGGAACATTTTATAAAATAATGGCTTGTAATCTTCATGGGTGGTGCTGGGGAAAGTGGCGGAGGGAAAATGTTGACAAAAATAAAAAAATATATATAAACAGAGGGAGGCTAAGAATAGTATAGGAAACTGAGAAGCCAAAGAACTGATATGTACAACCCATAAATATGAACTAAGTAAGAGGTATGGGGATGATGGGATGGGGTGCAGGGCAGAGGGGATAAAGGGGAGAAAAAAATGAGACAACTGTAATAGCATAATCAATAAAATACATACACACACACACAAAAAAAACCCCAGCCAAAGCTGTGAAAGTATAGCCTGAGGAAGTGTCCACAGTGAAGGGCACAACAGAGACGTGAAAACTAAATGCGGGGGGGGGGGGGGGGGCATTCTGAATAGAATCTTCTGTGAAATATATTATGAAAACATCTGGCAAAATTTGAATGTAATTTGAGGATCAGATTAGTAGCAATGTATCAATGTTAACTTTCTGAAGTTGGTGGATTCTGGTTATGGAGGAGAATGTTCTTGCTTATAGGAAATACGTACTATTCAGAGGTGATAGGGCATTAGGTCAGAAAACTTACTCATGAAAAGAAGAGTTGTTTTGCTCTACTTCCAACTTTTTTATGTTTGTTGTTGTTTCAAACTTTAAAAAAACAAAAAATAGGGAGGGAGGGAGGGAGAGAGGGAGAGAGGGAGGGAGGAAATGAAAAGAGTGACTATTGTAAACAATAGAACAATCTTCAAGAACAGGATAAATTTACTAAAGTAATCGTTTTCCTCCCCCAAGAAAACACTGAGAGGTATTTTTAGTGGCTGCATATCAAATGTTTATTCTTTAGCTTCCTACTACTACTAAAAATCATTTCATAGGTAGTTCCTCTTCAAACCAGTTTTTTATTTCATAGAAATTGTATCTTTCAATAATTCACTTTGAAATGTCCCATGCTAAGGATGAGGGTGCTTTGGGCACAGTTTAGACAACCAGATCTCCTCCCGCCCTAATCCCCCACACAGAAAGCTGCAAATAACTCAGGGACACCTCTGCAAGACCAGCCAAGTTGTTCAAGTCAACTGAAAAGAGATCACCATACTTGATTCAAATTACAAATTCAGTATTGTACTGTACACATTCAGCATTACACATTCTTAAAATAATATAAGCATGCATAATGACAAATCAGGTCTCACTTTTAAAAAGTAAACTATAAGCAGGCAACTACAAATTATAAAATAACTAAATAATCCCATTTCACCTAAAGTTAAAAATGTTGTTGAGTTGTCATCCTGCACTCTATCTATGAATCTGTCTCTATTTTGCTCCTGGGGGAAGGGGGGTTGGCGGTGGCAGGGTTGAGCAAAAAAGGCAAAGAAGTCATGGACACAGACAACAGTGTGGTGATTGCAGGTGGTAGGGGGGTGGGCGGAGGTGGGAGAGGGTATAAGTGTGATGAGTGTTAATGGAAAAAATACAATAAAAAGTAAACTATTAAAAATATTGAATATGCATCGGTTGTTTCAGAAGTCTTTGGTATGCACACAGGAAATAGAGAAAATATCTAGGCTAAGAATAATCGCATTACATGGATTTAAGAATCTTTCTAATCAAGTTGTATTTGAAAGAAGACTGTCTTGAAGGGCCGGGTCAGTTTCCAGGCCGAATGGTGTCAAGCAGAGGCAATCATGCTGTTCTCTGACACCGCTTTGCTTCTTCATAGATCCTGGTGGGACAAATGCAGGCTGACCCACTATGGTCCCCAGGGTGACTTCAGCCACTGGGGGCAAGAATACCTGGTTGTCCCTAGGTCAGGGAAGCCTCTCAACCCTGCTCCAGGTTAATAAAGGTTATTTCAACCTGTCAAGCCCAGAGGTAGCACGGCTGTAGTTTGACACTTGAAACTGCAGTTTTCATGCTGAAGAGATTATTGGCTCTACCCCAGGACAATGCTTGACAGTTATAGAAGGTTTTATTTGTTTGTAATTGTAATATGATCTACAAAAATAGCCTAGCTTATCATTAATAGCACCTTGAAAAACATAGATAATGGTAGAAAACGGGATCATAAAATGAAGTCACTTTTCATTCTGATCAATGTTTCCTACCACTAATACCAAAAAGTCAAGAAAGTATACCATTTTAACTGAGTTTGGGAAGGGGGGAAAGATGTATTTTGGGAGCAAAAATATTCTTGTAGGAAGAATATAGGTAAGCTATATTTATTAGGCTGTGACTATATACAATATATTAATGTATATTATATATATTTATTTTATTGAACAGTAGAGGAAAAATATAGATATATCTCCCTACTCAGGGTATCTATCAAGTAATCATGAAGAAGTATTTTTAAACAGAAAATTGAGAGTAGAAGGCATCTAAACTCTTGGTGGAGTGGTGGACCAGGGTTCAGAAGTTGGAAAAGAGTGCTGTGTACTCATGTACTAGCACACTACACTTACATGTTGACACCTCAGAAATAAACTAGCTACAATTCTGAAGCATCTCCTGCTACTGCCTGATTAAAAAAGAAATGCATATCCTACAAGAAGAAGAGGTAGTCTGTTCATGAAATGTGGACAGATGCTGGCCCTTGGTTGCCCATTCACTTTGTAGATTTAGTACCCTTGGTATATTTTTAAAATGTTTGTAGATTTGCTTGTTTACTAGCTGGTGTGTTGCTAGAAACAGATGTGAAGACAATGATTCCATCCCAGCGAGGTCTATTTGTTAAGCACACATGAGCCAGGCTTTCTATAAAGCTAGTTGTGAAAGGGTGTTTGTTTTGATAGAACTCAACAGTACTGAGGCAGTCTGTTAAAATCTGCTGACTGATACAGTCACTGGTCCAGACTGCATAAAACACCAGTAGAAGATGTGTGTAGTCAAATCAAGCCAGGCTCTCCATGGTCCAGGAAATAAGGAAATCTCGCACTTCAGGTGAGGGGAAGATGGCCAGCGTGGTTCATGCCGGGGGGCTAGAGAGTCCCAAGTTACGGGCAACGTCTGTAACAGAAATTTAGCATAAATTCTTTAAAAGCTCTTCATGTATCTATTTCCTTCAACAAGCTTTCTCCCCTTTCTTTGTCTCTTGTAAACACACACACACATACACACACACATATACCCACAGGCACATCCCCATCCAAACTCTTCTTTATCCTTCAAGACCCAGCACCAGTTCCACATTTTCCATGAAGTTGTACTCAGTCCACTCTCAGTTCCTATAGCAGGTATTATCTGAACTCTACATCTCACACTGAGTACTTTCGACACAATCATGTGACGCCACCCTCCATGCAAACATATCACCTCTCCTGATGACATTATAAACTGAAAACAAGAACTATCTTGGGCCTTCCCTCCCTCTGTCCAACACACTTTACTTAGCACAGTACTATTCACATAATAATCATTCAATAAATACTTGACAGAGGTGCAGAGC
Organism: Mormoops blainvillei; assembly: GCA_004026545.1. Classification (NCBI taxonomy): domain Eukaryota; kingdom Metazoa; phylum Chordata; class Mammalia; order Chiroptera; family Mormoopidae; genus Mormoops; species Mormoops blainvillei. The sequence continues at coordinate 78,009 of PVJD01000257.1, forward strand.
CAGGTTTTGCTTGGAATTGTGAATGTGTAATGCTTTCAGAACATAGAGAAGAAAGATCCTGCTTCCCCTCAAGAAGCTTACACTCTGGCCATTTTCATAATTCTTTGTTTATATCTAATTGCAAGATATATGCTAGGCTTGGTAGGTGAGACATGAAACCACCAACCTCCGATTTCGGCCACAACTGGGGAGGGCACTTCTGTGCACACTGGCTGTTCTAGTACTTTCAATGCCACAGCCCTATCATGCATTTCTTTGCTTTTCCGCCTCAGGGCTTTGTCTGAAGACTTTGTGAGCCAGCTCATTTCAAGCACGAGGTACAGCTCAGGGATGAGGGAGGTTAATGTGCCCTGCAGGCAACCTCAAGGCAGTGGTGATGGGAGCCAGTGGATAAACGCTCCACTTTTCAGAGATACCTTTATGCTTCTCAGAGGCCCTGTGGCCTCTAGCTGAGGTCTCAGTAATGCCACCTTCACTTGCTTTTCCTCCCTGCCTGTCTCGCCCTCCTTCCTCCCTAACGTCTCCTTCTTGAGGTCACCTTCCACCTAAACTACTTGCACCTAAATCTCTGTCTCAGGATCTGCTTTCGGGGTTCCAAACCAAGGCAGACACATTATTATGAGCAAAGAGATTAAGAGGGATTTTTTTGTTTCAATAGCAAAGCTGTATGAAACACAAATTCCTTGCTAGTGTCCAAGCTATGATATTCAATCTCTGGGAAACAAAGAAGTGGCTGAACACCCAGGCCACCAATTTCTTGCATCTGAAAAATGAAGAGATGGACTAAAATGTTCTTTCTCATACTTAAATTCTATGATGACAGATGTTTTGTGCATTTATTTAATATAAGTTCTTCACAACCAAGTTGTGGCAAAAAATGCAACAGCTTCTGTCTGACCGTATACCTCATATCATCGCAAACTCAAAAGCATAAAACTTACACATTTTCCACAATAGGTGCTTCAGACTTTCTGAATGCTCCTCAGCTTACTAACACTCAAGCTGGCAATACTTACTGTTAACAAACAAGGTCAAGGTCCCACCTGACTGGCTTTTTGTGACATCCAATTTCTTTAAACTTGCATACTGCAACAATATCTTCACCAATTCTTCCTTCTTCCCCTTGGTAGCACTAACTCAAATCTCCCTTCCAAATCTCAGTCAGAAACCTGCATGTGTCTACAGATCTCCCACAGTGCCTTGCTCAGATTTTTGCATTTATGTGACATTCAGTAAATCTCATTATATGACTAAATGAACTTTTTAATAAGGAAGTCTTAGAATCATCTCAATTTTTAAAATATCAATTGGAAAATTGCCTTGATACAATAAATGACTTATGAATTTGTTTATTTTTCACGATAGTTTCCCAACTTGTTTGTTTTCAACCTGGCAGAAAATATAAATACAGTTAAAATAAAAATTCAGCTTTTCACAGAAAATACCACAATTCAAACTTAGAGTCACTTCCCCTTCCTTTAAAACTGTAAATTAAAATTCCAAGCTTGCTGTGAAGGCTGCTCTCTCCTTCCCAACCCCCTAAACGTCACTGCACCTGTGAGTCCAGGCTTCTTGGCTGTGTTCACTGCCGCCATGATCATGTACTCGCTGTTAGGGTCGTGCACGCTGGATGGATACTTCTGAGAGAAAAAGTCAAAACCATGGTTTGTAATCTACTCTCCCCCACCTCCATCCCTGATTTCTAGTTTGCCTACTTATATTTTTTGTTTATTTGTTTATTGTTTTCTATTCTTTGCTGAAGTGGTATGTGACAAATGTGATAATGGGACTTGGGCTCCTGGCTTCAGGCTAAGTGGGAGAATAATATTGAAAAGTGAATATGAATAATATGAAAAGTAAAAAAGACCTTTCTGCTGATCGAACTTCCTCATTTTTGCCTTTTCTGTCATTGCCCTAGTAGATTTAGATCGTGGGCCCTATCTCACTCTCTTCCTTCCTCATCTCTCTTTTCATCTTTCATTCTGGCACAGATACACATCGTGTCTGACCAAGGATCACACTGTGGATACACTTGAGTATTAGCATACTTGCATAATATGCAGGATGGTATAAGTTCTTTGAGAACTTGTATTGTGAAAGACTAAAAAGAATACTCTCAGCACAGAAAGATTTTTATTGTTGCCATTATTGGTATTGCGTTATCTTTCTGCATAGTTTTTCAGTGGTTTTCTTTGAAAACAAGGAGTCCCATAATTTACCACACACAGAAGCTGGCATTTACTTCTCAGCTACTACTGGTGTCTTATAAGACTTTCTCACTGATTATCTCTTAATTGACCAGCTGAGTGAAACATAACTGTTTCTTTCATCTTTGTCCTGACTTGTAGGAAGATTAGAATCAAATGTGCAGTCCACATTAAACAATTTTTAAAAGTCAGAAACAACTACTTTTATATTTTTACCTTCATCCTAACTTTTTGTCTTCCATTGGCTTCATTTTTATTGAATAATACCAATATACCTCTATAATGCCACTGAATGATTTTTAAAATAAAGCAGCTATAAAACAAATAAATTTCTGTTCCAAGTTAGTAGTTTAATTAAGGGGTATATCTTGAGAAAAAGAAACCTGTTGATCAGTTTACCTGTCTACCTGTTGATCAGTTTACTCTGGCGAGAGTGATATGTACTTTGATGAGTAAATAACCACTGACATTCCTCAGTAAAGCAGATGCAAGAAGAGATAGACATTGCTCACCTTTTTTGTAAGCCAACATGAAAATATGCACCCAAAAATGTAGACCACCACAAAAGCTGCGCATCCTATGGGTAACCAGAACTTCAGTTGGCAGCAAAGCTGTGATTCTGGGTTAGAAAAAAAGATATGTTAAGAAAAGTTCTAAAAAATCTTTTTTTTCCGTGCTGAGTCACAACTTCTTGTACCAAATTTAAAAGTGCTATTTAATCAAATGAGCTTGTTTTCATTACAACCATGAAATCCAGTAAATAGTAAATAACATCATTTTAGTATTTTAGCAAGGATCCAAAAACTAAAACCTAAGAGACTCTATGCCCACACATGTTTACAAATGTGATTAATAAAAAGGACTTTTCTCTCCACATTTTTATAAAAGAATAAGTAAGAAAAGTAATGAAATAAAACTGTTATTTTCAATCATCTCACTGCATTCCACAAGCCAAGCATAAAATCAAAACCTTAAGTGTTAAGTAAATGGAAGTAATAGTTATTAAGCCATGGGTTTCAGTATTTGTCTTCATTTTCCTGATTTTCAATGGCATCTATGTTTTAAAGGCAACATGGCCTATTTCTAACTCACCATCTACATGATTAAATTGCACATTACTGATGAATACTAATTATTATTATTAATAAATCATCCTTTACATATTTTCATTATACGTGATTGCCGTCAATTATACCTAAATGAACTCCAAACACAAAAGATACTTATTTGTTTCCACTGGTGAGAAAAGTTGTCAAAGTACATATGTACACTTAACATTCAGAAGACGAAAACAGTGTCTTACCATAAATATGCAAATACTCTTTGTTAACAATCTCTCGAAAAGGAGGAGGATCAAAAATTGATAGATTGCAGATGTAATAGCTGGAATGAGAGCTGTCCAAGTTATTCAGAAAAAAAGAGACACTGTCATTGGATAACTGACAGGACTTCAGATTCTCAGTGGATGCTGTGTTTCCGCTTCCCTTTGATTTTCTAAGATTACAGAATACTTGCGTCCCTTTCAGCAACTGCATTCTAAATTGCCGGACATTCTCAGGGCACTTGCATAAAATTTGTATGCCTCCATTGTGATATGTAATCATTTCAGATTTGGCAGAATGATTGATTTCTCCTGGATAAAAGGGGACAAAAACAAAGTCAAAGTATATCTTATGAATAGATTATCTAAGTAATTATATTTGAACACAAAAGTAATCTCTTCATAAAGTCACCTCTACTGCACCAAAAGGACAGAACTTCACAACAATAACAACAACAACAAAGAACATGATAATAGTTAAAACTGTGCCCTAGAAGAAACCTAACCAGAAATTTGTTTTTCATATACGAATATATAATATGCAATATATTAGGTAATATATTTACAAGTATGAATCAAGCAGATATGTTTCCTGACCTTAGGCAGCTTCCATATTGGAAACAGATGGTAAACAAATAAATATGTAGTAATACACCATAATTTGTGCAAGGAATGGAGTACTAATCAAATAAAGGTGGTGGGATTTGTTCTAATTTTGATGGAGAATCAGAAAATGCCAGAAAATCAGAAAAAAAATGACTTTTATTATTGAAATTGAAGGAGGATTAGCACTTAGGCAAACAAAGAGAGTTTGGGGGAGAGATTTGGGGAATGATGTAGTTAAGAAAAAGCTTTTAAAAGTACAAATAGCTTAAACTAAAAATATATTTAAATATATATTTACATTATACTCTCCTGCTAGAGCTTAAAGAACAGATGAATCATTTCAAATGATAGAAATGTGTGTCTTCTCTGAAGCTCTTCCATTGGAAACTAAATCAGTATCTGATGAAAAATTTAAGCCCCTAGATTTTCGCTCACCGTTTCATTCTTTCAAATAAATTTTAAGCTTATAGGAAGCCAAGGTTGTTTTTGTGAGCTACAATAGGGTCACCAAAGAAAAAAATTGAAATGGTTTTGGCCTGGATGCAGATTCTGTGTTATTAGATTATAAATTCAAACTACTCTTTGCCTTCCTTTTATTGGTTTTTATTTTATTTATTTATTTATTTATTTAGCAATTTTGAAGGCTTAGCTTCACTATCTTCTCTTTTTTTCTCTCTCTTTTCTTTTTTAGTTTTTGGGGTTTTTTTCTTTTTCTTCCTTTTATCCCCTCCATCCTGTACCCCTTCCCATTATCCCCCCCCCTTTTTTTTTAATGTGAGAAAGTTTTATGCTGAAATTGTTTGGGGAAAATATTAGCACAACAGTTTTTTACTTGTTTTAAAATCTCTGCCCTGGTCTGGTGGCTCTGTTGGTTGGAGCATTGTCCTATATGCCAAAAGGTTACGGGTTCAATCCCCAGTCAGGGCACATACCTAGGTTGCACGTTCAATCCTCAGTTGGTGCACATATGTGAGGCAACTGATCTATGTTTCTCTCTGGCATTGATGTTTTTTTCCCCTCTCTCTCTCTCCCACTTCTTCTCTCTCTAAAAATCAATAAATATATCTTCAAGAGAGCAATAAATAAATACATAAATAAAATCTCTGTTTTTATTCTAAAATAGTTGTGTATTTTTGCTATTTATTGTCCAGATATATACTTGTTTTATGTAGCAAGCATATTATTCTGTGTTCCTTTATTGTCATTTAATGTTTTATCATAAACATTCTACTTTGACATAGTCATCATGATTATTCATTTTAAAGATTGCTTTAAAAAGACTAATGTTAATTTATCATAATTTGTTAAAGCACTTACTAATATTAAATATTGAGGTTTTTAACAGTTTGCTTTTCTGTAAACATTATATTTGGTCAAATTATTTAAACATTATTAAGACACTGTATATTGCCATATTACTGAAAGAACTCTCCCATTTATAGTGTGACTAGTAGTATACAGGAGAGTTCATTTACCACAACTCTACTTGTACTAGTTGCTTTAATTTTATTTAAGATTTACCAGAGTTACTCATTTTTCTTAATATCTTTAGGCTTCAATTTATCTCTCTCATATTACTAGGAAATAGATTTTCAACTTGGGGTTTGCTGTGAATCTACACGCAAGTATTCTAGCTTTCAGTTATGGCAGTCCCGATTATTCCATCTAATTCTCATATCCAAAAACTAAAACGTTGACCAAAATGCCTAAAAATATTATTAAAAGGATTATAGGGCTGACACAAAGAGAAGAAATTACTAGGTTAACTTTGAAGAACCAGAACCCAGAGAGATAAGCAGAGCTTAGTAACTGCTTTTACTCTGAGAGCATTTGCCGTCCTCCGATATTCAAACTCTTCTTTTCATGTTTCAACTCCCAGAGTGTAAAAAGTGAGAAATCTAGTAGAAGATTCCTTCCCCAATAAGCTGGGGTCCTCCAAAATTACATTCTTGGAGTTCAAGTAAACCAAAAGGAAACCAGCCCTCATGCAGATTATGCCTTTGAATCACTTCAATGGTTCACAAGCCTCAATTCTTAAATTTTGTTTAAGGTGATTTTGGATTCTTAAGGTGATTTTGGATGATGAAAGTACATATGCAAACTATCCCAGAGAGAAAAGACTTACATCCGAGGCCTCAAATCATATCTACAAATAGTATTTAAAAACAATGAGAAGCACACCCTAAAAAATAGTCAGACACAAGGGAAAGAAGATAATGGAAACAACTGATCAATGTTTCTTTTTCTTTCTCTCTCTCCCCCCATCCCCTTCTCTCTCTCTCTCCAATCAATAAACATATCCTCTGGTGAGGAGTTTGTAAATAAATAAATAAATAAATATTTTGAAAGTATAGAGAAAATGATGTGTTTTTTTAATAGAGGGAATAATATAAGCAAAGGGGAAAGAATGAATAATATGAGAATAGATGAAGTCTGCATTATATAAAAATGAAAGTTGTTTTGTTTGAGGACTTATCTGTCTGAGTAAATCATGTTGCACTATTATTGTTTTGATGCTTATATCTCTACCATCTGCTGTAGGAGATAGAATTAGTGAGCTGGCTCTCAGTTCCTTTAGAAATGATTGGAGTAAATTTCCCAAGGACTAAGAATGGCAGCAAGTAAACCACAAAGACCTCTTGTAGTAAAAGTTTCTGTGGCTACTGTATGTACAGACATAAATGCCTTGCCTTCTATTTCTAAAAATGATTTTTCGTCATCAACTTCTTCCCTTTTGTGTCCACACAATGACTTATAACCCAACACAAGATGAAATGTAATGGTCCACGGTACAGGATGGTAGAAGTCCAATGCAGTGTTTCCCAAGGAAACCGGAGGAAAATTCTGGCCCTGGAATTAGCAAGCCTCTGTGACCAGAGTACTCCTCTGGACTTTAGTCTCTTCATCTGTGAAACAAGGAATTGAGACCAAAACATCTTAAAGTGCGTTCTAACACTATCTATAGATCCAGGATCAGAACATATAATATGAGACCACAAAAAACCAAGAGAGCTATTACTTTGCTGTTGGATTCTCCAGGGAAGAAACCATGTTCCCATAATCCCTCTCTGCCTCACCTTATTGGGCTGTTCCAAGAAGTCAGGAAAAATAAAATGAATGAGACTACCTTACTTGCCCATAGAAGTGTTCAGGTGGGGCTAGAAAGACCACCTAAAGTTTTCTTGAATGACAGTGCCAAGGGTTTGTGCCATCGACATCAGAGGAGTACCTGGAGATTCCTTCCAAAGTGTCATTTCTCCTGGACATGCTTAATTTTTCATTTTATCACAGTTAGTCTAAAAATTACCTAGGGCACCTTTTTATTATTGAATGTAGTGATAAGAAGCCTGACGATTTTCCACATATTAAATGCTTAAGCCCTCCATCTGGAAAACCCCTTGGGGGCAAATCTAAGCCTGCAATTTGAATGATTTAAACTAAAGGGACCAGGTATGGCATTTAATCAGTTGCTTCATAATTACTTTGGCACTATAGACCAGATACGCTCAAATACCTAATCACAAATTTTGCTTAATCTTTGTTGACATTTGAAAAACAATATCAAAAGGAGGTTATACCTATAACCATAACTAAAACATTTCATTGGATAGACAGACAATTTAAGGAAAACCTGTACATTACTTTCATATAACTACAGAAGCAGCTAGAATCTTTTCTTTGCCCTCCCTGGATGTTTTTATTTCTAGGCTAATGTTCAACCAGGAGTGCTGACAAGATAGCACCATTTTTATAGCCAGTGTCTGTTTTAACTGCTTGGGTGTCGAATCTGTTCAGTCAGTTCTTCTGCCATACCAGGAGTCATAAACTGTGAGTGTCCCCTTTACCAAATTCTTTTTTCTTGCTCTTTCTCCCTTTCTCTTCACATACCACCTCTTAATATAAAGTCACTCTCCAAAATATCCTGTCCCACACTATCTTATGCAGGCTCCTCACTCTCCTTAACGTACCATCTCCATCTCTAATACTCATCAATTCTCATACACATTGTCTGTCCGTGTTTCAGACATGCTGTAAACACCCCCACATTCTCATAACATGCTTCCTGTAACATAATTCAATCTTTGCCCAGCATCATATACAGTCAGACCTGGTATACTTAGAAATCATACATCAAATTTGATTATTTCAAGTACAGGCAACTGATGGCTTAGACAGTTCAGGTTATTTGTCTCTAAGGTCACATAAATTCTTGGGTGTGTGAAAGATTGTGGGTTTAATCTACGGTTGGAGTGCCACTAGCAACAACCAAGGGAAGTGTAATAAAAGCAGGCAAACACACAAAGACTGAGTCTCACAGGACCACTGTTAAAATCTGGCTACAGGAAGCAAGTCTAATTTCCTGTCCATCTGTTTTATTCCCAGTAAAATGTATTCACTTCTCCTCCATCTGAAGTACCGCTGTCTGAACTAGCATCATCCCTCTGGAACTACAAGAGCTTCCTAACCCTCTGCTGTCACTCTTGCCCACTTCCCACCCAGTCTCCTCAAGGAAACCAGGATGATTTTCCAACATATGCAATTAGATAGCACCATCGCCCTGCTTATAAAACATCGAGGGCCTTTCCACTTCACTCAGAATAAAATCTAATTCCTTACCCTGGTTTCCATGACCTGCGCGGCCCCCCTATTTCTCTAACATCATTTCCCATCAGTCATTCACTACCCTGTAGTCACATCGCTCTTCTTTCTATTCCTCAAACACAAGAAGCTGGATCCCAAGGCTTTGAAATTGTTGTTTCATTGTCTGGAATTTTCTCTTTGATCTTCACATGCTTCTTACTTCTCTAGATACCACTGACCACTCAATCCACAGTACCTCCCAAGTCATTTTCTAGCATATTACCTGAAATAAAGTATTGATCATTGTCTGAAATTACCTGGTTTATTTGTTTACTTGTTTGTTGTCTGGCTACCCCACCATAATGTAAACTTTAAAGCCAGGAACCTCGTTCATCTTGTTAGCGATCCACCCCAGCTCCTATAATGGTACCTGGTATGTAGTAGATCAAAATCAATATTTCTTGTTTGGATGGGTGGGTGGGTGGATGGATGAATGGACGGATAGACGCACAAATAAATCTGTAGATATTTATAAACCTGAGGAGATGGAGCATTGAATATAGAGTGTAAGAACCAAAGGGCTGTTAGAAATGATCCATTTAAAGTTTTCATTTGACATTTACATTTATCAAGCTAAATTGGAGCCAAAAAAGTGAGCATCTTGCCCAGGATACGTCCTTTACTGGGATGTCAGATTCTAATGTAAATTATCTGTCTGAGTTTTGAAGAAACATGTTCTTCACCTGTAAATATCCCCCAGGTTCATAAAGACTTGTTTAGATTATTAATGATTCTCTTGGCTCTTCTATGTCTAGAGAGGTAAGGTCAGGTTTAAATCTGGTTGATTATTTGAATCTCCAGACAGCACAGTCATTAAATTTGCCCAACATACAGGGGTCCTGGGACTAATGATTGCTCTAAAACACCCAGATGTTTCATAATCCCAGCGTGTCAGTGATTTGTGTTATAAACACCATGCTATACCTTTTAGTATTTAACACATTATTAAAAACACAAACAGGAACATGTTCTCTTGAATCCTGCTGATGAGTCTTAACATCTGAATATTAATTCTTAATTTTTGTTTTTGATATCATATCTGTTTGCTTCTTGTTGATATTCTCAGATTATAAGTACTCTAGTACAGTGATTTTCAACCTTTTTCATTTCATGACACACATACTTATTACCAAAATTCTGCAGTACACCAAAAAAAATTTTTTTGACTTATCTGACAAAAGATAAGTATAATTTTGATTCATTAGTGCCAGATGGCTATTGTTGTGTTGGCTGTTGTCATTTTTTTTATTTGACAATCTAAGGGAAAAGAGTTCAATGCCCCTGATTAAAAAGTCAGGTATTGCATGGTTTAAAAATTCTTGCGACACACCGGTTAAAAATTGCTGCTCTAGTACATGTACTATACCTTCTTAATCACATTGGCTGCTATGTCTAAAGGGTGTAATCTTCCCAATAGAGGCTCAAATCTGTTAACTGCTGCTAACTAAGATTTTTATAATACAATTGTTGATATCAATAGACTAATGTTTTCAAGAGAAAAATAAGACTCTTTATATTAGGAGATTTCTTCAGGTTTTCAAATTTTTCAGCGGGTAAGAGCATTTGCATCTTCATTTTTGGGGAAGTTGTTAAGAAAATCTCTGAAGAAAAATGTATTCACTTGAGAATTGCACTATGGTATGGTTCAAAAGTTTATGTGCAAATTGATTCTTTTAATATCTAAAATACTTCATTTTATCAGTAGAAGATGGTTTTGTTGAACCCATCCTGCCAGGTCTCTTTGTAAGCAGTTGTATTATCCCTGGTTGAAAGGTTTTTTTTGACAAAAACATTCAGCAAATTCACATAGTACAGGGGCTGCGAGACCAATCAGCAATTTGACTTTATAGCTCTTAACTCAGACCTCTAACCACAAACCTCCAAAAGGTGTCAGAGTGATAGAAAGATAAGATCTCCTGAGTTTGCAGGTATTGATAGTGCTTATTAAACACATTTTCTGTAATTAAACAATGATAAGCTTCAGCTGAGCACACCATGTACACATGACTTAAGAGGCAAAGTTCTAAAAATTGCAATGTTTATTTTGTTACATTTGATCTTCTATGAAGAAATTCTAAAAATGTGCTCTCTACCACTTTTTTTTCACCTTTCATAAAAGCATTGTCATTTCTTAATGAGTCTACTAGCTAAAAAGTTTATATAGGTATTGCTCTGCTTATATAACATATAGCAAATACTTATCATTATTATTCAAAGATATCCATAATCTAAAGAAGTGATTGAAATTAGTAGGAAGAGTTGGCAAAATAAGCCCAATATAAATTCTTAACATTTGCTGGAAAGAAAGCCAAAAATGTGGGGAAAAAATGAGAAGAAAAAATTTTAAACCAAAAAAGTAAACACACCCACAATGTTTGAATTGTTTATACTCTCCAGGGAACTCTGTAGTGGGGAATAAAACACCACTTCATCCTCTAAGTTAAATGAAAGATTAATTTTCTTCTAGTAAAAGCCGATTTTCTTCAAGAAAATGGAAAAATCCCAGAGGTGATATAACTTTGTAGCAAATATTCACAAACTAATTAATTTGCAAACAAGTTATTTCTTTAGTTATTTCATTGCCATAGATTTGAAATTGTCCTACTAGGGAAATCACATGAGATTAAATAGACTCAGCTCTCTTCCAGGGAGAGGTAGAGGGAGAGAGAATTTTATCAGCACCCACGAATATCCACACCGCTTTCCAGCCTTCAACTGCTGTGCAAAGCCCTTTGGGCATGTAGACAAGGTGTTCGCTGGCTGAACTCGTCTACATGTAAGGTTCCAGCTCTCATCTCTACTCCAGTGATCCACACCTTTCTCTCAAGCCTACACCATCCCTTGGCTCCAGGGAACATTTTCAATTTCCTTTCAACATCTCTATCTGAATCTCCTGATACATTAAGAGTAACATTTCCAAATTAAATTCATTATTCACTCACAAACCCAAACTTCATCCTTTAAGGGAGTCACTAGTCTGACTCTCAGAATCTCAGTCTTCCTTATTTCTCCCTCTTTGACTCTCCTGATCTACTTGGTCACCAAGTCCAGGTGACTAGCTCAAGGGTATCTCTTGAATTCAATTATTTTTCTCCACCCCCATTGCCAATCCAGATCTTTTCATGTCTTCCCTCATCTGTGAAAGCATCTTCTTTTTTTTTTAAAGTTTTATTTATTTTATTTTTAGGCAGAGGGGAAGGGAAGGAGAAAGAGAGGGAGAGAAACATCAATATATGGTTGCCTCTCCTTACACCCCCTGAGGACCTGGGGACTGGCGACCTGGCCCACAGCTGAGGCAAGTACCCTGACTGGGGAAATGAACCAACCATGCTTTGGTTCGCAGGCCGACACTCAGTACACTGAACTACACCAGCTGGGGAAGAAAGCATCTTCTTGACTGTCCTTTTCAACAGCAGTCTCTCCCCTCTGAATCCCTCCTCCAGGTTGCTCCCAAAATTGTATTTTTAGAAATCATTTCACTCTCCAGCTTTAAGGTTCCATTACATTGTTGTTTATGAGATAAAAAATCAACTCTTTTTGGCATGACACAAAATCCTTTGACAATCTTACAGATCATATATTCAAGCCATATTGAATTTTTTGGCCATTCTTTTTACATTGTTACTTCTGTTTCTATAGATTAGAATATCCTATTATCCCTTTATCTGCCTAGAAACCCTCATTCATTCTTTGAGAACTATTTTGAATTGGTCCCTGAGATGCTCCCCCAGACAAAGACTCCTATCTCTATCCTCTCACTAGTACTTTGCTTACCCCAATATAGTTATTATTCATATATGCTTACAGCATAATTATTTCATCTATCCGTCTCACTTAACTATGAGCCTCACAAGAATAAGGACGGCGTCATGGTCCCCTAAAGAATCCCAAGAGCTGGAACATATTACAGGCTCAATAATATTGAATAAATGAATACATAGAAGAATATAGAAGTTGAACATGGTTTCTAAATGTCCTGCAACAGGCTGAGGAGAAGAGCAAGAAATACAGGGCAAGACCCTGCTTACTGGACATTGAATCCTTGTTTCCCAGCCCAAAGACAAAAGCTCATTCTGAATGATTCCCAACCAATTCTCTAAAGCCCAATAGGTCTAGAAGTAATATAAATGTCTAAGCTTTCAAAAGCTTCCAAAAAATAACACCAACAATAACTTACAAGCATGGAGTGCTTCCTCAGTACTGAGTACTGTGTTAAATGCATTACAGGTAATATATCATTTGATGTTCATAACAATGCTTTCAGTCAGATTTTCTATTTTTATCTCTGCTTTACAGATGAAGAAACTGTGCTTTTGAATTACTGGCCCAAGGTTACAGAGTCAATAAGTGGTAAAGCCAAAATTTTCACCTAGACAATCTGCGACTAGAGCTACTAAGTGTGTTGGGATAGATTTGGAAGGTATTTTAAGATATTTCTTTTTCTTCAAGATGTATTGGGTATATAAGAGTCCCAAATATTTAAAGTAGTTACATTCATGCTACATTTATGCTGTGATTGAAAGTGTTATCATATACCAAAAAATATAATTTCTTAGCTATGAAATTACATGTGCTTAGCACATTGAACCTGCAACAAAGTCTGGGTCTTTGCTCTGAAAAGGTCTAAATTCTTAATGATTATTCTGTGATTTATCTGCCTATAGAATGTAAAAATATGGATTCACATATACAAAGAACTTTCATCATAATTAAATAAGTGCAAACAGATATTACTATGAAATTTTTGCCTTAGACCTAAATGATACAAAAAGAAAAGAACTTTAATTGTGAGTGCGATAGAGGTGCTGTTGCTGTTGCTGTTGTCAATTCACACGAATGGATTTTTTTGGTGTTAAGTCCTAAGAGAATATAAATGTCATCTGCTAAAAGTTTGATTTCTCAAATTCAAAAAACTTACATTTACAGTACTTCCCAGTGTATAATGCACTCCCATGTTTTGTGTGCATTATACACGGGATTATTATACTCATTATTATAGCCATGACATTTAATTGTTATACCCATGTGAATCTTTATTTTTCCCTCAAAAATTTGGGCAAAAAAGGGTACATTATACATGGCAAAATGCATATATCATGCCCAAATATGACCTTCAATTGCTTATTGAAAATGCCATTTTTATGTTACATCAATGGTTCAGACAAACAAGATTCTATCAAACCTAGTGGTTGATTGAATCAAAACTCTTGAGTCTGTCTTTCTCTCTTTTTTTAAACAAAAAAGTTGGAACAAACATTCAAGTTTCAAGCCTCTACACAGAACTTAGAAAAAACAAACACATCATTAGCATGTGGAGGTAAACAAGCCAAGTTGTACAACTCCAGGAGGTAGAGGTCTCCGATTTGTATTCATATATACACATGTACCGAAGAATTCAGCGTGCCAGCAGAAAAAGAATTTATCAAAAAGTAATGCTATTTACTACTGTGACATTTCCAGACTCCCACAGCATTGCCTAAGGACACAAATAGATTTGACATAATTCACCACACATCTTTTTTAGTGGCTTCAAAATTTTAAAATTTGTTTTCATCTTTTATTTATTTTTATTGTCCAGTCCCACAAAAGTCTCACAAAATTTCATAGACCTAAAATGTGCAAGCTAGTTCTCTCTCTATAGCGCAGTGGTTGGATTTTGCTTTCATTCTTAAACTCATTTTGCACCACTCCAGTGCTTCCCTTTTCTATGCTCAGGCACATCTGCCCCCTTCTGGTTCCCTGGCCTTACTTTTTCCCTCCTGCCCTATGGGCTCTGCATTTACCCTTCTCATGGTATGGAATGCTCTTCCCCACCCTCACATCATTCTCCCCATTTACTCCTACTTGTCCTTCAAATATCAGTTCAAGTGTCACTTTCACAGAAAAGACTTCATTGAACCACACTTCCCAACCCCACTTCCACACCCACACAGTACCGGCAGGCTTCTTTATTACATTCCATGACAGAACTGAGTTCTATTTGTAATTATCATTAATTCCTGTGGTTATTTGATTAATGTCTCTCTCCCAACCATTCAGATAGTTTCATGATAGCAGGGAGTAACCTCACTTTGCTCATAGTGTACTTACAGCAGTTAGCACAGTACCTCCTGCAAGGCAAGTACTTGGCTCTGTATGAAAAGTTGGATGAGTGAGTAAATGAATGAATGAAATAATGAATGAATGAATATTAATTCTGAAGCTATTCATTGGTTGTTTATGCTGCTAAAGGATTCCATTGGGTTGTAGAAAAGGTATAGCTAGACAAACAAGTTGTCCCACACTGCCCTTGAGTCTTATAAGTAGACCTTAATTCATTATTTCTCATTCCTCTTTACTTAAGAGCATCTGAGCAAGTTTCAGCTACCGCAAGATCAAACATTTGACAAATCTGCTTTTGTTTTTTATTTTTCTGGAAAGAAAAATAGCCTATTTTTTGTACCACTAGAAATTTATTTCTAGACAAAATTATACCTACTAAAAGTTATGATTTCACTTTTAGTGTTAATAGAACTTCCCTATTTAATAAAATTTCACTTTTCTTTTCCTAGCCTCAAGAACGAGGTTCAGAGTTAAGGGTAAAATAAATGTAATACTAAATAAAATGTACAGAGTAAGAAGCAGTAGAAACATATATTAATTTAGTTGTAGGTAGCATTATTTACATTGTTCAAATAGAGTCTGATATACACCATCTAAGAGAAAGAACTGAGGACCTCAGAATTTTTTTTTTTTTTTAACCTCTACAAGGACTAGGGACTGTTTTTACATCATCCACTTCTCCTTAGCCTTTTAGAGGTACTCTGGCACTTTGTGCTCAAAACACTCTGTGGAGGCCTGTGCATTTCTGACTATAGACCACCCAGATAAGATTAAAATCAAAATCCTTCCCTTCAAAGTCCTTCCATTTCACTTTCTCCTCCAGAAATAATTCCCAGCCCAATGCCAGGACTTTTAATTTTCATTCTCCTGATGTAAGCCCTTTTGCCTTTCATCTTTCTCTGAGAATAGTAAGCCACTCTTCTACTTTATCCACTAGAAGGTAACTCCAAGCAGGTAATTTAAAATTTTAATGGTCTGATGAAACTTTTTTTTTAATCTTAAAACATAGTATCAATGGAAGCAGTACAAACTCAATGCCATCAACAGTGACATGGATGACAAGTGCCCTTGGCCATCCATCCATATACTTGGGCACTTGAGCAATTGCTCTGACTTTCAAAAAAAAAAACCTTTCTCTTTATTGCCTAAATTTTCTTCCTTTGATTTTCCTTACTGTTCACTGGAATTAAACTTAACAAGAAACATTCCATAGGCCACTTACCTGATAGAACTTCAATTTGGAAGCAGAAGAGAAAGAAATACCAAAGGTCAGACTTCATCTTTGTCAAGAACAGATAAAATCCTCTCCTTCAGTGCTGAAAAAAATAACAGCAAATTCGTCTTCTCATGTGTTTTCTATTTGCTGGAAAGGAAGTGGTTTTGTGGGGGCTGATGTAATGTGAACACAAGGAGGTGTTTTTTCATTGATGAGAGTGGTTACTTGGGAGGTTTTACTGCTAGAGGGGACTAAGCACAATCCATGGATTGTTGATGATTTTGAAGATGCAGAAAAACTCCACCCTCATTATGGCTCCAATAAAACAATGAAAGAGACAATGTCTATTCTTTTCAGAACCACCCTACTTTTTTGAATCAATAGCTATTGGTGATAACAGGATCTAAAAATAACAAACAGATTCTGACACATTTCTGTCTTATGCTATTTGCTTGAGAGAAAGAAAGCCTTTGAAATAAGACAAGAAATAAATAAAATTATTACAGAAATTGAAATTAAGGTATCTGAAAGAGGAGCAATGCAACAATCTGAGAAATAATATTTACGTGGCATTCATTGTTGAGTATAACTTTCTGAATGATGGAGTCGGTTTTAATCCAACTTAAACCCTGCTCTGCACATTACAAAAAAGTCTGTAGAAATCAGGAATTCTGCATCTATACCCTCAGATGAAAGCAAGAAAGTTAAAAAGTCTACCCATGATTTCTCTATTCCAGCAGGGAGATAGAGCAAACAATAACAACAGTAATAATAATATAAATAAGTATATTTATGTGTACATGAGTTTTTATATGAAATGATATATAAAATATATAAAGTTAAATGCAAAATATATTTAATATATATAAAATATAATGAATATAACCAATATTTTTATATTGTTTCACATATATTTCAGTGGATTAGTTGTGTATATATACATACATATTATGTTTTATACATGTATTAATCTATTTAATCCTCTTAACCATCCTATGAGTTGGAAACTACTAATGGCCCATTTTACAGATAAGGAAAACTAAGGCACAGGGTGTAAAGCACTTGACCCAAGTAGTACCATTAGTAAGTGGCAGGGCTGGGACATGGGGAGTCCAGCTCCAGAGTCCTCACTCTTAACTAAGCAGATAAAACCATTAGTGCCAACGGTTTAGAGCGTATTATCCAGAGGCCTGAGTCATCTTCCAGGAGGCTGAATCCAGGTGGGGCTCCTGAGAAGCAACAGAGAGGGCAGGATCAACTCTCAGCCTACGGAAAACACATCCAGGTAAAAAACTGAAATCGGTTGGGCAGGGCAACCAAAGTGTCAGTCCAAAACGTCCGGACTCTAAAATAGAATACAGGTTTCAGGCTACAGAAAGCAATCAGGGATACTGGACCCGAGACAAGGGGTTCCAAAAGGAAGGCAGGAGGCTGACTCTGCAGTGATTTCCCTAGGTTGCAGAGGTTTCCCCAGGTACAATTTTGGGGGTCTCATGGGCCTCCGTAGTCGATATGAAAGAAGCTATCTGAGGTGCTGAGCTAGCCCAGGCAGTAAAGATTGGGCCACCAGGAGCCCTAGGAACCTGCTACCCTGATTCCTTCCTTCCCCTTCCACTGTGTCCCCTGGACAGTATCAAGAGGAAAGGCTTCCAGATGCATCATTGCATTGGAGTTCTTTCCCAGCAAAGACATGGGCAGTGGAGAATAATGAACTTTTTCTAAAGTTTTTGTGGCCTAGCTCTGGAACAACATGGAGAGCTTTTACTTTATTTGATAAAAGCTGACACAAATTCTAAAGCTCAGCTGTAGTTATGTGGAGGAAAATGGGGTGACCATCTAATAAAGAAATTCATTGAGCATATACTATGTGCCAGACACTGTGTCTCACAGGAATTATCTCATTCAGTTCTCACAGCTTCCCTGTGAGGTAGAGCCCATTATTATCAGCATTTTACAGATGGGGAAACTGATAGTTAGACAGATTAAGTAACTTACCAAGGATCACACAGCCAATAAGTGATTGAACCAGGTCAGACCCGGAAAAAGTAACTCTAAATTCCACACTATTAATTACCACACTACACTGTCACGTTAGTCTTCGTTAACTAGCCAGAAACATGATTTTTGGCCTCCTATTTTGGTGGAAGAAGGATACTTTTAGGTACTAGACAAAGTTCCAAAATTTTTTAACACAAAAAAGATTCCTTAATAAAATTTAGGTGCGACATTTCTGTCTCAAGAGGAGAAAATTACACAACAATGAATACGATTACTTATGGTTTTAAATATTCAGAACTACTTTTCCTATGCTTGCAAAATAAACTGGGCAAAAATTTCCATTCACTGTACAGGAAGCACTCTTGTTTGCTTTTATGTTATTTTTTTTTTTCATTCCATGACTTAAGAAGGTTTTGATTTGTGTGTACAGATGTCTGGGGCAAAGGTGGGGAATGGAAAATCTGTTAGATTAAAAGCAGAATGTTTATTATTACTTGGCTTGCGGGCACGAGAGTGCACAATGTATGTGTGCTTGCTTTTCTGAAGTTCCATATACCAAGGCCACTGAGTCCAAACAACAGGGTTACAAAGCACCCGCAAAGTATCTGTGTGACCTAAACTTGGCTCACCAATTTGAAAGAGAAGGGTTGTTGCTAATCAAAATTGCTTCTCCCAGTTTGTTTCCTTTATTGTTGAGTGGCAACACCACCAAGTCATTCATCCAGAGATCTGCAAGTCAGCCCTCTCTGCTCCCCACTATTCACCAACGAACCCTTTCTTAGACTTCTTGCTGTCTGCCACATATTCTTCTCTCTCTCTTGCCAAGCTCACTGGCTTAGATCAGGCCTCCAGCATCTCCCTCCTGGTCTTTCTGTCGCTACTCTTGTTCTATGTCAATCTGCCTCCGCACCACAACCAGAGTAAGTTATCTTCTTAAAATGTAAATCTAATTCATCTGTGCTCCTCTGCTGGGCTTGCTGTCAGTCTAAGATAAGGCCCAAACTCCTTGTAAGGCCCAAACTCCTTGTAAGACCCAATTCAGCCTCATCTCTTGACACGTTCCTTCCTTCTTCCTCCGGCACTGAAAATGTCAGCAATATTGAATGACGCAGCGTTCTCCAAATTCCCTAAGCCAACACTTCCTCCGACTGCCAGAAGCCCTCTTCTTGTCCCCACCACACCCTTCTCACCTCCCAGCCTGTCACCTTCTACAGAAATGCTATCATTCTTCAGATCTTTGCTTACGTGCCCATCAATTCATTAAAAAATCCTTTTCTGATCCATTTACTACCAACTACTTCCGTGATTAGTGTCCATTAAGTAGCTTTTCTGCACCCTCCTAAGGCTCCTCTGTATTTCTCATTCTAGAACTCATCATGTTACCATAACGGTCTCTTTGATTTCTCACAGGGCTTACTGCGCTGTGAGCAGCGTCAGATCGAGGACCGAAGGTTCCTTCTTTGCAACCACATCTGCGATGCCCCGCACAGTGCCTGGGGTACACTAGGTGCTCTGTCACTATTTCTTGAATGAATGACTGCTTGAAGAATCCTTGACTTTTGAAGGAACAATATTACCTCAGGGACAATGGCCAACTAACACTTTGTTCTTTGAATCATAATGTGTGGTGTGAGGGCAGAAAACTAACAAGATATTTCTATATATCACATTGAAATTAATTCAATAAATATAATAATCAATCATCTTCATTTATTTTTTATCATTTGTCCATCTTAATCTTAAAAGAACATTGTATTTTAACAGCCAAATCATATGTTCTCACTTCAAAGTTATTATTTAACCATAAAACCCAGAAAACTAATTGCACATTTCCATGAACAGTAAGTAAATCACAGTGTACGATGTGACTACAAAGTGATATGACTGATATTTTTAACATAAATATCCCAACTTAGTCACGTTCGCAGCAAAGCTTTCATTCTGAGACAGTACCATTGCTCAAGGCACCATAAAACACCTCCCTGGGCTGCATTTCCTCCGGCCTCTGTCGCGCTCCGGATCCCTCAGTCCTGCCTTTTGTCCCTAGGTTGCCTTCCTATGGTTCCTTCCCTTTATTTATAAACATGATATAATTTCTCCAATCATTAACGCATACAAACACATTTCCTTAGATCCCATACCCCTGCCATCTACATTTCTCTCTTCTTTCTTAGAAAAGACCAGTCCACACTCAGTCTCTATCCCTCAGTGCTTCCTAGATGTTTCTCAGCCCACCACAGATGGGCTTCTGTCTCTGCCATTTCACTGAAATTTCCTTCCCAAAGCCCATCCATTCCCTCCACATTGCCAGTTCCGACCAACACTCTATATATTTCCCTTACTTGACTTCTGTGAATCATTTGATGCTATACTGACTTTATGTTGTTGTTATACTTAATCTTGAAACAGTACCACGCATTCCTGACTGAGTTACCAGAACTAAAGGCCATTCCGCTTATTGCAGGTTGCTTTGCCTTACTCTACTGTGATTTATTCTTGTTAAATTTAAAATCTAAGTTTTAAAATATTTATTCACTTAATTTCAAACAGTACTTCATTGAAGGCCCTCTGTGGCCGCCCTGTGTGGTCAAAAGCACTGTCCTCTTCTTTTTAAACTCCCATCTCTCAGACCTCTTCCAGCTTGGGTTTTTCTGCCAGTTATAATTCCTTTCTTCTCCTAAATGTGGATGTTGGTATTCCCCAGAACTTGAGCTTCAGTCCTCAGCTTTCCTAATTCTATCCACTCCTCCTCTGTGATCAAGCACATAAAATACCAACACCATTTTTCTTCTGCAGCTCTTAAGCTGATGTTGAAAGTTATTGCTAAAATGTTTTTAACCATAATAATATAGTTAAAATAAGTACATAATCCTTCCAAAAGACTAATCCTCAAAAAAAGACTCACAACCTCACATACATACATGGGCCAGGAAGATAGAAAAATGAAAAAAGTAGACCTCGTATAAGGCAGTAGTGAGTGATGGAAATTAGGGCAAATTAGAGAGCACACGAATTAGGAGAAGCAGCCGATAAGATCCAGAGTGCACTGTCACAAGGGAATGTGAGTCCAATATAGCCATATCTTCTGAATTTTTCCCAAATAAGTATGCAAGTCTAGTCTGTGGGAATAGCCCACTATTTAAATTTTGCAATTTATTCAAAACATTTAAAATACAATGTGAGCCAACACCCCAGGGGGCAAACAGAACATATCTGAAGATACAGTTTGCCCATAGACTATCAATTTTTAACCTCTGCTTCAGAGGTTAACATTTGACAGTATATACATACATACATATATATATATATATATATGCCTATAAAGTCAGAAGATCCTTGTGCTAGATCCCACTTCATCATTTACCTACTGTGTAGCCCTGAGCAAAACCAGGGGATTTTCTGAACAGAATTTTACTTATTTGTAACCTCAGAAGATTCTTGTGCAAATCAAAAGGTAATGGATATAAAAACTCTTAAGAACTATTGCACGATACCAAAAAATCTAGTTATTATAATCAAATTATTTGACTTAAAAATTTGTGACTTTAATATTTTTTTGATATTTTAAAAAATCTTACACATTTTTACTCATCTTGAATTTTTATACATGGGATTAAGATTGGTGAACCTGTTACAG
The DNA here is from genome assembly GCA_004026545.1 of Mormoops blainvillei. Classification (NCBI taxonomy): domain Eukaryota; kingdom Metazoa; phylum Chordata; class Mammalia; order Chiroptera; family Mormoopidae; genus Mormoops; species Mormoops blainvillei. The sequence goes on from PVJD01000257.1 coordinate 99,737, forward strand.
AAAAACATGACAATAGCTTCATTGACTTATTTTGGGTGACTACTCAGTGTGAGTTTTGAATAACCTCTTAGAGCAATTAATGTATTTTTAGGAAATACAATGATCACTCCAAGTTAATGAAATGTATTCCATTTCAGAACTGTTCTTTCTCTGTCTCTCCCTCTCTCTCTCCTTCTTTTATTTTTCTCTGAAAACACCTTAAGGGCAAAGGTATCATCTTCTCTAATTGCTATTTAGTACCTAAATTCTCTTCCCCCACGTGGCTCAGATTGGCTAGAACACAATACTGGAATTCAGTAGATACTATAGATGTTAAGTCAAATTATATTGGGTTTCTTGGGTGAGCTTTTTGTGAATGGATGACACCTACTGGTATAAACTGAAAATCCTTTTCTTTTTAAGAAGAAAAATAAATGTTCATCTTTTAAGCCGAGAGAGAGAGAGAGAGAGAGAGAATGAGAGAGAATGAGAGAGAGAGAATTACATCCAGCAGAGTCCAGCACTGTCAAAAGTACAACTGCCAGAGGCACAAATCAAGGATTATATGAAATCATGAGAAAATATTCATGATACAGTAAGTAGAAAAAACAAGTTATATGTATTACATATATATGAACTTAATGTTTAAATTGTTATATAAAAATTTATAAACAAAAATATATAATGCCATACATAAAAACGGTACGTAGGAAACAATTCAAAGGATAGACACCAGAATATTAATCTGTAGTATTATAAACGATTATTTTTCCTTTGTGTTTTCTGCACTTCTGAATTTTTCTCCTGTGACCATGTATTGTTCTCATAACAAGAATAAACAAACACAGTGTGTGCACATGTGTTTATGTGTGTTATGTGACAGTTTTTTCTTTCCTAAAAATTTTGTGAAATAACCATATACATAAGGTTAAACATATGTGTTTATAACATCTTAAAAAACCAACACACAAAATTTTGTTTGCAGCCACTTACCCTGGGCTCTAGCAGAGGGACGGCAGAGTAGACTAGAGCCGTATGAAGAGAGTCTGGGGTTAGTGGCTGTGGGGAGAGAGCTGAAGGGTCATCCTCCAGGATCCCTGTGCTGAGTCATTCTCTAGACTGCAGGAGCCAGTTTTCTCAGGCAGAGCGCTCACCTCCAAGCAGCATCGGCCTGGAGAGAAGCAATAGCCTTACCCGCAGGAATCCCTCTTGTCCCACCCCGTGGAGCTTAAGCCCTGCTGCTGAAGAGTACAGCCAAAGGCTCTTCCAGTAACTAGCATGACCAACAGTCTGCAGACAGAGACGGATCTCTGGGAGCTTTGGGACTTTAGTTGACCATCCCCTGGGCCTGGCGCAGGTAAAAGCTGACCTTGGTGTGCAGCTTGGTTCTGCACACACTCAGATTTGCCTTTGCAGATTTACCTAATATATAGGAACAAACACAAAGAGGAAGAAAAATGGAAGGCAAGGAAACAGGCCCCAAATGAAAGAACAAGAGATCTTCCAGAAGCACTAAATGAAATGGAGGCAAACAATTAATCAGAGATAGAGTTTACAGTAATGATTACAAGGATACTCAATAGCATAAAAAAAGGCATAGAAACTATAAAAAGGACCAGTCAGAATAATAATTGCAATATCTGAAACAAATGATATACTGGGAGGAATAAACAGTCGATTAGATGAAGCAAAGGATTGAAGCAGTGATTTGGAAGACAAGGTAGAAAACAATACCCAAGCAGAGTGGCAAGAAGAAAAAAGAAACAAACAAAAAATGAGGATAGTTTAAGGGACATTTGGAACAACATGAAGTGTAACATTTGCATCATGGGGATACCAGAAGGAAAACAGAGAAAGCAAGGGACTGAGAACCTACCTGGAGAAATAATGAATGTAAACTTCCATAACCTAGTGAAGGAAGGAGACGCACAAGTTGAGGAAGTGCAGAGTCCCAAACTAGATGGACACAAAGAGGCCCACACCAAGACACATCGTATTAACATGGCAAATCTTAAAACAAAACAAGTATCTGAAAAGCTGCAAGAGAAAATCAGATAGTTACCAACAAGGGAGGTCCCATAAGACTGACATCTGATTTATCAAAGAAACACTCCAGAGCAGAAGGGATTGGCAAAAAACACTCAAGCTGATGAAAGGCAAGGACCTACAACCAAGGCTACTTTACCCAGCAGGGCTATCATTTAAAACTGAAGGTGAAATAAAAAGCTTCACAGACAAGTATTGTAACAAATGTTAAAGAGTTTGCTTTAAGAAGAAGGAAGAAAAAGGGGGGATAAAGGAACAAAAGAGGAAAATAGTTATAAAATAAAATGGTAATAAATATGTACCTATCAACAATCACTTTAAATGTAAATGGCTTAAATGCTCCAATCAAAAAACATAAGGTAGCTGAATGGATAAAAACCAAGACCCATATACATGTTGTCTACCAAAAAAACCCCACTTCAGAACAAAAGATACACACAGGCTGATAGTAAAGGTATGGGAAAAGGTATTTCATGAAAATGGAAAGGGAAAAAAAAGTTGGGATAACAATACTTATATCGAAAAAAATAGATTTTAAAACCAAGGCTATAGTAAGAGACAAAAAAGGGCACTACATAATGATAAAGGGAACAGCCCAACAAAAGGATATAGTAATTGTAAACATTTATGCACCCAAAGTAGGAGCACCTAAATATGTAAAGCAAATCTTGATAGACATACAGGGAGAGATTGACAGAAACACAGTCACAGTTGGGGATTTTAACACTCCACTGACTTCAGTGGATACATCTTCCAGACAGAAAATCAACAAGAAGACAGCAGCCTTAAATGAAACATTAGATCAAACGGATTTAATTGATAACTTAAGAGCATTTCTAACCAAAGCATCAGAATATACATCCTTTGCAAGTACAAATGGAACATTTTTTAGGGTAGACCATGTGTTAGGACACAAAACAAGTCTCAATAAATTTAAGAAGTTTGAAATCATATCAAGAATTTTTCTGACCATAATACTATGAAACTAGAAATCCATCACAAGAAGAAAACTGAAAAATACACAAAGACATGGAAGCTAAAAAACAATGAATGGGTTAACAATGAGATCAAGGAAGAAATCAATCAATACCTTGAAACAAATGAAAAGGAGCAACTATATGCCAACAAATAGGAAAACCTGGACAAAATGCATAAATTGCTAGAAACATACAATCTTCCAAAGCTATCAGGAAGAATCAGAGAATCTGAACAGACAGATTACACCTATCGACATTGAAACAGTAATCAGAAAACTAACAAACATAAGCCCTGGACAGGATGAGTTCAGAGGTGAATTTTACCAAACATTCTGAGAAGAACTAACACCTATTCTTCTCAAATTATTCCAAAAAATTCAAAAGGAAGCAAGAGTCCCAAGCTCATTTTATGAAGCCAGCATTATCTTAATTCCAAAACCAGATAAACACAATACAAAAAAAGGAAATTATAGGCCAATATCCCTGATGAACACAGATGCTAAAATACTCAACGAAATATTAGCAAACCAAATACAGAAAAACATCAAAAAGATCAAACACCATGATCAGGTGGGATTTATTCCAGGGATCAATGATGTATTTCACAGAACTAGAACAAATATTTCAAAAATTTATATGGAACCACAAAAGACTCCAAATAGCAACAGCAATCTTTAGAAAGAACAAAGTGGGAGGAAACATGCTACCTAAAATCAAACTGTACTATAAGGCCATAGAAATCAAAACAGTATGGTACCGGCATAAAAACAGACACATAGATCAATGTAACAGAACAGAGAGCCCAGAAATAAACCCACACCTGTACAGTTAATTAATATTTGACAGAGGAAGCAAGCACATATACTGGGCAAAGATAGTTTATTCAATAAATAGTGTTGGGAAAACTGGACAGATACATGCAGAAAAATGAAAGTATTCCACCTTCTCATGCCACACACAAAAATAAATTCAAAATGGATTAAAGGCTTAAATGTTAGACCTGAAATCATAAAAATTCTAGAAAATATAGGCAGTAAAATCTTGGACATTGCTTGTAGCAATATTTTTTCTGATATATCTCCTCAGGCAAGGGAAACAAATGAACAAACAAAAAACAAATGGGACTCCATCAAACTAAAAATGTTTTACACAGCAAAGGAAATCATCAACAAAATGAAAAGACAATCCACTGAATGAGGGAAAATTCACCAATACATCTTATAGGGGGTTAATATCCAAAATTTATAAAGATCTTATAAAATTCAACACCAAACAAAAAACAACAAAAAATACAATTTTAAAAACTGAGCAAAGAACCTGAATAGATACTTGTCCAAAAAAGACATGAGAAAGGGTGTTGGGGGTAGAGGGATGGGGCAAAAAAGGAAAAGGGCTCATGGACATGGACAACAATGTGGTGATTGTGGGGGGAGGGGGTGGGCAGAGGTGGAAGAGAGTATAAGGGGCATAAATGGTAATGGAAAAAATACAATAAAAATAAACTATTGAAAAAAAGAAAAAAATAGTTCTTTTATATGTCAGAGAAAAAATGAGTAGTTAGAAAACTATAAGGGGGCAATAACAAAGGGTATACATAATCTATATCAAGAAAGCCATGAAACTTGCTAAGGGACATACAAAAGATTTAAATAAACAGAAATGCACACAATGCCTATGGAAGACTCTCTGTTATAAAAGTATTAAGCCTCTCTAAATTAATTATAATGTAATGCTTTTCAAACCAAAATACCAATTAGAGTTTTCAAGTTTGAGATTCCATCCAAATGACCCAAGAGTTCTTTGCAAAGGATAAAGTTGAGAATAACCTAGACAATTAATGGACTGGCATGTGAAGTGACAAGGGGGTTGAGCCCTAAGAATGAGTGTAAGAATTAGTTAAAACAAATACAAAACCCAGGAGCAAATCCACATAACATAATTATTTAGTAAAATGATAGATGCATAGAATTTCAAGTCAGTGGGGGAAATTTGTACTTTTCAGTAAATAAGGAATTAGGAATAATTAGTCAATTATTTGAAAAAATGGAGTACTACATGATATAATACAGTATAGTAGAATAAATTCATGATTCAATATTAAATGTAAAAAAATAAAATCATAAAATAATTTGAAGAAAATTTTGCTTAGAAAAGTGTACCCCAACTGCTTGGAAGGATAAATTCCTTCATAGTTATTTCTCAGGTTATTTCCTAATCAGTATCACCTTTTTTTTAAATAAAAAATTATGTGTTAAAAAAATAATAAGGTCATTTTTGAAAAAACATATAGAGAGTTATTTGCCTGTACTCAGTGTAAAGAAAGTATCCTAAACTAAAAACAAAGAAAAATAAAAATTTAAGGAAACCTTGATAAATTCAATTTATAAAAACTCACAAATTTCCATGCACCAAAAAAACTAAATTAAATGTTAAATGGTGAAGGCAGAAAAAATATTTGCAACTTATTTACAGCAAAAGGCCAGTGTGATCAATATATAAAACATCTTACAAGACATTCATAAGATGGACACTCTAGACTCAGCAATTCCACTTCTGGAATACATCCAAAGAAGCCCAAAACAATAATTTGGAAGAATATATGCATTCCCTATGTTCGTTGCAGCTTTATTTACAATAGCCAAGATTTGGAAGCAGCCCAAGTGCCCATCAGTAGACGAATAGATAAAAAAAAGTGGTGGTATATTTACACAATGGAATACTGCTTGGCCATAAAAACAAAGGAAATCTTACCTTTTCCACAGTATGGATAGACCTGGAGATTATTAGGCTAAGTGAAATAAACCAGTCAGAGAAAGACAAATATCATGTGATTTCACTTACATGTGGAATCTAATGAACAAAATAAACTAACAAACAAAATAAAAACAGATTCATAGATACAGAGAACAGACTGACAGCTGTGAAGATTAAGCGAAAAAAGAGGAAAAAAACTGATAGACAGACAACAGTATGGTGATTCCCAGAGGGAAGGGGGTGGGGGAAGGTATGAGAGGATAAAGCAAGGATAAATGGTCATGGAAGGAGACTTGACTTGGAGTGATGAACACACAATACAATATTTAGATGATATATTATAGAATTGTACACATGAAACCTATATAATTTTACTAACCAATGCATCCCAATAAATTCAATATAAATAAATAAATAAAAGTTAGATGTGTACTCTAACTTTAAAAATTAGATAAAAGACCTAAGTAGGTAATTCACAAAAGAAGAAAGGCAAAAGTCCAAGTCCACGTTAAGAAAAAAGAAGTTCAAGCTCACTAGGAAGCAAAGAGAAATGAGATACATAAAACCATGAGATACATCTTTGTCCTACCTGAACAGTAATGTGGCAGAAAACACACCTATCCCACCTTTGAAAATTTGCTTTGGAAATAGCCTTGGAAAGGTATTTATGACCTGAAAGAGAATGATGGCAGGACATGTAGAAACTGCAATAGGAGTTCTTCTGCTTTCCTTCCCAGACTGACTGAAGGAGGTCTTGGAGTACAGTTAATGCGATGCAACTTAGAGACGTACAAGAAACAAGAGCCACTTCTAAATGTGCTACAGTTTTAATCGCCCCAGTAGACTTGTTGCTGTTATATTTTTTAAAAAACCTAAAATTAATGCCACATATTCTTGCGGATGGCCCATATCTGCGTTTTACATTATCTCATCAAATCAGTGATATTCTTTACAATTGATAGGTGGCTTCCATTCCCAAGAAAACATGCCAGCTAATGGCCTATAAGTAATTTTATTTTTCTGTTATCAAATGTATTTTCAGCAGTGCTAATCCCCCTATCCCTGCAGTGCAACACTAAAGCACAGACCAAACCCAAGCCACCCAACAGTAAACAAGGTATGTAGGCCTCAACGTAAACTAACATTGACTTTAAAATCACAGACAGTATTTTATTCAGGAATTTCCATTTTAAGTCACAGAAACCCATGTTGGCTTAAGAAAAGAATTCATGAGTCATGAAACTAAAAGCTCAAGAGAACTTTAGGTACAGCTAGATCCAGGAACCTGCCATTACTGGTATCTCTTTTCTGCTGTTTTCTGTTTTGGCCTCACGTTGTTATTTCATGGAACTCCAGCATTTTATCATCCCACCTTTGCAACTGGGACAGTTTATAGAAAGTGTACAACACTAGCAGAAGTCCTGTGTTTGATATTCTACACTGATGGGGCACATGCCTTTTTTTTTTTTTTTTAAATAATCCCTGTGGCAAAGAAGATACAGAGCTCTTGATTGCTATTACCTGTGGGCTCCAGTCTCTGAGACTGGCAGCCCCAGTCCAACGCAATGAACTAAGAGTTGGGAAAAATGTGGCTCCTAAAGGAAAATCAAGGTACTATTATCAGAAAGCAGGAAAAAGAACATTGGGCAGACAAAAGCAGCAAAGTCTGCAAAGATGGGAAAATATTTCCTTCATCTTGACACCAGGAATGAAATAAATGTTCAAGGCACAGTGTGAAACCTCATTGTGGTAGGATGTAGAACCAGACATTTAGACTAAATCACTGACACTGATTAACAGAAACTTTCTCTTAGTCATTTCATCATTCAAAACAGAGGAGAAAATGAGAGCCTGTAATTAGCACTCATTGTTTCTTCCAAGGCCTAGAATAGTTACCTCATTTGCAAAAACAACAATGAAGCACATTGAGGAGAAGGATCTTTTCCTCTCTGTTCCGTGTTTTAGGAGGCTGAACCTACTGGCCACATCAACTCTGTCAGCTCCTGGTTTCCATTAGCTTTTGGCTGTGAGAACTCTGCTGCAAGAGTGTGCAGGGCGGGAGGAAAGTAAAGTTGAGTAGTTCTTCCCCAGGCCTCCCTTCGAAACCATAGCTTCCGGCAGAAAGCCCTCTGTCGCAGCTGCAGCTACTCCTACAACTCTGCCTGGGCTCTGGTAACACTCCCTCTCCTTGACCTTCGGATCTAGAGGTGGCAATGGCTTCCTTCTGCTGCTTGCCCTGGTGTGTTCCTCCATCTCATGCTGGTTTTCTTTAACCCTGCTCATACCTTTCAAATCATCTCTTTATTAAATTTCCTTCAGTTATTCCTGCTTGAGTATACTGCCCATTTCCTTTGAGGAGCGAAGTTGCCCCATGGATCTAAGCACCAATTTTGTGAAGAGATTAATAGTAAGTGCCTGGCTGCATGTGTATTGTTAGTTCAGGAGTGAGGCAGCGAAGAGACCTTCATCTCACCCTACCCCTCATCTATTTATCTACTTATGAATGGGCGAATTTCCTTGAAGAGGAGATAAAGCCTTTCATTACAGTATTGTAGAGAGGAACGTAACATGCAAATTTCTCTCCCTTAAAATTTTGTCACTCTATAAATGCTTGCTATCAGATTCTTTCTTGAGAGATAAGGCAGGTGACTGAGGAAGATAGAACAGTGAGGCAAGGTCTGATAAGGATAAAGAAAATGGTAACAACACAGTGAAGGATCCAGGAGGCATAAAAAACTTTTGGTACCAAAGATAGGTTTTTTCAAATTCTAATTTTAAAGACTAACTTTAAAACTTAGCATCTCTTCTCTATCAGCCTGGAATAAATGAGGCTACCCATGGTTAGGGACTGAGTTGTTTTCTCCCTGAAAAAATGGAGGTTGAAGTCCTGCTCACCCTCCCACCCCAGGCCTCAGAGTTTGACTATATTTGGAGACAGGACTCTGAAAGAGGTAATTAAGATAAAATGAGATCATATAGGTGGGCTCTAATCCAATATAACTAGCGTGCTATAAGATGAGGGTATTAGAACAGACATGCACAGAGGACACACGACATGATGACATACTGAGAAATTAGCCATGCTACCTAAAAAGGGGCCCATGACACATTGTCCTAGGTTCCCATCGTAACATAAAGAGACACTTTCACAATGTCCAGAGACCTTGATGTCCAGCAAATAGAGGAGGATTTCTGCAAATTCCTTGCAACAGGAACCCACTTAGGTGTGACCAACCTTGACTTCCAAATAGAATGTACATCTACAGAAGGAAGAGTGATGGCACCTTCACCGTAAAGGGAACCTGAGAGGAGCTTCTGCTGGCAGCTCGTGCCATTAACCTGGCTTAGATGTCAGTCACATCCTTCAGAAATTCCGGCCAGTATGCTATATAAGTTTGCTGCTGCATTTGAAGCCACTTCTATTGCTGCGACTTCACTCCTGAAACCTTTGCTAACCAGGCCCAGGCAGCCTTCTGGAAGCCACAACTTCTGGTGGTTACTGCTCGCAACCAAGACTAACCGCCAGCTTCTCACAGATATGTCATATGTTAAGCCACCTACCAAGGTCCTGTGTCACAAGACGCCCCTCTGCACTGTGTGGACGTTGCCAACAAGTGCAACAACAAAGAAGCTCACTCAGAAACTCACTCTGATGTGGTAGACACTGGTCCGGGAAGTTCTGCACATGCATGACCCCATCTCCCAAGAGTACCTGTAGGAGATCATGCCTGATCTCTACTTTCACGGAGATCCTGAAGAGATTGAAAAGGACAAGCAGGTTGCTGCTGAAAAGACTGTGACCAAGGAGGAATTTCAGGGTGAAGGGACTGCTCCACCCCCTGAATTCACTGCTACCCAACCCAAGGTTGCAGACTGATCTGAAGGCGCTCTCCGTGCCTGTTCAGCAGTTTCCTGCTGAAGACGGGAGTGCTCAGCCTGACACTGAAGACTGGTCTGCAGCTCCCACCGCTCAGGCCACTGAATGGGAAGGAACAACCACTGAGTGGTCTTAAGCTAGTCTTCCACAGACTCTTAAACAGAAATTGGAAATACAGTTGATGGAAAATAAAGTTAGTAAAAAATCATTTCATTAAAATAAAAGCCAAGAATTAAGGCCTGGAATAGAGCATTTCCTCATGGCTCTCAAAAGAAGCCAATCCTGCCAACACTTTGATCTGGAAATTAAAGAGTGTCCAGAATTGTGAGAAATTTCTGTTGTATGAGCTAGCCAGACTATGTCACTTTGTTAGGGCAGCCTTAGCAAACTAATATACCCACTATCATGGTTTCTAAGGTAAAGACTTTTCTTCCAGGGGGAAAAAATCCTCCTCCACCATACCAAGAAAACCAAATCAATCCACTGTTTTAGCATCATGAAGCTGCAACTTTCACAGATAAATCCTAAGGAGAGGTAACCATTCTTTAAAACCTGTCAATCAGTATACATCATCAAGTTCATCATTCTGGACAAGAAAACTGCTAGTCCATTTTTTTCAAATTAAATTATGGTTGGACTACTGTCCATCCCACCAAATATTAGGACAAAGCTCCATTCCTAAGCAATGATTCGGCATTTCAGGACTTAGCATGCTTTCTCTTCTCACACAATGCTACTGTACAAGGATCAGTGAACAAAGAGGAAATTCAACTGATGTGAAGGTCAAGACATAAAATACAGTAAGATGAGATCCCTGGAATGTTGAGGCCAGTTCCTTATCTAACCCCTAAGCGTTGCTTCTCCAACAAAGGTTGTTTATTAAGCCTTATCTAAAACTTCTGGGTCTCCTTCAGCCCATATCCTGACCTACCCCAAGCCCCTTAATTTGTAATTTGTAATCCTTCAGGATTTGCTTGCTGAAGATTGGTCTGGTCAGTTTGGTTTTGGTCAGTGCATTCCATGAACAGGGGAATTCTGTCTAAACAGCAATGGAACGCAAAGCAAAGAACAAGCCCCACACAGTCACATTTATTTTTTCTCTCTATGGGAATAAATACTGCCGGGGTACCCTCTCCTCCTATTGCAGTTATTAAAAATTAATGGAATTCTCCCTTGATATTTGTGCTTAGGAACTCGTTGCCTTATAAATAAATGTAAAGGCATCAAGTAGATTTGGGACTGATTAAAAAGCAAAGAAAATCAAAACCAAATTGCTAAAATTTTGGAGAATTCAGCCTCAGAAATGGAATAACGTATGTGACAGAAACCCCATTAATGGAGTCATTTGTTTCACTGCCTCATTTTAGCTCCAAGCTCCAGAGTTGTTCATTTTCATCTAATTTAGTGAGGCTCCATGTTCTTAACAATAATTTATGAGTGAGTTTTTCTTTCAACTACATAAAATTAGAAGTTTTGCCACATTCTTAAATGTGATATTTATTACACCCCGTACCTAGGAATGTTTCCAATAAAATACAACTTGATTTCAAAACACAAAAACTGGATTCCCTTCACAGACTCCTGTTAGCTGTAAACTCTGTTGGAGCAACAGTGCTTCATCTAGAGGGTCTGCCCACCTGGTACAGAAACTGAGATTTGCTTCTGGACCCAAACCTTCTGGATTTGAACCCAACCTTCTGGTCTTACTAGCTGCTGGCCCATAGGTAAGTGACAACTTCCAAGTTCAGCTTTCTCATCTATAAAGTGAAGATAATGACAGTACCTGCCTCATTCATTTGTTGTGGGAATTAAATAACTTAACACAAGTAAAGTGCTTCCACTAGTATCTAATACGGTTTATTTGCTCAGCTAGTATTGGCTGCTGCTGGTGTTAAGGGAGTAGAGCAGGGGTTCCCACCTTTTATCTGCAGACCTCAGCTCTGCCTCCTGCGGCAGTCAAACAGCCAATGAAAGGACTGGGAACCCAGCCTGTGCGAATCAAGGGGATGACCTACGTGGTTAGCTGGTCAAACCTCTGGCTGTCTTTGAGGGCCCTAACCTGGGCCTGCCTTGGCGGTGAGGTTTGCGGCACCAGCATTCTACGTGTGTTTTTTCAAAGATGCAGAGGTGAATTACCTTTAAAAAAAAAATCACTTCAGACTTTCTCTTGCTTGGCCTGTAATACTTATTAAAAATTTAAAACTGTTTCTTATTATGTGTGCTCAAAAACTGAATATAAAAAATGACTAATATGAAAGGTTAGAAAGGAGAAGAGTCCATGAAAGGAGCTACAAGCAGAACTTGACCTTATTTTCAGGTCTGAAGTGAAAGTTTTCTTACATTATCTCATAATAGGAAAACCTTCATTGAATCTTTCCTTCCTACCATACTCCATCTATAACAATGGTAGGAGAGAAAAATTACTTTCGCCCAAATCATTTCCAAACTGATTGCCTTGTTGCATATACTTAGTTTTGCATTGACAGTGTTTTCCTTAAATATCCCCATAATTTGATGCAATAATACCCTTCAAGGACATAAATTATCCAAGCCAGATTCTAGAAGTATCATTTTGCTGACCCTTGGTGCATAAAATAAGAAAAACAATGTGTATTGTACCCTGGAAAACCCTCTTGTCTGATCCAAGAAAGCCATGGGAGATGTTTCCCTGTATGGAGAACTGTACCCTCCAGTTGCCCAGAATTTGAACCCAGAAATTGTTAAAGTGAGCTCAAAGGGATTTTTTAAAATATCCAGGATCCTCCTTTAAAGATGCCAGAGGAAGCAGAAAGCCCAAGGATTCGGAAGCTGCATCCTGATCTGTCAGACGTCAGAACCCAAAGTCAGAAGCGAGCAGTGACTGGGGCGTGAGGAGAGTCAGAATGTAGGCCAAAGGGTGGGAGATGAAAGAGAAAACTGCAAGTGGGAGCAGAGAAAGCACACAAGGGAGGAGGAATAACGCGAAAGGACAGGGAGAGGCTACAACGCGGAAGAGAGGACGGTAAGAAAAACAACCTTTCTAGGAAAAAACTTAACGAGGGAGCTAATTTATTGAATTACCCCACTCTGCCTCCCCAGACTGAATCGTTTTCTTAGAGATTTCTTTAAGTGGGCATATCTGAAATTGAGATTTGATCTACAAGTTCTCCAAATTTCAAGCATTCTTGTAGTCACTTGATGATTTGGGGAGGGGGGTTGGTTCTGTTTTCGTTTGGTCTTGCTCTTTCCCAGGGCCTCTTGGTTTAGAATTATCTTTATATTTTTATCTTTATTAAATTTGTTTCTATATCTGTATTTTTATGTAAAATTTAAATAAGTTTATTTCCTATTGGTAATTAAATGGAAAGTCAGTATTATTTTCCATAAATAAAAGGTGATGACAAAAACAAATGAACTAGAAACAAGTAATGTATTCAGTTCTAGCCAGGGAAAGAGAGAGCTTGAGGTTAGCAAACACTGGGGAGGTACTAAGATGTAAGGGCACTGAATGAGGCTCGATCTTCAGTGTAATCAAAAGGAATGAAGGAGAATTGAAATAGAAAAAAATAGTCTCACATTGTAAGTCAACGTAATTTAATGAAATAAGTACCATCTGAAGTCATTTTTTCTTATACACCTCTTAAAACTAGTGATATTTATCCCACGCTTTATTTTTTTTAAGATTTTATTTATTTATAGAGAAAGAGAGGGGGAAAAAAAATATGAATGTGTAAGAGAAACATCAATCAGTTGCCTCTCACACGCCCCCATCTGAGGACCTGGTCTGCAACCCAGGCATGTGCCCTGACTGGGAATCAAACCAGCAACCTGTTGGTTTGCAGGCCGGTGCGAATGCCACTGAGCCACACCAACCAGGGCTGTTTATCCCACACTTTAGAAAGCACTGGGGCTGTGAGCCTTTCACTCCCTGGAAGGAACCATGTTCTTTACGAATTAATACATTTTCTCAGTAGACCAGCCAGCAATGTTATGAGAGTTTAGTTAACCTGAGCCCTCCTCCCCCCGGAGCTAAACCCTTCTGGGAGCTCTAAGAGTTATAGGGGAAGGCCCAGGACCAGAGTTGGGAGACACATTACTCTGGAGAAATGCTAACAAGGAGTCGATAGACCCCTGGGTAACATCCCATCACTGCGTCTACCCACGTGCTGTCCAGTGCGGCGGCCTCCAGACACATGTGGCTGCTCACAAATTGAAATGTGAGGTCAGTGTAAAATACACCAGATTTTTGAAGACAGTACCAAAAAAATGTAAAGTCCATTGTTAAGAATTTTATGCTTACATTTTGAAATGATAATATTTGGGATACATTGGGTTAAATAAAATATATTATTAAAACTAAATTCACTTGTTTCTTTTTAAATTTTAAATGATTTTATTTTGAACCAATTTTAGACTTACAGAAAGTTGCACAATTATATAGAGTTTCCATATACTCTTCAGCTAGCTTCCTTTTAAGTTAATATATTGTATAACCACAGTACAATGAACAGAACCAAGAAATTAACATTGATACAATACCATTAACCAAACACCAATCTGTAATCAAATTGTACAACTTTTATCCACTTATGCCCGTTTTGTGATTTCAGGATCCCAGTCAAGATGCCTCATTGAATTTACTTGTTGTGTTCCCTTAGTTTCTTCCAATCTATGACAATTCCTCAGTCTTTCATGATCTTGTTGGTTATAAAGTGCACTTATCTGTCATTTTACAGAATCTCTCTCAAATTATGTTGGTGTTTACCCATGGCTGCAATGAGGTTATGGCTTTTGAGAAAGAAAAATCACAGCTGAGAAATGTCCTTTTCAGTGTATCCCTTCAAGGAGTTTATGATGTCACTATGTCTTATTACTGCTGATTTTTACTTTTATTTAACATTGCTACTATAAACATTTTAATTACGTACGTGACTCACAATATTATTCTATCAGACAGTGCTAGTTGATGCCATATGTAAAATAATAAGTATATGACTTATCAGATCATGTTCATAACAGAAATAAATGTGTTTGATTATGTTTTTCTACATTGTTTTGACATTTCCACCTTTTAATACTAATAACAACTAACATTTATTGAGAACCTACTCTATGCCAGACTATTTTGTAAACACTTTCCTCAATTAAATCGCTTAATCCCTAAACAATCTGATAAAATAGATGCTGTCTTTTTCCCTGCTTTGCAGCCAAGAAGCCTGAGCAGCAAAGAGATTGTAAGTCATACAAGGTCCTTTGGCTTGTTGAGTGGCAGATGCAGAATTTGAACAAAGGGAGAGAATTCCAGAGCCAGGATCTGTAACCACTGCACTTGTTTAAAGCCACTACACCAGTTCATTCAAATCCCACAGCTCAAGTTTTCCCAACAGTAAACTCCGTTTTAGCTTTTCTCTCTCTTTCTACATGACATAGAGTGGGAGAATTGATATTCAAGCTTCTACACACTGTGCTAAGAATTCAACATACATTATTTCACTTAATGCTTATAGCAGCTCCATTTTACAGATAAGAAAACTAAGGCTCAAGAAAATAGCAACTGTCAGAGGCTGGGATTCACATATTTCACTCATTCTCTCTCCATTATATTCCACGTATTCCAGTGGCTCAACCGCTTAAGTGTTTCGTTTCATCAGATTTTAATGTTTAATTTTCTTTTAATCAGTGCTACGTTATAGAGATCTTATCCAACAGCAGGTTTCATGATAAAAGATAATGACCCTATTATCTTTTCAGTATCTGTTCAGTTACCAAAGGAAGAAAATTGTGTCACTTTAGCACAAAGTACAAAATGGGTTAGGCTCCAAGTATGGAAAACCTTGTCATCTGTGCAGGCAATATGAGGTAACTCTTAATTAGCTAGAATGTCTGATGGAGGAACCAGAGCATCTGGCCTACTTGTAATTATCTGGGATAATTCTTTTTGCAAGTAGCACCAATACTTAGCATCCATAGCTTGAAAAGTGATTATCGAAACAGAGCTCCCTGTGGCTGAATATAAAATCCATTGTGTTCATCAAGGCCCATTCCAGTGACTGAATGACAGAATCTTCTTTAACAAAAGAGCGGAACTGGGCACCACTTCCTGGGGCTGTGCTGCTTAAGTGGAGACTGACAGAAATGTGGCCCAAACGGAATATTCTGATGACTCCTGAGACCAAAGCAGAGCGATGCAGTTGTTTCTCTTTGTTCAATCGAGTCAGCTTACAAAAAGTAATGAGGCGATTAAAAGGAATTCTATATAATGAGACATAGTTGGAGTGGTGGGCGTGGCTCATATTATTAAGTGTTAAAATTTTTTTTGAATTTTTCTCTTAGTTTCCTGCTTTGACGTCCCAAGATTCCTTTACATCTCAGAGCCTTCTACAGTTCCCAAATATAGCCACTAGGGAGTGCTGCTGAATCGCACTTCACACAAAATTCACAGCTTTGGCTTTTGTCTCTTTGGGGTTGGGGGGAGTGGCTCATTTCACAGACATGTGCGCAGTGCAGTGTAAGGGGCAAGATGTGGAGGGGAAGAAACAGTTTTAATACAGACCCATAGAGCAAATTTTGTGAATTCCTATATTGCCGTCAGAAGCAAGCAAATCTCAGCAAGAAGAGATGAACAAATTATTTCATGTAGTGATATCCCACCTTGAGTTATTCTCTTGAAAATACTTTGTGTTTGCACTAAAGGAGGTGGCTGCCTATGCAACATTTGTCTTGATTTGCTTTGGGGGCTAGTGAGAGAGCTTCCCTCAGATATTTGAGAAGAAAACTGAGACCTCCTTGGAGGGTTGCGTGTCCCAGTGAGAGCAAGGAAGCCAGCTGAAATTGATATGCATACACCAGGCTCATCTTGGTCCCATTCCCACATCCTCTAACTGCAAACACACCTTATCATCCTCTTCATGGGCTCGTCTGACCAGCAGTAACTCTGTATGCCACAAAGCAAGATGAGTAACTTGAAATAAAATGCATATTCCCACGTGCAAGAATGAAACAAAAGGAGGAAGCAGAGGCTGCTGAGGACAGCGCATGTCCCCAGTGTCCACTGGGATATGTCATGAACCACTTGAAGTGAATGGATAGCCAGGAAGCAGGTTAGTCCCAACTCACTGAGAACATACATTCTGAAAGTCCGTTGGCAGGCCCAAGTAAGGTGTAGTATTACCCTTGTTTTACAGATGAAGATTGGAATCACACAGCTCATCAAAATTCACCCCAAGTCACACAGCCAGCAAATGGCAGACAGAAGCCAATTGACTTCAAAGCCCGTACCCTTTCACTGTACTCTCCTGTTCCTATCAAGCGCTTTCGGTGTACCGGGCACTCTTCCAAGTGCGTCACACGCACCATCTCATTTACACCCACGATAGGTGTAACGGATGGGTACTCTTATTATTTCCATGTTAAAAATGAGGCAGTTGAAGCACAGAGAGGTTAAGAAACTCGGCCAAGGTAACAAATGTAGTGAGGAAGTCACGGGGCATGGATTCAAAACCAGGCCCTAGGCTTCAGAACGGCTGCTCTGAACCAAACCACCACCCAGGGTATCCTCACAGCCCCTCCACAAGTTCTCAGGCACTGGCTAAGTTATGAATTGTCAGGCCAAAACCATGACTGCCAAAGGGGAAAGAAAGAGAGTTGCTGTCCTTGAGCAGGGCATGAGATTAAGTAACACTTGTTTAGAGCCAGATTCCATGTTTAGTACTTCGTATACTGGGGTGGGTGGAGGGCCAAAAAAACTGGAATTTATTTATAAAAAATTGTGTATTTAAAAAAAAATGTGTTTCAACTTCAGTCACCTTCAAAGTACTCTCCATATGATGCAATACACATATCGAGATCTCTTTTTCCACTGCTCAAAACAGTTTTTGAACTTGTCGATTCTGATGCCTTTTAGTGCTTCTGCCATTTTTTTGTTTCACCTCTCCCACATCAGCAAAACATTTTCCTTTGAGGGCTTTTTTCATCCAGGGAAACAAACAAACGAAAAAAAAACATTGCTTGGTGTGAGGTCTGGTGAATAGGGAGGGTGGGGCACAGGGTCATAGGTTTTCAGTCAAAATCTGCTGAACACTCAGCACGGTGTGGGCAGGTGCGCTCATAAGTCACCCATCATGAAATGAGCAAATGCACTGAAAGAAGCATCAAAAAAATTTACTGAAGCTGAACACAGGCTCTCACAATAATGCCAGCTGGCACACTGATACAGGTGAGTTCCTAGAACACTCACCTAGTGGGGAATTCCTGTACTACAAGGGGTCTACTCTCCAGAAGATAATTCTGGTTAGTTTTTTTGGGAGGGTCCCCCTTCTCCTATATGATATCATTTGGTTCTCACAATAGTCCTGGGACAGAAGAATAATTATCCTCATGTTCAAGTGGGAAAACGTGTACCGGAAAGGTTACTTAACCTACCCAAGGACATACAGCTAATAAATAGCAGAGACAAGACTAAAATGTAACATCTGTTTAACTTGGAAAGATTTCCATGTATTGTGGTATGAGAAAAGCAAATTCTAAAACAGTACAGACAATGAACATATGTAAAGAATTACATCATTACGGAAAAAACATGGAAGGCTACACCTTAGGTTGTTAGTCTAGATTATAGGAGAAAATGTGGTAAGAATGTAAAAAGTACATATTCCACACATTTATGCATCTATGAAAATTAC
The DNA here is from genome assembly GCA_004026545.1 of Mormoops blainvillei. Lineage (NCBI taxonomy): Eukaryota > Metazoa > Chordata > Mammalia > Chiroptera > Mormoopidae > Mormoops > Mormoops blainvillei. The sequence continues at coordinate 118,030 of PVJD01000257.1, forward strand.
ACATGTGCCCAAGTAAATGTGCCTATACATAGTTATAAAGTGTATACAAAAGTTATAATAAATAAAGTCAAATAATTTAAATAACAGATATTGGATAAAATTCAATAGTCATTTCTAGTAAAAGCTCTTAATATACTTTAGTTTTATGGATGTGTCTCTAATCCTGGATGTTAATAGAAACAAAAAGTAAGCATTACTTTTAAGATTGCAACTCTGGATACATTCAAATTAAAGTCAAGAACAAGGCTAGGAATATAACTATTATTCCCTGCTACTCAACATCGTTCTAGAAGTTCTAGTTAACGTAATAAGACAAGAAAAGGAATTAAAAGGTGAAAGCGTTAGAAAGGAAAACACAAGTTATATGTGCTAATGACTGTATTTTAAAAGGATATGTATCTCTACATCTATATAGATAGATATAGATGTAGATATAGATATAGACATAGATATAGACATAGACATAGATATAGACATAGATATAGATACAGATATAGATACCAATATAGCAATCAAAACAACAAAGCCTTTACTCACATAAGGCCAACCCTAGACACCATTTTTAAATTTGCAAAAATTAACACTGGCACCATTTTAACTCCTCTGCTTTGTACCACTTACTGATTTCTCCTCCATCTCAGGGTTATTATGTTTCTTTAAACTCTAAAATTGCCATCTTCTTCCTTTCGCTACCCATAATCTAAGCTCACTTTCCCCTGTGATAGAAGAAAAATGACTCATCTCCACACACAAATTAATTCACACTACTTTGTGAATGACCATTAAAATTCCCATATTATCCCAAAAGTATACATGTGTGCACATGTGTATATGTACATACACACACATATATACATAATTATATATACACACATATATACACATATATACATAATTAATACACTTTACTTTTAGAGAACTTTTAGGTTCACAGGAAAATCGAATGGAAATTACAGGTTTTCTATAACCCATGTTCCTCACACATACACAACCTTCACAACCATCACAATCTCGTAAGAGTGATACATTTGTTAAAAATCAATGGACCTACATTGACATGTCATTCTCACCCTAAGTTCATAATTTACAGTAGGGTTCACTCTTGGTGCTTTACTTTCTATGAATTTTGAAAAATGTATAATGACATGTATCAACCATTTTAGAATTACATAGATTAATGTCAATGCCCCACAAATACTCTAGGCTATGACTGCTCAGCCCTCTCTCTCCCCTAATCCTGGATATGACCGATCTTTTTACTGCCTCCAGAGTTTTGCCTTTTCCAGAATGTTATATCCATATATTGCTGTGTATAAGGTACATTTTTGTGCCCAAAATTTTGAGGAAAAAATTAAGGATGTACATTATAAATGGGTATAATGATCATATACCACAAGTATAATAATGGGTCTAGTAATCCCGGGTATAATGTGCACAAAAACTTAGGTGCACGTCACACATGGCAAACTACCATAGTTGAAATCATACAGTATATAGCTTTTTCAGATTGGTTTCTTTCACTTTATAGTGTTAATTTGTTTCTTCCTTTTTTTTTTAAATAACTTGTGAGGTCATTTCAGCTCATTTCTTTTCTAGTACTGAATAATTTCCATTGTCTAGATGTATCACGATTTATTTATTCATTCACCTACATGACAGCTTGGTTGCTTCCAAATTTTGGTAATTATGAATAAAACTTCTACAAACATGTGTGCAGATTTTTAGGTAGACATAAGCTTTTGATTCATTTGGAAAAATAGCAAGGAACACAACTGATGGATTCTATGGTAAGAGTATATTTAACTTGGTGAGACACTGCCAAAGTGCCTTCCAAAGTGCCTGTACCATTTTGCTTCCCACTGGCAATGAATGAAAGTTGCTCCACATCCTTGTCAGCATTACATCTTGTCAGTGTTCTGGCTTTAGCCCATTCTAATAAGTATGTAGTGGTAGCTCATTGTTGTTGAACATCTTTTCATATGGTGATCTGTGTGCCTTCTTTGGTGAAATGTCTGTTCAGGTCTTTGCCCCATTTTTTAATCAGGTTCTTTTTTTATTGTTGATTTTAAAGTTTTCTTTGTATATTTTAGGTAAGTTATTTGTCGTATTTGTATTTTGCAAATATTTTTCTCCCACCTTGTGGCTTGTCTTCTGATTACCTTGACATTGTCTTTCACAGAGCAGAAGTTTTTCATTCTGATGAAGGAATCTATCTTTAGCTCTATACTAGTTACTGATTAGTTCTTTCACGGACCATCCCTTTGTTGGTGTACCTAATAAGTCATTGCCATACCCACGAACATCGAAGTTTTTCTCCTATGTTATCTTCTAGCAGCTTTATAGTTTTGTGTTTTATATTCATATCTGTGAGTTTGAGGTCTGTATCTAGGTTTATCCATGGGGTGTCCAGTTGTTTCAGCATCATTTGTTGAAGAAATTATTTTTGCTCCATTGTATGGCCTTTGCTCCTTTGTCAAAGACCTTTTGGCTATATTTATGTGGGTTTATTTATGAGCTCTGTTTCGTACCATTGATCCACATTCACAAGTTGATTGACAATGGGTTTACCTTCTGAGAAATGCATCATTAGATGATTTTGCTATTGAGCAAATGTCATAGAGTGTACCTACACAAACCTGGTGGTATAGCCTACTACACCTAGGCTATATGGTATATAATCTGGTGCACTTAGAATGCAAGCCTGTACAACATGCCACTCACTGTACAAATACACAAGATTAAATCATGCACAAGAGGACATGATGTAATCAAGAGATGTGGTAAACATGAGATGTCTGGAGTTGCTGCCAGCATACTGGTTCACAGCAAACTTTTTTTTAAAGTAGAAAGAGTACACTCTGATATAGTCATAAAAATGTATAGTTTAGTAAATACAAAACCAGTAACATAGCCATTATCAAGTATTAGGTACTGTTCATAATTGCAGTGCTATACTGATGTATGACTGGTAGCACAGTAGGTTTGTCTACACTAGCATCACTACAAACACGTAAGGAATGCACTGTGCTCTGACATTGTAATGATTAAGATGTCACTAGGCAATAAGAATTTTTCATCCCCACTAAAATCTTATGGGACCACCATTGCATACAAGGTCCATTGCTGACTGGGAAGTTGTTGTGTGGTGTGTTTCTGTATTTGTTTATTCTTTTACCAGCAACACACTGTCTGATGACAGTAGCTTTATAATAAACCTTGAAGTCAAGCAGCATCAGTCCTTTAACTTTGTTCTTCTCCTTCAATATCGAGTTGGCTATTCTAGGTCTTTTGTCTCTTCATGTAAACTTTAGAATCAGTCTGTGCATATTCACAAAACAAATTTCTGAGATGTCGATTGGGATTGCATTGAATCTATAGATAAAGTGAGGAAGAACCTATATCTTGACAACACTGAGTATACCTATCCATGAATAAAGAATACCTCTCCATTTATTTAGCTTTTTTTTTATTTTGTTCATCAGTTTTGTGCTTTACCTCTAATAGATCTTGTACGTATTTTATTGGACTTATATCTAAATATAATATTTCATTAGGGGGTATGCTAATGTAAATGGTAATATGTTCCCCTGCACTATAAACTTTTCCAGTGATTCTCACTTTTTTCTTTTCTCCTCTTGGGTGGGACAGGATATCTGGAGGGCACTAGGGTTGGTTAATTCCTTTACCAAGAAACTAATGAAAGTCTAGAGCCGGCTGGAATTTGGTTATTTTTTTTCACCCAGGTAAGTGAGGTTCTGATAAAACCCCAGCAGATTGGGCTCTGATGAAATAGTTTCTCCTGAGAGCAGGAGAATAGAATGTTCTGGCATATTTCCAAATGATCCATTTTCCCATTTCTCTGCCAGGAGCACACTAGAATTTTTCTCCAAAATTTACTGTGAGACATGATAGAGCTCCTAGAGGTAAACTCATAAAAATGTAGAGGCTTCCCTGCACACCATAACTGAGTCCCCCTAGGTTTTTAATTCTCAGTTTCCACACTGAGCCTCTGGCAAGTAATTAATTATACTTCAGGTACTCCTACAATAGACCTGGCTCTCAAAGACATTTCTGCTCTGATTAGTGTGATTCCCTGCATCTACCTGTCTCTCTAATTTTAGGGACAGCAGTCGGCCCTGTGGTCTCAGGTGTGTGAGGAATCTATGAAGAGCTGTTGCATTTTTAGTTCTGATCTTTACTTGTTATGATGGGATGGTAGCTTCTAAAGCTCCTTGCATGTTAGACCAAACCCAGAAATCTGTTTCTCTCTCTTTTTAAGGAAAATGCTTGATAAAATAAATGAGGCACTAGTTACCAGAATTCCAGGCAATGAAGCAAAATTAATGTTAAAACATACAGATAACGTCATTTTGGAAACCTTTGTATTAGTCAGGGTTCTCCAGAGAAACAGAACCAACTATGTGTGTGTGTCACATGCTCCTGCAATTATGGAGGCTGACAAGCCCCAAGATACACAGTCAACAAGTGGGAGACCCACAAAAGCTGATGGTACAGCTCCAGTCCAAGCCTAAAGAACTGAAAACCAGAAGAACCCTCAGTACAATGCTAGTCCAAAGACCAATCAGGAAGATTGTAATCAGGAAGAGCCGATGTTTTAGTTCAAGTGTGAAGGCAGGAAAAAAACCAATGTCCTAGCTCAAAGGCAGATAGGCAATCAAAAGGAATTCTTTCTTACTTGGGAGAAGGTCAGCCTTTTGTTCTATTCAGGCCTTCAGCTGATTGAATAAGACCCATACACATTGTGGGGGCGGGGGGCGGCAACCTGCTTTATTCAGTCTACCAGTTTAAATGTTCACCTCATTCAAAAACACCTTAACAGACACAGCCAAAATAGTGTTTGTGCAAATATATTAGCACCTAGGGCCTGGTCAAATTGAAACATAAAATTAACCATCACAACCATACGGAAGAGTTGTCTTTGCTAAAACTCTAGTTTCAAAATCAGCCCCTGGTTGTTCCTGCTTTCATAACATCTGTCCTTCCTGTGTTACGGAGCCCATAGATTACTTAAAAGTTCCCGGTGTTCTTTTCTTTAAAGTGGGTTCCAGGGCAGCAGTAGCAACAGCAGGGAGAGATGGGCAATGTCAACTGCTGTGAGAGTGAATCATGCCTCTGCAGAAACAGAGGTGAAATAAGATCCAAAAAGTAAGGGCTCCATGGAATGTGAACGTGTTAAGGGTGATGAGGAATGCACACATTCGTAGACATACACAAACTTTGTGTGCCTTTCACGCATAGTAAAAATGATTACACATATTAAAGGCCAAGCACATAGCAAAAGAGTTCTTTTAAACTTTAAATCAGATTCTGTCAGAGAGAGAAAAAATATATACTAAACTACTGTGCCAATGACAATATGTCTTCAAAGTTCTAAAAGAAAACTATTTTCAACTTACGTACACATAATCAAGCATGAAGGTCAAATAAAAACTTTTTCAGACTTGTAAAGGAATCAAATATTTGCCTTACACACACTCTTTCTGAAGAATTTACTTGAGGATATAATTTAAGAAAACAAAGGTATCTTCTCAGTTTCCTCAGAGGTAACACGAGGACCAAAGACCAGGCCTTTGGTCTTTAAAGTGCTCACCATAGAGACCGATGTTCTAACACAGGGGCCCCTGGGGTGAGGAATTACAGAGAGAGTGAGACAGACCCGAGCACCCGCCCCCACTTCAATGGGAGAAACTTTGTTTGGAAGTGTTTTTTATAAAGGATTTCCATGGACGGTTTCATGTGAAAGAGTTCTGGAGCTTTGAATCATTTGGAAGCTTCTAGATTGGACACTCTCAAAAGTTCCCTATGTTTCACTACTTCACAAGTGTGTGAACACAGGCTAGTTTGATCAAACAACACCATTTGTTGAAATGTGGGCACCAGAGTTTCATTTTGCAAGCTAAATCATAGCATCCTTCATCAAAAGTGAAAAGGCTTTCAGAGATGTGCCACAATTTCTCTTACCCTGCTTGAACCTTTCTCTTTTGAGGTGTTTGTTTTTTTTTTCAGGGCAGAAATCCTGAGGAAGACAACTGGATGATATGGAAAGAATAATAGGCTAGAAATCAGGAAATCTGGTTTCTAACCCTTACTGCATTACCTTGAGCAAGACAGTTAACCTCTATGGACCGTCATTCCTTTCCTTACATAGAGATATGGAGAACATGCTCTCAGCTCAGAAAGAAAAAACAGAGTACCATTCAGAGCAAGGTTCTAAGTCCAATGCTGGGAAACTACATAACTTTTTAGGTAGAGGATATATTTAGAAAATACTTAACTTTTTATTTCACTATACTAAAGACACTGAAAAAGCACTTCAGGCTCTCCAAAATTTTTGTTGGCTTGCCAGCAGAAGGTTTACCAGCTGTTATAATTACAAACAAGATAATCATGAAATAATTCAAGTCAATGGAACATTGAAAATGAAATAGTTAAAACTCTGGATACTGGTTTTTAGAGGTTTTTTTGGTCACTTTGTATTGGTCGAGGCACACATTTTTAAGCCCATGGGTCAGTCCTGATTCACAGACCTGACTTGGAAAGTTCAAGAGCACGTGTAGTGATATAAAATCATTTAGGAATGTTGGGTGGGCCATGAAAATGCTTTGGAATTAGATACCTAGAGTGACTCTTCAGAGGCTTCCAGGCCAAGCTTTCCTGTCAGAAACGTGGGCAGATGTGAACTGACCAGGCCAGCTTTCCACAGGGATGAAAACTCCAAACGGGATCTCAGGGGCACTTCCAGGGTTAATAACTGCTCCATGTCATGAACGTCTTCCTGTTGCTCAGCCAAATGCTCAGCAATTTTAACCCAGTTCTTCCCATTTTGATGACTAAAAAATTTAAGGCCCATGCCCTTCATATTACAGCTCCCCTATTTCTGAGGAATGCTTTAAGACTCCAAGTTAATCAATCTCAGACCCTCCAAGCCATTTTCTAGTTTTTCCCACTCCAACATTTTCCTAGTTCATAAGAGACAAAAGAGGTGAGAAGACAAGCTTGTTAGATAAACTAAAGAGAAGAAGAGAAAGAGGAAAATGAGACCAGGAAAGAATGGGGATCCAGCTAAGACAAAGTTAGAGCCCTAAAAACACAACAAGCATAGCTAATGTGGTTTCCACATACAGTTCCTAGCGTCTTGAATTTAACGAAGTTTCAAAAGTAAATTGATTAATCAGCATGGAAATTTGTTAGCTTTCACTTTGCCAAGTAATAAAATTAAATAAATAATTTTTAAAAACAACAAAAGACCATAGTATAAATTACCAGACAAATTCATAGAAAGAATATATTCTCAAAACAACAGTTCTTCAAATGGAGTTAAAAGTGCACTACATCAATCATGTTTTTCTCATCTAACTTCAGACAAGTGAAACTTTGTCAAAGAAAAGCACTCCTCCTCCTTGTTCTGACATTTGGAAAACACTAGACTACTCCTTTGTGAGCATAAAATTACACAGAAGAGCCCAAAGTGCTGCAGGCAGAGGGTGGTTTCAGAGTGCTACATAGGAAGCACCCTGGCATGTGTAACTCTGAAGAGCCTTCTTGGGACATCCGTTAGAAAGTGTATTTTCCAGAAGAAGCAAACTACCAACCTTCACCATGCCTCGAGTAGATGCAGTGGATTTTTGAACATTGATCATAATATCCTACACCCGTGCTGAACTCGTATATTGTCCCTAATAGTTTCTTGTGGATGCTTTACTATATATATATATATTTATGTCATATGCAAGTGAGAGGGTTTTATTTCTTCCTTTCCGATATGGGTGCTTCTATTTCCTTTTCTTCCTTAATTTCTCTGGCTAAAATGTCCAGTACAATATTGAACAGAAGTGGCAAGAAAAGGCATTCTTGTCTTGTTACTATTCTTTGGAGAAAAGCTTTTGGTCTTTCACTATTAAGTATGATGTTAGCTAGGGTTTTTCATAGACAACCTTTATCAGGTTAAGAAAGCTCCCTCTTATTACTAGTTTGTCTAGTGTTTTTATCATGAAAGATATTAGATTTTTGTCAAATGAATCTATTGAGACAATTTTTTATTCTATTAATATGGTTCATTACATCGATTGACTTTTGTATGTTGAACCAACTTTGCATTCCTGGGACAAACCCCAGTTAGTCTCAGTGTATAATCCTTCCTATTTGCAGGTGGATTCAGTTTGCTATTATTTCGTTGAAGATTTTACAACTGTATTTGTAAGGGATATCGGGCTGTAATTTTCTTCTATTGTAATATCTTTGTCTGGTTTTGGTATTTGGATAATAATGGCCTCATAAAATGGGTTTGAAAATGTTCTTTGAGGATATGCTGGAGCAAGAAACAATGGGCAAAAGCAGGAGAAAGATCTGAGAGTGAGATAAAAAATAAAGAGAAGCAGAGCCTTATTAAACAAATAGCTGTCAGCAGGAATTTTGTAGACTACACCAAACCAAATGTATTTTCAGAGAACAAGAATTTTACACAAATGGTAGATGCAAGATACAAACTAGGCAATAGGAAGTAACCATTGTTGCACAGAAAGTGACCAATTTTGGCTAATTCCTAATGGGGAAAAAACCTTGTTTAAGTTTAAACTATTTCTTTTTAATTTAATCTTTATTGTATTTTTTCCATTCCCATTTAGTCCTCTTATACTCCCCTCCCCCAGCACTCACCACACTGTTGTCCATGAGGGTTTTTTCCTTTGTGCTCAATCCCTCCCCCTCCATTCCTCCCACTAGCTGTCATCCTGCTCTCCATCTATGAGTCTGTCCCAATTTTCCTTGTTAAAATTATTTCTTGAATGTAATTATGTTCAAGTTAACTATATAGAAAAAAATGTATAAAATTTTCATTTCATAGCCATAGTTCAGCTGTTTTCAATCTTTGTAACAGAGATTGCTAATTATCCCCCATTATCTTGTCCCTTTTTCATTTTTAGTAATAGTAAAATTTAGCTGGACACATAACTACAAATTCAAAGCCTTCCTTTCTTAACCACCTTTGCACCTAGGTGTAGCTATGAGGCTAGGTTTTGGAAGTAAAAGTAAAAGATGATGTACAACTTACAGGTCACGCCCTTGAAAAGACAGAAACGTCCACTTCCTTTTTCCTGTTTGTCAAAATGTGGAAGCCATGGTGGAAGTTAGTGCAGCCACCTTAGACCACAAGATGGAAGCCATGTGTTGAGCACGGCAGAGCAGGGAGGACCCCAGCATCACTGATCATAATGAGTTCCTTCACTAGGACTATTAACTGGGAGAGAAATCTTCATATTGTTCGAGCCACTGCTATTTTGGCCTTTGGTGCGGCAGCCAAATTAGTATCCTACCTAATACAATCTTTGTCTAAAAGTCCAGGTTTAAAAAACAAAACCAAACCTTGAGATCTGTTGAAGACTAGTGTTTTTATCTAACAGGTCACCAATTTCAATTAGAGTCATGATATTGATATAGTCATGATATAGTCATCAATAAATGAACAAAAAGGCCAAATAAGTAATATCCTTTACTGAATGTTGCCTTGATAGAGATTTTATTTATTATTATTATTAATATTATTATTATTATTATTTTGCCATTTATTTCTCCCTTCTCCCTCTATCTTGAACATACTTTTGTCAAGTCTTTTCTCCCCATCCCTCTACCATAACTGGTTTTATCAGGATCAGCAATGACCTCTGTGTCATGAAATTCTATGGTTAATTCAGAGCCCTCATTGTACTCACCTGACATATTTGTATATCTTCTCTTCTTTGAAACACTTCACTTAGCTTACAGAACACCTCCCTCTCCTGGATTTCCCCCATCTTCACTAGCTACTCTTTTCCACCTCATATTATTGGAATGCTCCTCAGTCCTTGGAAGCCTCTAGTCTCTCTACAGTCACTTTCTTGGTGATCTTATCCACTCTCGTAGCTTTAATGCCATATAAATACTGCACCTCCCCATTTTTTTCCTGCCTACTGAGTATAAATCCTATGAGAGTAGGAATCCTTGTCTGCTTCTTTCCTGGTTTATCTTTAGTGCCTACAGCTGGGCCTGCTACGTGTCAGTGCAACAAATAAATATTTGTTGAATGAATGAATAAATAACTTGAAGCTGCTTTGCTTTATAAATCATCCATCTCTTTAAAGTATTAAGTATTTATTTTCCTCTTGAAAATCTTATTAGAGGGCAGGAAAAACAGTATCCTTGTTCAGGACACAGAGTACATGCAGGATAAACTCCAATTATGAATTTCTGGTGGCACAGCCAGGTTGCTTCACTCTCACTATTCTTGGCGAGTTGCGCAGAGGCTGTGAGGACGGCGTTCTCAGTTGGCTTTAAGAATTTATAGCACTGCAGAATATGGACTGATGTGCCAAAGTCAATAATAGGTTTAAAGAAAATGCATGCTTATTAGCATTCAACTCTTCATGTCTGTGAACTCTAATCCCCAAGACAAACTCTATTAGGGTCATAAACAATGCTCAAAATCCAACACTTTAAAAGGGTGTTTACAGGGTCTTCTTTGCTTCTGGGCATATTTAACAGCCAATTATATTCAGTGGGATACCAGAAACTCACAGAAGAGCACACATGCCTAATTAGAAATATTATCAGTTAAATGCAGGCTCAATTAGCCCTAATACAACCTGGGCTTACCCAAAACTAACCCAGGAACTGATATTAGCTTTTCCCTTCAAAAGCCGTAATAGTGTGCACAAGTTTGTTGAATGGTCTCTGAGGGAGCAGCTTGGGTAGACGTCTTTTTGTATGTCTTTCAGCGTGTGAGAGTGTGTGCCTGAGAGAGCATACCAATGTGTTCTGAAACTACTCTCTTCAGATCTCCAGAGGAAAATATGGAGCTGACCATTACCTGAAAATATGTTTATAGACAGAGAAAGCAGAACATTCAGGAGACAAAATACTTTCCACCTGGGAACATAAATTCTCAGAAATAAAATCTTCAGATCTTGTATTTGACAAATCATTGCCAGGGCTTCAGTTTGGCAGTGTAGACTCACCTGCCACACCTGAGAGAAGTGGAGAGGCTAAGAAGAGGTAGTGTCGTGAACCCAGTTGGCTGCCTTCACAACCAACACCTATTTCTCCCTTCTTCCTTCTGACAGAACTCAGTGTTTGTTCAGATAGCCAACCCTGCATTTTATGCAACTCAGCGGACAGTTGATTCAACTCTCAGATCTAGAGGTAGGCTACGGTCCTGTCCAAGCTGGGGGCCAGGCTAACTGTTGCTGTAAAGGGTCAAAAGTAAATATTTTAGGACTGCCAGCCACATGAGTCCCTATCACTTTTTCTTTGTTTTGTATTTTTATCTTGTATAACCCTTTAAAACTGTAAAAAACCTTTTTTTAGATCATCAGTCATATAAGAACAGACCATAGGCTGAATCTGACCCATTGGCTACAGTTAGCCAACCCTTTGTCTAATCCATGATAATTTTATTTCCCTTTGTCAGTAGCTGCTATGGAAGAGGGCATGTGATCCAAGTCTACTCAATGAGATATAAGAGAAAATCTATCAAGGGCGTTTGAGAGAAGTTTCCTCATCTTTCCTGCCCCCGAGACACTACTGCAACCAGCGTGCCATATGAACCAACACAGGGAGACAGAGCTAGGAGACTGCAGGTAGATACGAGACACGGAACCTCAGTTGTATCAGTGTTCTCAGTTACCTGTAGCCCAAAGCCCCACTTTAATCAGTCCAGATGATAAGTTCAGGGTAGATAAGAGGAAGAACAAAGAGAATTCTTGCAAAGACGAGATGTCAGACAATGTTTCCTCACAGTCCCTAAGTACCCCGTCCTTCCCCTTATCCTTGTCCACCCGTTCTCAGATTTCATTTTATAAAGACGATCTGAACGAATACTGATTTTTTTAGTTTTAAATACCATAGGATTAGATTAAAGAGGCATCAAGGATAACCTACTGCGATTTCTTCATGCAGAAAATGGATAAGAAAATGGAGCACAGAGAGAAGTAACTTGTCCCTAATCACACAACTGGTTGGTGGCAGAGATGAGAATAAAAACCAGGTCTCAGATTCAAGTCTGTTTACTTAAACAAGTGAGCTAATGTCTAAACCCTAAGAGGGATGGTCTCCTAACAGTGCTTATCATGAAAATCTAAAAATCAAGATTTCCATTGCAACATCAAGAGATAAACATAACCAATAGGATGAGAGAGAAAGAGAGAGAGAGAGGGGGAGAGGCTGATGATCCTAAGATTTGTAGTCAGCAGCTGGAGACCCAGAAGAGTCAATATGTCACTCCGGCCTGAGTGCTGGCAGGCCTGAGACCTAGGAAGAGCTGATGTTTCAGTTCAAGTCCTGAGGCAGGAAAAAACCAGTGTCCCCAGTTGAAGCACTCAGGTAGGAGGGGTTCTTTCTTACTGCAGGAGAGTTAACTTTTTCTTCCTATTCAGGCCTCCAACTGATTGGAGGAGGCCCTCCCACATTAGAGAAAGCAACTTGCTTTGCCCTATCAATTTAAATGTTAATTTCATCTAGAAGTGCCCTCAAAGACACACTCAGAATAATGTTTGCCCAAACATCTGAGTACCCCATGGCCCAGACAAATTGACACAAAATTAACCATCGTAATCTGCCTTCACTGAATTTCTGGTATTTCTGGGTCTGGGTGAAAGGGAGGCAGAGGTGCACACACAGCCCCCAACACATCTATCTTTCATAGCTGCCCCTGGCCCAGAAGCTTTGGAGGGTCATAGTACCAGAGGAAGAAGAAGTGCCAAGGTCTCTTTTCTAAGTCTATTTTTTTGGAGTTGGGGAAGAGGTGGATAAACTAGTGCCAAATGTAATAACCTCATTTACAGTAGAATTTGAAACATAAATTCTGACATTTAAGAGTGAAATGGAAGACATAATAAAAAGGTAAGATATGGTTTAGAGAAATGTATTCTTAAATCACAAGGATTTTGAAAAGGTGGAGAATTTTATGAGAATAGAACAATGTCTTTGTGGGTTTTCTGGAAATCAAGGGTCCCCAAGTTTTGATGACAGGAGCCATTTTTCATTTCCCCAAAGTCTTATGCTCTCACAACTATCAGGCAGCAAGAAGGGGAAAAAAGCCATAATATAAAACAGAGTAGAGGAAGGGGCTCTTCCTTACTGATTGGAATTTTGGCAAATCGCAGACCTCTCTGCTCATGGTTGTAAAGATCTTAAAGCCCCATTTTGAAAGATTAAGGGCCTACGGTTGAGGTTATTTGGTGTTGATATCTAACACCTTGCAAATGTTCAAAAAACAAAAGAACAGGAAGAAAAAATAAGAATGAGCTCTCTAGAAGTTACAAAGAGTAATAACTATACAAAAAAAATTAAAGTAATGTCAGCACTTTCTAATGGGAAGTGAAAGACAGAGGAGGAACTCACTATTTAAAGAAATCAAGAAAGGCCCCATGAGGATGAAGGGTCCATAACGAAAATCTCCTCTGAAACTTCTGAGTGATGCATAAGAATGATTTTTAGGTAAAGTGCATTTTGCAGTCTCATTGCCTGGATTACATGGCCTAGAGAGTCCAATCACTGGCAGGAAGGAGGTTTGGCCATCATTTGAGAATGTGATGCTATGGCTTGTGCCAGCACTGGTGTTAGGAAGAACACCCAGTAAGACCACAAATGTAACACACCTGAGCAGCAATATCCTGTTTTTTAAAAAATTAAAGAGAGGTCGGTTAATTACCGCACTTTAGAGATCAAATCTGGTTCCACCCTTCTAGGCTGACAGCCTTTTCTACCAAATAATGTACCTGGAAACCACCCAAAAAGAGTGCACGTGACCCCCATCCTACCTGGGAATTCATTTCTTCACCTTCTGCCAGATCAAAAAAAGAGGGGTGGATCTGACTCTTGAGACCACAGAACTGGCACATCGTTAGCCTGACCTCCTTCAAAACTGTGGCAAGGGCTAGAAAGACCTGAAGCAACATGTTTGGAACTGGGCTATAAATTAAATAAAAGATCCGGAAGTAAAAATGCCCAGTATCTACTCACTGTCCAGGTCATTGTCAAGGACCTGAATCATTATCAGCTTAGCATAGTTAGCCTTCAAGACTCTCCCCTCTGGAGCAATCTTACCACCTTTCTACTGGCACGTACCTCCGGGGACCAGCAGGAGTGAACCAGAGGCCCTACGCAAAAAGGACTGAGGGTTGGAGTGTGTGTGTGTGTGTGTGTGTGTGTGTGTGTGTGTGTGTGTGTGTTGCAGGGGGAGCAGGTCAGGAGTCTTGGCTGATGGTTTCCCAAGCCACAGTATTACAGTAAAATAGATTATATACAGGGTTTGGCACAAATAATGCCCCCTTTTTTTATTACGAAACCTTTTATTACAAAATCATAAACTTGTATTCTGTAACATAACAATATCACATTCAAGCGCATCATCTGACATTTTAGGTGAAATGTTCAAATTAAAACTATAAATTATTACACCCATATTATTACCCTACAAACCACACTCAAGCAGGTGTTACTTCTACCAGGCCCTATATGTGTATGTGTGTGTGCATGTGTGTGTATTAACCTCAGGAAATAAGGATGGGTTTTTTTAGTAATAAATACTGTGGTGTTTGAGGAGATGATTATAAATTGTATATGATAAAAAGATCTTTCATGATTTGACTCATTAAAATACTTAAAACTACTGACAAGCCCAAAGATGTTACTACACTGAATCCACCCAATGTTATTGGGTGGCAGGTACAATTATTTTCTTTGTTCTTTATAGAAGAAAAGAAAGCAGGACCCAAAAATGAATCAAACTGTCGAGAAGAAATTTAGAGGCCTGGTCAGGAGTTAAGGCTGCCTTTGGATTCCAGACATCTTGATTTGTTCCTCCAGTTACCATTATACTTTTCTTCAAAATTGAGAAAGAGAAGAGGAAAAGGAGGAAAAAAACAGGAATCTTTAAAAGACATTTGTTTCATTTCATTTGTTTTTTTCCTAGAATTTTGAAATCTCCTAGGAAAGTTCCAGACATTTTATAAACAATAACAACAAACATGCACATGTGTAAACAATCTAGTGTTAATGATATCCTAAACTTTTAACAACCCCTAAAATAACCGCTTATCTATCAAGTTTACTTTTTCAGGGTCAAAAGTACAGAGAAAATAAAGCTATAGCTCTCTTTTGCTTTACTAATAAATGTGCTCCATCAAAAATGACTTTAAAGGAACTGTCTTTGTTGTTGTTGTTCTTTTTTTTAAGGTAACAAATCAATTCACTTTTATTTATTTTTAAATATATTTTATTGATTATGCTATTACAGTTGGCCCATTTTTTTCTCCCCTTTATTCCCCTCTGCCCTGCACTTCCCTTCCCACCAGCATTACCCCACTTAGTTCATATCATACATATAAGTTCCTTGGCTTCTCCATTTCCTATACTATTCTTAACCTCCCCCTGTCTATTTTGTACCTAGCATTTATGCTTCTTATTCCCTGTACCTTTCACCCCATTCTCCTCCCACCCCACCCCCACCCCCTGCTGATAACCCTCCATGTGATCTCCATTTCTGTGATTCTGTTCCTGTTCTAGTTGTTTGTTTGGCTTGTTTTTGTTTTTAGGTTCAGTTGTTGATAGTTGTGAGTTTGTTGTCATTTTCCTGTTCATTGTTTTGATCTCCTTTTTCTTAGATAAGTCCCTTAAACATTTCATATAATAAGGGCTTGGTGATGATGAACTCCTTTAACTTGACCTTACCTGGGAAGCACTTTATCTACCCTTCCATTCTGAATGATAACTTTGCCAGATAGAGTGCTCTGGATGTAGGTCCTTGTCTTTCATGACTCTGAATACTTCTTTAAAGCCCCTTCTTGCCTATAAGGTTTCTTTTGAGAAATCAGCTGATAGCCTTAGTGGAACTCCTTTGTAGGTAACTGTCTCCTTTTCTCTTGCTGCTTTGAAGATTCTCTCCTTATCTTTAATCTTAGGTAATGTAATTATGATGTACCTTGGTGTGTGCTTCCTTGGGCCCAACCTCTTTGGGACTCTCTGAGCTTCTGAACTTCCTGGAAGTCTATTTCCTTTGCCAGATTTGGGAAGCTCTCCTTCATTATTTTTTCAAATAAGTTTTCCATGTCTTGGTCTTCCTCTTCTCCTTCTGGCACCCCTATGATTAGGATGTTGGAACATTTAAAGTTGACCTAGAGGTTCCTCAGCCTCTCCTCATTTTTTTGAATTCTTATTTCTTCATTCTGATCTAGTTGAATGTTTATTTCTTCCTTCTGCTCTAAATCATTTATTTGAGTCCCAGTTTCCTTCCCTTCACTCTTGGTTCCCTGTGTACTTATCTTCATTTCACCTTGCATAACCTTCACTTTTTCCTCTATTTTGCGACCATACTCAACCATTTCTGTGAGCATCCTGATTACCAGCGTTTTGAACTCTGCATCTGATCGGTTGGCTATCTCTTCATCACTTAGTTCTATTTTTGGAGCTTTGATCTGTTCTTTTGTTTGGGCCATATGTTTTTGTCTCTGGCATGCCTATTACATTATAAGGGGTGGAGCCTTAGGTATATGCAGGTCAAGGCAACCCACATGCTGCTTTGTGGCACTGTGTACGGGGGATGATCCAAGAGTGAATAATGCCCCTTAGTCAGTTCTCAGTGGCTTTCAGTCACTTCCCCCGCTACCCTCAAGCAAATTGGGCCCTTTTGGTGCTTGTTCCTGGGTGGGTGGGTTTGTGTATGTTCTAGGACCCTGAGAGCTCCTCCAATGAACTGTCCTGTGAAGCTGGGAGTTTCTCCTGATGCCACAACCCCCACAGATTTTTACAGCCAGAGATGTTTAGGCTTTCTTTTCTCATGCTGGAATGCTGGGTTGCATAGTCTGTCCCACTCCCCTGTTGTTCCTCCCAGTTAGTCCACATGCAAATGTTACCTTGCCACATCCCCTCCACCCCAACTTCCTGTCTCCATCTTTGCCCTACCTACCAGTCTGGATGAATGTTTCTTCTTTAACTCCTTTGTTGTTAGACTTTCATACAGTTTGATTTTCTGGCAGTTCTGATTGGTTTTTGTTTTTAAATTTGTTGTTGTCCTTCTTTTGGTTGTGCGAGGAGGCAAAGTATATCTACGTATGCCTCCATCTTGGCCGGAAGTACTTTAAAGGAAATGTTGATCCCAAATTCCATTGGTTTCCATGATAGCCAGTAAGAAAGAGTCCCAAGAGAAAAGATATGTGGGAGAAGCTGAGTTCGTGGTCCTTATCAGGAGAGGAGTTATGAACTACCTCTACAGCCTTAGACTGGAGCGTCTCAGTCCAATGTGTTCACTGCCTGAGCCATTGCTATTCTCAAAGGGACAAGGTGTCTGATTCTTGGCCAGCAAGATGCAGGTGATAGGCTAGGGGAATAGGATCCTCTGCCAGAAAGACCAGCTAGTACTAATGGACAAAGGATGACCAAGTAGATCTTGGGATTGATAGATATTTGCAAGGATAAGCATAGGCTGTTCAGGAAAAGGGAGTAGAATGAATTTTCCATTTGTGTACATGTGAGATGGAGAAGGGCACTTGACATAGCCAAAGTCCCCATGTGTCATGCTTCAGAACATGAAACATTTTAAGTTGTAGAGAGAGTATAACCATTATGCTCTGGCTCCTCCTCTTGGCAGATCACTCCCCATCTTAAGGAACTTGCTCATACTAAAAAGATGGAGCTTTCTGATCACATTCCTCAAAAATGGTGTGAGAGAGTCCTGTCGCTTCCTCAGCTCAGCTGGAGCCCTAATCAAAAAAGAGACGGTCCCTATTGTAGAGCAATAAGAACTAGATATGAGAGTCTATGTACTCAGTGACCCAGAACAGAGACGAAAGGCCTCAGAAAGCTTACCTAGCTCCAAGGAAACTTCACTGTGCCCCTCCCAAATGTTGCTGAGTAATCCTCAAGCTCCCAATTTTTCCTTCCTAAGTCACAGTCATCAACTGTTCTTAACCAACACATTTTCTTTTTTGCCTTGGTGTCCTCTGAGCCCATTCCTTAGTTCTCAGCATCCTTCTTTTTGACTAGTCCCACTTATCAAGCCTACTAAACCAGAACTGTAATGCCCCACTCGACCACATCATGTCATAATAGATGACCTAAAGAATTCCTTATGTTCACAGTGTCCCGTGCTGAAACGTAAAATTATCTTTTTTCTCACTTCCAAGTCCACATTGTTAAATGAATTACTTTAAGAAGAATTCTGGAAACATGAGGAGGAAATACAGAAGGATGACCCTTCTAGCTTTATTCCACAGCTGTCCATGACAAGAAATGTTCAATTGTACACAGCAGCTTGTACTGAAGAAGAACTTTATCTGTGGTTCTCAACCCTGGCTACATATTTGAATCATCTGATGAGTTTTTAAAATTAATGCCTGTATCACAGCCCTGATGGTTCTGATTCAATTGGTCTGAGTCGGAACCTAAGCAACAACAGTTTTAAAATATCCCCCAGGTGGTCGTAATGAACAGCTCTGGCTGAGAACCACTGCTAACTTCATAAACAGCGTCTCACTGAATCCATTTTCATGAGTCAGAATTCTATGTTCACCTCTGAGGAAAGTGGTTCAGAGATGTTCCCCTGATTCATGGGCTGGTCTTGCCTGTCACGTACATTTTCTTCATAACTGACTTAGACTGGTGCTATGACTCATTTCTCAAAAGTCAAAAAAGCCCAAACTCCATTTTTGGTAGGTCTGAACAACTACAATTTTCATTCTCTTGCTTTTGAAAAGTGCAGTGTACTTTACAGGTCATTTTCCTGATGTTCTCATTCAATCTTAACACAATCCTGAGGTAAACGTACCAGATGTTATTCTCCCCTTTTAAAGATGTGGACACTGATGCCTAAAGAGAGGAAGTGATTTCCCCAGGATCACACTGAGGGGAAGAGGCAGAAACTGGTCTAGACCAGGTCTCATGACTCAGTCTGATCTGCTTCACACCCCTCTCTGCTGCCCCCAGCCATGATTCCTCCTTAATGCTACTGAACTGGAAATACAACCTGATTTTGTTTACCTTTTACTATACTTCTCAGTCCCAAGGTAAATGTGAATCACCTGGAAATCCTGGTGAACATGAAGACTCTGAGTCAATGCGTTTCGGGGGCAACCTGAGACTCTGCATTTCTAACCCGCTCCCAGTGACACTGGGGGTGCTGATTCATGAACCACCCTTTTAAGTAAAAAAGCTGCAACGGAAGCATGAAATGTGTCTTTTCAAATAATATTAAAGAAAAGAATTAAACTGAGCTTTGCCTCTTTTCTGGTTGCTCGTGAGGGAACACACACTTATCGAAGCAAATCTTTAGGTGCTTGGGAGTTCTCTCTCTGGCAAGAATATGTGTTATTCTTTTGGCAGCCAGATCCTTATCATGCTCATGTCTGGAATCAGATCAACAGCTGGAGCTGCAGCAGCCACTGGCTGTAATTTCTCTTTCTCTCCCTCTGCTCTGCTCTAATTCTCAGGCCAACAAGATAAGCCCGATGGGGCCGCTGGGCCATCTGGCCGTGCAGCTGGCCTGGGCTTTGAGTCTGAGAACACAATGGTGATTCACTGCATAAAATCCAAGTCCTTAGATGACATCTTCACTTCCTGGAAATAAACTCCCAGGAAGAGTTGTATTGACAAAGGATTTTGTCTTGGAACCCATTAAGATAGTATTCTATTGACATTGATAGTGTTCTTTTTCAGTCTGTTCTTATCCCTAAAATTATAGCCTAATTGTTAAAACCTTTACAGTATACAAGAATGCCCTAGGGGGCACAAAGAACTAGGACCCCAAAGACTTGGGTTTAGTTCCATTCTTGCCATGAACTTGATAGCTTGAGGCGAATGTTATAACCTTTCCGTACTTTAAAAAATTAAACTATGAAACTATAGGCTCTTCAAAAATCTTTTTTTTAACACTAATATTCTATGAGTCAGTGGTTCTATCTTCACAGAGTAAAAGGAGATATGATTTTAGAGGAAATTTATCTCTCTTCCTTCTACCTAATTCATCCCCCCCCCAAAAAAAAATGTACGCTATATTCCAATTGTCCCATGGGCCATCTGATCATTGCTCACTGTACTACGAAGCCATCCAGTCTTAAACAGTCATTTTTAAGAGCTACCCATTATATGTCATCTAATTTTTAAAAGGCACCATTGAGAATGCACAGCTATGTCTAAACACACCAGAGATCCTCTCAACCCTGTCTGAGTTGGATTCTCCTTTCCTCTTAATCCCCTTTGTTCCTCTCTGTGCAAGCGTTTTAACAAGTATGTATATTTACTTCCATGGGGCTTTTAAAGGATAATATTTTGATATAATCATTTATTTTTCCCTCCCAGTATTATTCCTTTTCACTTCTTCTCTCTAACCCCCTTTGCATGTTCCCATAACTTGCGCTTCTTTGCCTCAGGAAAAAAATACACCAGAGAAAAAGGCAAAACTACTCCCCTTAGTTTTTTTGCCTTTTGTTTAACCGAAGTCCTCAGCATGAGGAAGTCTCTCAAAGAAACCTGAACAGAGAAGGCTGTTTCTTAGCCCCTAAAGAGACTTCCCCAGGGGTCAGGGGGAGACAGTGCAAGTCAGGGAGCAAAGGTTACCTATACCTCACCCCCTGGTACAACCACCTGGGAGGCAGCAAGACCTCGGAAAAAAAGAAGGGAATGACTGTAGACTGTCCGAAGGCCAATGGGACCAGAGACAGCCTCACCCAAGATATTCCGGCCCCAAGCTGAGTAGCTGGGAGTCACTATTCCTGAAGGGTGAAGAAGACAGAAACAATGGAACTGGACAGGTGTGAGAGGACCTAATGACAACCTACCCCAGTTGTCTTAACATTGCACAAGATCCAGAGGTGTGGGGAGAGATGGGGAAACCCCAGAAAGGACTGAGGTTACGAAGTTTCTTTCCACTAGCCTAGCAGAATGAAACTTACAGTCAGAAATCAAAATTGGAAATTGAATTAAGAAAGGAACTGAAATATACAAATCCCTTTCTAAGATTCATACTCGCTCTATATCCACAGTGTGTGGTATTGCATTGTCTTGCACAAACAAATCCAGCTGGAATCTACTTTTTGAAATCCTGGGGAATCTACTCTTCAAAATCCTGGGGAATCCAACGATTGTTCATTAAGTATTCCTTGTTAGTTTGATGTCCTTGAAACACCTAGAGCAATGCATGGTATACAACAGCCTCTACGAATATTGGTTGCTGGCTGAGAAAACCGACATAGTTAATGAAGCACTGAAACAACTCCCTTCCTCATTTTGTGCTAGTTTAAATGGGCAAAAATAGAAAACTATTTGACTCAGTAAAATGTGAGCTAAGAGTGGACCCTTAACAATAGCTTTTTCCAGATCCATTTCCTCAGATTACCCAAAGATCTAGCCTATAAAAATGCAATCATTTTCACCAGAGCGCTATCCCTGGACGACAGATAGCTGCTATATGTGGTTTTACAAGGACTGTAAGGGCATTAACAGTTTTGAAACTCCAGGGGACTGTGAAATCTGCGATGCTATGTTTTGAAGTGAGAAGTTCACCCCTGGCAGCTATGCTCTAAGCAGGCATGACCGGGTGTTATCTGAAATTGAAAATAGCTTTTCAACAGCCCTAGGTCCTTGTTATTTTTAACATCATAGTTCATGTTGCTAAAAATATTCCCAAATCTCTTCCTTTAGATAATTTGAAAGGGTAGGCATTATACTGGGAAATAGCTGAATAATAACCACCTCCCTAGTGGAAGTTCAAAAGAAGCCCTAGTGACGGCATCGGACTCCCTCTGAGTAACAGCCATGTTGTATTCCATCTGTCACTGCAGAGATCTGTCTCCTCCTGGCTAAGATGCACTTCAAACAAAATTCTATGTCTCTTCTCGTCCGAAAGTGACATGATTTTTCACATTTCAGATTTCTAACGGTCACTACTTAAAAGCAATAACTCACCACCCATCTCTGTTTTGTTACTTCTTTTCTCTTGACAAATATTTCTTTTTTAATACAATGTTTTACCGTATTTACAATACAAATATTTATTTTAATGGGGCTTGGAATATAAAGTTTAAACAAGAAAACAGGGAAGGGATATGATTTTCATACTCAATCACAAATGTCAGGTTTTGACACTGGGTCTTATTTTTACGTGAATCCTGATGCCTGATGAGAATGCCTTCCTTACTGAACTTACAAATCCTAGCTATATTTAGCTTACTGGACAGTCGATTTTCCTGGTTGCTCTATCCATTAAACCCAAAGCAAAAAGAATGAAGAAGCAGGATCAATTTTCACTATCCACTTATAGTAGAATGCAAAGGGCGCCGCAGGTGCTAAACCACTAACAAGAACCTCCTGTCTAAGTTACAATGACATTGACTAGAAAAGGAGAACCTACAGTCCCAAGATTTTCTAGCAAGTAAGAAACCTGAAGATTGGTTATGGGGCAAGGATTGAGGCACTCTCAGCCTGCCTAGCCCAGACTCTCTCCCACAAGCTCAGCTAGAACACTTGCAACTAGTTGCCCCACCTCTGAACGCCCACCATGGTCACACAGGTCTGGGCAGTGTGTGTGCTGCCTGCCCCCTAACCTCCATTCTGGCATTACAAGTGAAGGTAATAATGTTCCTACCTCATCTTATGAAGATAAGTTAAATTCAGTTTAAACAGGTTTTGGTGGATAATTATACTAAATATTTGTAACTATTATCTCTGAAGACCTTGAAAGGTTTTTTTCTTAAATGCACACAGACATGAAGATACCACTTGCCAACATTACAAAAATGCCATTTTCAATAGCTATGTCATGATTATTCTAGAACCTATAGGTTAATTACATGTTCTTTGTCAGGGTCTTATCTTAGTATGGTGAGTCCATCACTTTCCAAGGAAGTCCCTTGGACAGGGCAGCCTTGGTGATCACCCACCTCACTAATAGTTTCTCTACCAGTCACTAAGAAACTCATGTGTCACAAATGAATCTAAGCTTGGCTCCACTGATCCAGAAGCCATCCCTCTATTCTCAGTCTGAGACAGTGCTTTCTGCCAACCAACCCACAACAATAGAAAATGCTGATTCTGCAACTGGACAGAGACCCCTGGACAGCTCAGAGCTCTTCAGCTAGATGCGTAATCAGTGAGGAGGTGGCTGATGAAGATTATTCGGGTGTAGTTTTGCCGGTAGAAGCCGTCCCCAGGGAATCTCAAAGCATGGCTGCATCTCAACAAAAATGACCAATGTTCATTCCTCTCCTCTCTTGGCCCTCTTCTCTTAGACTAGGACTTACAGCCAAACAGACTACCACCAGTTATAACAGCAGATTTCTATAGCAGGGAGCCTATAATTCCCACTTAAAAGTGTTGTTAAAATTAACAGACAACTTATAAAATTGGGACACCTCCAGGGTGACTACAAAATCAAGCTTATTCCTACTCAAAAACGCCTGCTTGAACCTTAAATGGACCCCAGAGGTGCCCAGTCCAGCTTTTCACAGCCTTCCAAGGCCTCCAGACAACAGGCAGCCCAAATCAGTTCTGTCAAATATTTGATAGTATTTTTTTAGTATAGGTCTATCAGGGTTGTAAACACTTACTTAATTCTGACTTATTAAGCAGCCACAAGTTACCAAATGACTTTTTGCTAACTCCCTCGACACCCTCACTCTGCTAGCCCCACCTCAGAACTTCTCTTCCTCTTCAAGATCGCGTGCCTGCACTCTTCTTCACCCTTCCCACCCCCAAAGCTGTCTTAATGTACTGGCTGGTGACAGGATTCTGCACAAGTTTCTTAAGGGAGAGAAGTTACCAAGAATATGTTTGTGCAACATGTTGTTATTAAGCATTATTCAGTACTTGCTCTGTTAGCACTGTGCTAAGAGGCTCTAGGAAATACAGCAGAAATGAAAGGCATGGGTTTGACCTTAGGAAGCTTATAATTACTATTAATCTTCTCTAATGCACAACGCCTCCCACTTTCTTATGTTCTAAGAAAATGATTAGTAAATTCCACATGTGTAGGACGAGGTTATGGCATAATATGCTGACAATAAGTGGATGCTAAATAAATTCCCCACTTTCACAATCCCAGCCCAGCAAAAGCATTAATTACATGCAATAATGAGTGGGTCTTTGAAGAAAAAAAGCCATCAGATCATATGATGGGGCTTTCAAATACATGTGTGTACACAAATGAATTAGAAGCTTTTCTCTAAATTATGAATTTGAAGACATGTTGCTAATTTATGATCAATGGGCCAAGTTCAGGATGTGCGTCCTTTAAAAAAAAAAAACTCACATCTACTCCTTATAATTCAGTAAGTGGCAAAATGCCATTCTACTGGTTCTACACACCAATTTTTTAACTTGTCTCTGTTTTCAGCAGTCTGAATGGTGCTCTTTCAGACAGACAATGTGTTTATTCATGTAGCTGTAGCGATTCTCTTATTAGAAATGTCTTGGAAATAAAATTATAATGTCTGGAAGGAAAGAAAACACCCAGAAAAAAATTAAGCATATACCATTTTTTTCTTAATACTCTTTTTACCCCTTCAAAAATTAAATACATCATATTCCTCAGAACATCTCTATAGAAGTTGTAGTTACCAAAAGAATAGAAGACTATTCCAAGGTTGAATCTAGGTGGGCGAAGTTCTATTTTTTATTGCTTAAACATTGATAGACCTTCACTTGATGCCTCTGATCTTATGGAAGAGAGAATAATGCTTCTTCTCATCTTCTAATACTAAAAAATGGCAAAATAAATCCTCTGGCTCAAATAAAATGAATAGTTTTGTTACCATAATTTTTAGTAAGACATCTTCACATTGAAGCCATCATTTTGTAGTGAGCGTAGTCAAAGACTTTGAATGGCAGTATGGAAAGAAATTGGAGAGCACTTCCTGATGGAATATTTCAACTGTGATGAAGAGAAGGATGTTGGGTCTACCTGATAAGGGTTCAAGATGAGAAAACTGAAGGGTGACTCTTGGGAAAAGGGATTTTAGCTCAATGACTTCCTCCGTCCTTTCAAGCTCTAGTGTTGAATGATTCCATAATAATAAGGTGACTGTGTTTTTAAAAAGTACTGTGGTGGCCAGATTTGCTAAGGAGATAACATAAAGGAAAATCTGAGTAATGAGTGAACCTGCCTGTCAATCACAAAGGAATTCAATAGGTGAAACAGAAAGAGGTCTCTTGAGAAATGGTTGGCCACAGGGTGCAACACCTCATCACATCTCTAGCTGTCGAAACCCTCTTGCTTTGCTGAGAAGGGCTCATTCGCTGGGCTTTCACAGATGTAGAAATATGGACTCAGCAGGTTGCAAAGCCAATTGGCAGTTTCAGTCATGTCACTTACAAGAAGAATTTGATAACTAATTCAGAAATGAATTGTGCTCCTTTCCCCTCTTGATTAGCACACCTCACCAAACCCATTCTGACTGTTCCAAGTGTGCGGTCTCACGTCTAATTGGTTGTGGAGCTTATGTATTGAGTTCTTTCCAGAAAGCAAGCTCTGAGGTTTGGGGGTGTGAGTGGGGAGGAGAGATGGGCATCTATTAAAAATCACATGACTTTCCTTTCATTCAATAATAAAAATTAACATTCTATCAAGAAGGAACCAGGAATAGAGCCTGTGTTGAATAAATTTTACTTGCTTGTTTTAAAACTTTTAGGACAATAACTATATTAATAATTATGTCCTTTAACAACTATATCATAGGAATAGTACCACAATAATAAAGCTGAAAATAGAGTGAACAAGTAAAAGCATCCTATAAAAAGTTCTGGGACTGTTTCTTAACTAAGTTAATTAACATCTCTAAACCTTGACCTTATCATCTATAAATTTTGACCAGTCTGACACTACCTACTTCTTAGGGCAGTTATGATGCTCAAAGGAACTACCATTTCCTTTGACTACTGCATTTCAGCAATATACATGGAAATGGTGCCCTGGCTGATGTGGCTCCATGGATTAAGTGCCAGCCTGCGAGCCAGAGGGTCGCTGGTTCAATTCATAGTCAGGGTATAAGCCTGGGTTGTGGGCCGGGTCCCCACTGGGGGCATGCAAAAGGCAACCACACATTGATGCTTCTCTCCCTCTCTTTCTCCCTCCCTTCCCCCCTGTCTTAAAATTAATAAATAAAATCTTTTTTTAAAAAAAAGAAAATTATTTTAAAATAGAATGGTGTTCTTCAAATGGAAGGTATTGAGAAAATTCAGGCCCGGTGGTTAAATGACTTGCATGAAACTGACAGCCTAGTTAGTGATGGGCCTGGGACTCCTGTCTTTATTTGTTATACAGCAATATTTCCTCACTAGAACCTGTTAGCTTTCCAGTTTCTCCTTTGAACCAATCGTATTATCAAAACAGCAATTTAAAAAGGTTTCTTTAGAAACAAGTACTACACTCAATTCTTTATCACCTAAAAGGAACTTCAAGGGTTTAACATCAAAATTAGTACAGATGTATTCAAATGGTCCTCTTCTAAAATGACTGAATATTGGCTTTGAAAACAATGTTTATGTTACAGAACAGAAAGAGTTTGTCCACTCCATGCTAGCAGAGCCAGACACTAAATATCAAAAATTGCAGTGAAGAAATATTGGCTATTTTATTATAAATGATGCCATCCAGGAGAATGAGAAGCTAATATTCAAAAGCCCAAACTCCCCAGTGGTATGTAGGTTACAGATTATTTAGGGTAAAATCACAAGACACCACAGGGTAGGAGTTTGGGGTGGTGCTGGGAGCTGATTGGACAGAGGTGAGGTAAAGTTAATGAATAATTTCTTCAGGTCTTGAGGACAACTCTGAGGTTTTTTCCAGCATCCATCTGTTGGTCTCATGGGAAAGCAGCCCAGGGGTGGTTCTACTTTAGGGCCCAGGAACTGAAACATAACTTAGGTCAAGATGTTATCTTAAGTCTGCAAGAGGTCCAAACCCTGTTTCCACTGGTCAGGTCTGGGCTACTGTCTTCTGTTGACTCAGGGATTGCTGATTTAGTTGGGGGAAAAGCTAGGTATCTGAGGGGTATAGACAGGGAGAGATACACTATTTCTGGAGCTAGGATTTAAAACTAAATTTAATCAAAGTCCTAAGGACCGTCGATTTCAATTGGAGAATACATAGACACAGTCCTAGGTTGCCTTTCTGTGAGTGACATACTCCTCCTCCCTAATTCATCCACTAAGGAGGCATGTGAATTTCTGCCCCTCCCCTCTCTCCCCAGCCCCTCCCCTGGAATTGGCCATAGCCTGGTCTTCTTCCAGCCACCTGAGGTACTTTGTTCATGAAATTTTGTAGTTGAGATTTATTCTTAAAATATGCAGAATTCCAGAATACACTTTATTCTTATATCATTTCCTGGGAAGTACACTGTAGGTTCATACCTAGTAAGTAAATATTCTATAACCCTTTGAAGTTTGCTCTTTATATTAATTGTAAGCATTCAGTGGGACTCTTAACTCCCATTTTCATTTTCAATCAGGAACTGTTCTACTAGAGGTATTCATTGAAAACCTACTCTGTGCCTGTCTGCTCAGTGCCAGAAAAAAAGAATGAGCAGAGTGAAAAGAATATGTTTTCAAAACCCTAGCACCACAAGTGACAAACCCATGAACAACCTATAAACCCCTGACCATTGCAATTTAAGTCCAGGATTATACTCATCATTCACCAAAATGCAACTTGCTCAACATAGCTCTCATGCAGGACACAGAGGCTTGAGATGTTCTTTCATGTGATTGAGGACTGCTGCTTAATTCTACCTTCAGGCTCTTAACGACGGGAGGAGGAGAGGAAGGGGGAAAAATTGACCTTTTAAAAGCCATTTTTCATTTCCAATATAACTTTGGGTTTCTTTTCTCTTAAGTACCCATTTTTTAAGTTACTGATCTGAGTCCAATCACAACATCTCGGCCTGGTGTGTGTGGTGACAAGCCACTCCAGGGATGGTCTTACACTCCTTGCAGATCACACTCTGTGTATCTCCCCTAGATTTATTCAATTCGAGCAACACCGTGAACAGCTTACTGATCCCTGGGTCTTTCACTTAGGTACTCACACACCACTGCCTTTATCGCTTGGTATTTCTATAATTCGTTTATCCTCCCCAGGCGCATTTCTCTATATTTGGTCTTCTTTGAAATACATCTTATTTAATATGAAAATATCTGCAGCTTCTCAAGGTAGCTCTGAATTATAATGACAACTCTATAGGCTCTCAGACCTAGCAGGGGCCTTAGAGATAGCAAGTCTGATCAACTCCCTTATGCTACAGAGAAGGAAATGAAGACCCAGAGGCACAAAGGATTTCCAAGGATGTGCGGTGTATCAGAATCTCAACCCCAAACAATTCATTGCAGGTGCTTCAACTGAGGAGGCTTAAATAAAGGAACTACTTATGGAGGTGCGGACAAAGTTAAGGGAAAACAGCGGATACTGGGATCCCCAGTGACCAGCAAGAGTAGAAATGTTTTCCTTTCCTAAAGCTGAAAGAGAAGGGCAAAATATAGTGACAGAGTTCAGCAGCACAGGAAATGAGGAGAAGCCACCCAACCAGAGCTATAGTCAGGGAGGGACACAACTGCCCTAAATTCTGTGTCAAAGATGACTGGAAGAGACACCCCAGTTACCTTGTTTTTTCATACATTTATTCTATCCTTCTTTATTACTATTTATAAGTACAATGCAATATTTGTGAAAATTCTTGATGAGGGGATTAAGAAGTACAAACTGGCAGTTACAGAATAGTCATAGGGATGTAAATTACAGCCTATGGAATATAGTCAATAATGTTGTAATAACTATGTACAGCAAAAGGTGGGAACTGGAAATATCAGGGGTACAAAAAGCTACCTCAGTCGCGTTCTCATCATTCCCATCTCCTGCTGGTGCCTTCCATTGGTGGATTACCAGAAGGCAGGTGATGTGGCCCATTCAGATCACCTTCCCCACCACAGAGGGGAGCAGCAGAGAAGAGAGAAGAGATGTGGAGAATAACCAGCTGATACAGTGAATTTAATTAGCCAGCATTAACGCACATTTCCATTTTAACCTGTATCAATCTTATTACAAAGGTTCTATTTGCCTAACAAAGAGTTGCTGAAGAAGAAATGGAAAAAAAAAGATTAAAAGAAATGAAGGCAAGCAGGAAAAATGTAGAATTGTACCAATGGCCTGTATGAGGGCTCACAGAGAAATAATAAAAGTATTCTGTAGTAACACACAGTACTTACTGCGTATATTACAACATAATACAGTGTCCACCGTAGGCCAGGCCTTTCGAAGCGCTTTATGTACACTAACTCATTTAATCTGCAACCTCATGGTACTGATGAGGAAACAGAGACCTAGAGTATTGAGTGGGATAAACATCAGCCTCCTTGCTGCAAACATCATGCTTTAACCGCTATTCCCAATTGCCTCTATAAAGCAAAAGAAGCCCCTCATGGAATCCAGTATGTACCGGGGACATAGTAACAGTAGTGCATGAAAACTTAATTATGATGGTTAAATAATAACAAATTACACCTTTACAAGACAACATAAGAATGAGTCCAAGAGTTCAGTCTGGGCTAGAGCCATCAGCGCAGAGACCCGATGACTGTAAAACAGTGTCTAAACCAGAAATGGCTTCAGGCAACTGCGAGCCTGCTGGGGTAGAGCTAAGAGCAGAGCCAGGCCTCCTAGCTCTGAACAAGGATAACTAGTCCCCTTATCTTTGACAAGTCACTTTCAGCACTCCATAGAAGTTTCCCTGGGGACAGGGCTCCAAAGCACAGATCCGGAACTTCATTGCACATGATCTCAGGTGTCACCTTGGTCAGACTCCTGCCCTCCGACCAAGGTACATTGATGTGCTTTTTTACCAAATGAAACAGTTATTCTGCACTCATTTTCTAGAATCTGTGAAAAAGGCAGGGGTCAGTATTTTTAAGGAAATGAGCATAGACTTATAAGTCTATGCACAGGAAAACATTCAAATAATACCACATATGCAAAGTTAGACTAACCTAGTACGTTATACATTTGTCTCTATTATCATCAGTTTTTAATACAATTTAGATTCTTGGAGTGAATGATTACAACTACTTTTTCATTATCTATCTCTTAGAAACATGTAATATTTAATAAAAATATTAACAGAGATCTTTTGTTCAAGGGCAAAGCAAGCAATTTTCTTTACATTTGCATGTGCATTTTGACCTTGAAGGGAATAAACACCACATTTGGTTTTATAATGTTGCTGTGCGGTTTTCAGTTAGGTTTCTGTTATGTTCTACGAACAGAAAAACTAACCTATGTCTAATTTAATATCTGTAAATTTCCACAGATGGTCGCAGAATACTGAGTAGTCGAGTGGATAAAGATTTTGCCACATGTTTTCCAATTCGTGACTTAAAATTGTGCTTTTACCACATTTTTTATTAAAAATTTCCATTGACTTATTTTTTTCCAGTGAGTGTGATTATAAAATAATTCTCTCAGTTTCTGTAGGCATAAAGACATCTGATTTGAAAAAGTTTGTAGGTTAGGCAGCCAAATTAGACAGAAATAGTTCGGCCACAGCTGAAAAAAGGCAATAGTGTTATGATGGTTGTCAAAAGTCAGATTCATCAAGACTAGCTTGACCTCAGTTTATATAAAGCACCACAGAAGATGGGATTTTCTGAGGGTGGAGCCGGGACTCCACTTGCAGAGCAGTCATGAAATTTCTTTGATGTCTGTAAATGCTCACAAATACAGCCTTGTTCTCCCTCTAACTAAGCCTGTGCCAACATGCTGTAGGGCACACCATTAAGTGCAGTATTTAAGGAAAAGGGCACACGGTTTAAACAAAAGACTGACTCAAATTTGAATCTATCTCTACCACTTCTTGTGATAAGATCTTGGTCAAGTTATTTAACAAAAACAGAAATAGTATCTTTCAATCTAATGGCTGGGTAGATAGGTATGAAAAAGGCTCTTCCATGGCCCACAGAGAGTTCCATTAAGATAAAGTAAGAGGCCATAAACAAATATTGATACTGCGGAGAGCTAAAAAGCTAAAAGAGGAAAGAACCAAGTGCAGTAAGAGTGACCACATGTGAGGGTTTAATTTAGGAAGGATTTGCAGAGGATGGGACACTGGAGCTGAGTCTTGGAAAAGGTAGAAGTGGTTAAAATCCCTGAGGTTATCGATGACATCTTGAATACCACCTGGGAAGACTCTCTGTGATTCCCCAGAGAACTGTGTTGAAAAAGATTCTGAGGTTATTCTCAGGATCAGTGGCCTAGGGGTTAATCCCAGACCCAATCTATGGGCAGCATCTCCAGGCACTATCTCAAGGAGAATGTAGTTTTCCTCAACTTATGAAGTTCAACTGGACTTTGGCGTCAGCTTACTTACCCAGCATGCCAGTTCTCCCAATATCCTTTCTAGCCTCCCCCGAGCATAAGATCCTATTCTCTCTACTCCCAAATATCTGAAGGAGTCTTAATATGAACCAGCTAACACACTAGAACATCAACAGCCATCTGGCTCTGGGTATAGTCTACCACACCATTTCCTGCTACAGCACCTGCCTGCCAAGTTAGCCCTCCACTGGACAGTGATTCCTGCCTTAATGGAGTCTGCACCTATCACAAGTCTCAGATGCTGTCCGCAGGGGTGCTTCCTGGCCAACAGGAGCGGATCCTTCAATCAGGTCCCTTTTGCCAGCCCCCTTGCCCTACCCAATGTCCTGATTCTTCCCCTTCGCCACCAGCTGATGTTGGGGATCCTGCAGGCCTACCCCAAGCCACTCTGCAATGTCACCAGATCAAATGCACTCTCCCTGGCTCTGAACCCAAGTCTACATATAGGAAGAAAAAAATCATGTTAATCCCCCTTTCCATCATGTCCTCCCATGGAACACCAGGGCTGAGTGCTCCAGGAAGCCCACAAAGCAAATCTAATCCCTCTTTCATATGATAGCCCTTCACATCTTGGACACAGCCATTATGCCCACCATGAATCACCCTTTCAAGCACAAATTACAAGCACTATAAACACTCAAACTGGCACAAGTGCAGTCCATGCGGCTCAGCTTTGCACCGGCTTAAAGCACTCAGCAGTTCCTTTGCGATGCTCCCCTGACACTACTCCCCCAAATCAACTTTTACCCCTGCACAGTGCCCACCCCCACATCACACATACCTGCCTCCACTGCCACCCATCCACAGTGGAACCATTGCCTTTCATGCCCATTCCTGGAAGGGAAGACCATTTTTGGCTTTGACCCCAGATAACTTCTACACCTTGACTTCTGGTAGAAATTATTTCTGTACAGCTACCTCCATCACGGTCTCGGCTGGCTGGTCTCCTGGTTCAGACCTGAGCATCTCTCAGCCTTCAGTCTTCTGTGTGGCACTGAGCCTTGCTCGATAATTTTATTCACGGAATACTGGTCTGCTTTATTTTTTTAATTTGACACTGGGGATCTTCAGGCCTCTGTCTTCTGCTTTTTTTCCTCAAAAAGACTTGTTTCTATTTTCCAGCACCCCTCAACTCCACCTCAAACTCTCCCTTCTCTTTATTCCTACCTCTCAATCTCATCTTCTGCTCTGGGTTGATTACTTTTCTTTCACCAACTAGCCCCAACCCAAGGGTTACAGATATATATGCAAGGTAACTCCCATTGCCTTTCACCGGTCATTACTTTTTATTACCTCTAGCCTGTTTTGATCAAGGAATGATCCCGTGTTCAGGGAACACACTTCAGGGTATATGAAAAGCAAAGCTCGCTGCTGGCTGTATCAACGGTTTCCATTTTCCCCATCTCTGATGAGAAGCCATGTTGCTGCACTGACTTGGGTGCCAATGAGTGGGAAACAGCTACTGCTAACAGTGTGGATGAAAACAAATGGTCCACTTTTACATGTCTTCACCTTCCTGTTTTCCTCTTTCTCTGGTTACAACTCTCAGCTGCTAGAGGTAATCTCGGCATGAGCATCTGCAAATTAAAAAATCTTTCAAAACATTTTTCCAGCTCTTTCACATGGCTGCTACCGCTATATCTCTAGTGATTCCTGAGAAGTTCCAGCATGTTTTGCAAGGACTCGACACCAGTATCAATGGGTGGTGGGAAATAGCCTTTGTTATCACTGCAATTAAGAGTGTGATGTTGAGGAAAGCAGACATCAACCTCACCAAGAGAACAGGAGAGCTTGCTGAGGATGAGGTAGGATACATGGTCACCATCATGCAGAAGCCATGCCAGTACAAGATTCCAGTCTGGTTCTTGAGCAGACAGAAGGACATGCAGGGCAGACAATACAACCAGGTCCTGGCCAATGGTCTGGACAACCAGCTTCTTGAAGACCTGGAGCAGTTGAAGGAAATTTGGGTCCACAGAGGGCTGCACCACACCTGGGGTCTTTGTGCTCAAGGTCAGCACACCAAGACCACAGGCCACCAGGGTCACACTGTGGGTGTGGCCAAGAAGAAATAATCTGTAAGCCTTTTCTGTTAATAAATAGTTTATACACTTGAAAAAATTGTCCAAAGATTATTTGCTTATCCCAACACCCATTTGCAACCACCGTGATACACACGTTACTTCTCTAGCACTTTCCATTTTGCCCTTTTTCCAGGTAGCTCCCAGAATTTAGATTCAGTCCTTGGAAAAGAATGTGGGCTTTGGAATTCAACCATCAGTTCTAATCCTAACTCTGCTACTTACTAGCTGTGTGTCTTTGGGAGAGCAATAAAACCTCCTGGGACCTCAGTTTCCTCATCTGTAAAATGAGGATGATGGCAACACCTCCTCTGCAGGGTTCCTGTGAGACTTGCTTTAACTAAGTACATCCATGAAATGTTAAAGGTTTCACAAGTTGGTTTCCTTTCCCAATTCATTGAGAATAAGTAGTTCAAGAAACTGTATCCAAATGATGGCTTCCTAAGTAGGAAAGGACTACTAGAGAGTGCTTGTCTTCATTCACAAATCCGAGCTTTCTGTCCTTGAAGTCCAGTCATAGTTAGAGATAACTTAGATGTGCGGCAGGCAAAAAAAAAAAAAGAAAGAAAGAAAGTGTTCACAGGACACTAGAGACTATGCCTGAGCTGCAAATTAGCTACAAAGAAGGAAAGCAAGACTCATTTTCAACAAGGTGAGGAAAATAAGCTAATACTGGGATGACTATGAGATGGATGAATATGTCAAGGTGAAGCAAGAAGAGAAAGGAAACATCCTAAGAAAAATACTGTACATGATGAAATTGTTTTCATTGCTTTCTAAAACTTGAAATCAACTCCTGAAATGTATTTCCTACAACTCTTCCCAGAGAGAGCATCCCTTTTGTTGTTGTTGTTTGAATAGATTATATCACTTTGTGTGACTAATGTGCTTTTATAACACTGTTGGTTGCTATGGTAACTTGACAGTGTATGATAAAAAGAGCATACGTCCTATCCCTGGGTTGTTACATGACTTCCAGCAGAATTTGAAACATTTCTCAGTGCACTGCAGGCATCACAGAGGTTGATAATTGCAGTGGTGGTTTTGTGTTTGTCTCTGCAGCGTTCTTCTGTAGGATGGCTGAGGACAGTCTGAGTCACCTGAGATTCAGGGAGAGAGAGAGAAAAGATGGAGCCAACATCAGGCCAGAAACCATGGTAATGATCACACTGAGGCTTAACAGAGCATCTGGGATGGAGGTGGGAAGAAAAGCAGCCTGAGAAGAACTGCTCCTGGGCAGAAAGTTTCATAGTACCCTCCCCCGACCACCGCAGAGCCCTGATGTGAAAATCAATATGCCTGACCTCTTGGCAGTTCAAATCCTGCCTCCTTCTGTTACCTTGAACAAGTTTCTTAATGTCTCTAAGCCTCATTTTCTTCTAAAATAATTTCCAAGATTCCTTCTCCAGTCCTAATGGTCTATGATGGTAGGATCCTGAGTTAGATCAGGGCTTCTGAAAATATGACCCAAAGACTCATTGGAAAATTAAAATCTTCAGGCCCTGCCTCCAGTCTTACAAAAGAGAAGCTCTGGGTCTGATGCAACTCAACCTGCATTTCTCCCAAGTGCTCCAGGTAATTACTGTACATAATAAATGAAAGAACAACTCTCATAGAGTGCACCCACGAAAGAATGATTCCCAAGAAGGGGCTGAATGTCAGGCTCCTTACCATATTGACAAGAGCAGGGTGAATTCTTCTAAGAAAAACTGTTAGATGATTAATAGCTGCCCCCTTTGCAGGATCCATTAGCCCCAGTGATACAAAGTAAGCATCAATCCCGTCAGTCCTGCATGTACCCAGGAGTGGCAATAGGAGATTGTGTTAAAACTGAAACAGTGTGGCAGCAGCCTTAGGTTGTTCCTGCCAAGAAACTCCTGGGAAGGTGTCCCCAGGACACATTTTATTCACACAGAAAGAGAGGTATAAGCTTTCCTCTTGATACAGTTGTCAGATCAAACAGAAGTCATCCTGGTTTGGGGGTGGGGATGTTTTATTTTGGTTTGTTTAGTTTTGGCTGAATCTGCAAACTCCTATTCCCGCCTATAGCCAAGGACCCGTAAAAGAGAAAGAAAAGAACCTTTTCTCCCCATACATCTATAGGGTGTGTCATTTTTTCTGAACAGAAAAAAAAATGTGTAAAATAAAACAAGACTTTAAAGGCACCTGAGTCATGGCTGTAAACAGGTGCAAAAAAGAAGTGAAACAATAGGAATAACTTTCCAGTGAAAGTCATTTTCTGCTTTGTTTTGAGATCTCTCAAAACAATGATTAAAATTCTTAACTGGCTTTGCTCCAATTAATAGCACAGTGACATCACCATTTTACAAACTCAATGCCAAGTAAATTAACTGTGTATCAACTGTGGAGATGGAAGAAAGCTCAGATTTGGTATAAAAATGTAGTCAGTTTTAGCAACAACCCCACAGTTCAAAAGAGAGAGAAAGAGAGAATTAAAAATGAGCATTTTTGCCTTCACACCAAAAAAAAAAAAAAGGAAAAGGATTAGAAGACTGGATTGAAATAAAAGTAGAACGTGGGGCACGGTAGACAGTTGAAGTCTGTATTCCAGAATCTTAAAAGTTTGAGCCACGAGATAGATTGACCTACACATAGTTCTGCTGGTCAAAAGGGAAAGATATTAGGTTGAGGCCACCTAAGAAAATGCAGATGTGTTCTGCAAAAGTGAGAGTTGTCCTTCCCATAATCCCAGGTGTTCTAGCTCCTCAAGTCTTCAAGACATTTATTTGAGCATTTATCGTGTGCAAAGTTTTGATGACTCCAATGTTGGAGAAGTTTCCACTAAAGTGAGGAAGAAAAGACATGCACATTTGAAGTTATTAGAGATGAAACTAAGTATAGTTGCAAAACAGAAGGGGAGAAATCCACATGCCCTGGAAGTGCCAGCACATCTGATGGAGGAAACAGAATTTGAGATTAGTCCCAGTGGATATAAAAATAAGGAATAAAGATATTTGGGGGTGAAAAATACGGAAACAGAAAGTAACAGAAATAAGAGCACCATGTTGGAAAAGGGGGATGAACAGAAATTTGTGCTGGGTACGAGTTGGGGCTGAGCCAGTTAGCTCTGTCCTGCTCCTCTTGTCATCCACATTCCTACCTGGGACAAGTGGTTCCAGTGAGAAAGGTCGTAGTGTCCAGGCTCCCCCTCCAAGGTGGACCAAGACCCATTTAGATGAGCGGAATCTTTGGGTCTTTCCAGGACACTGATCACAGAGATAGAGATAGTGATGACGGAATGCCATGAAACAGTTGGTCCCCAGATTTGGGGTCAATTACTCTCTGAGTGTTGTAGGCAAAGGACCTGTAATCTACACTTATAAACAAAATCCAGATTAGAAGAGGCTTTCATCTAGTGACCAGATGCCCTCACCCCATATTTTCTTTCTCCTCTTTCTGGGGAACCTCAGGTTACAGTCTTTCTTGCCCATTTGTTCTGCCATAGGGAAAAATTTTTTAGCTAAGAAGTACTTTACTTTTAAAAGATTGAGACTGAGTGAAAAAGACAATGTTCAATTCAGTGAATAGCTAATAGTAGAATTTCACATAATAGGAGATGAAATACTAAGCTTATATAAAGCAGACCATCATCTAATGGTGCCTGAAAGATGCCTAAGAAGTCCCTTATCTAAGACCCTCTCTGTCATTTAGATCAGGCAACAATGATGGAAAAGAATGATCTCTCTAAACAAATTTGGAGGAGTAGAAATGGCATCATACTATCCATTGGGGCTCAGAAACTGTGTGTTTCTTAACGGCTTCTAATCAAAGGCCAAGAGAGCCAGAGGTACAATCTTCAACATAGTAGGAGTTCATTCTAGGTAACTGTTATACCACATATTGAAAGACCTATTCATTTTTATTTAACAAATCTTTATGGAATGTTCCTTATGTGCTGTCTCATTTGTTTGTTAGCAGTTGCTGGGAAAAAAAAGAGAGAGAGAGAACTATATGAGCAAGAGAAGAGAGATGCCTAAGCAATGATTCTCAAAACATGATGGGTGTAAGAAGCACTGAGAGTCATTGGAAGAGCAAACTCTTGGCTCGGTTGTCCAAATGATTCTGATTCAGAGCATCTAAAGTCAAGCGCTTGAATCAGCATTTTTAGAAAGTTGATTCAGTTACAAGTGGTCCCTGGCCACACTGAGAAACATTTCACAAGACAATAACAGGATGTGGAGGTCAAGAATGAGAAACCTTGTGTGGAAACCAAGCAAGCTGAGGCCACAATAGGTTAACCAAGAACTACAGAGGGTTCAGTGGGCCAGGCCTGCCAGCTGAGAGTAATACAGGACCACGGGTATGTTTTCCCTACATTCATGAAATAGTCCATTTGGAAGCTACAGAGAAAAGTTCTATTAGCCGCGGAACAGATCAAAATGGCTGCAAGAGGCGCAGTTCACAATACTGGAGTTGCCATGGCAACTGCAATGGGTGGCAGAGTTGAACTGGGAAGGCTGTGGGTAACAAAGAGGGGGTGAAGAACCTGCACTAAAGAGAGTAGTACTGTGTGATCTATCAAAGACTTCTCTATCTGTGGCAGCCCACTTTATAACTCACATCGCTGTGAAGAAGTCAGAAGGACAGAGACTGATTCTTCCAAGAATGACTTACAGGTAATGTGCTGATAGCTAACTCATGAAGAATGATTTGCCCTTTGGGGTTTTTCATTTTGTTTCCAGTATTTCTAATACTGGAGACCCCACCTACTGCTGAATGAATCAATCAAAAGCAAACTCAAACACAACACTCAAATACAAGGAAAATAACAACTTCAGAAAATGACCACCACAGATTTTATTTAATTAAAAATATTATACATGTTGTTGCATTTTCATGGAAAATATTGAGTTTAAAAACACCAACAGTGTTAGCTTTCAGAAACCTTAATGCACCCCGTTCTGCTACCTGCTTCTTTTTTCTGCTTGTGGCGTTAACCATGTGTAAGGAACTGGGGCCCTATAACTAGAGCTTCCTTGAAGTTCACACCCATAAGACTCTGGGAATGAGCCATTTTCTCAACAGTGGTGTTCTATCAAGTTAACTCAATTACCACTAACTTCGGTTTCCTTGCAAACCATTACAAGAAACTGGCATCAAGACCCAAAGCACATGTCAACACCAATTCAGCCCGACATGTCTGCAAGAATCTGCTATGTCCTCATCCAGTTTCCAAGCCAGTTAGCAGGTGAGTTTATATTCTACCTGGTGTATTAGTGTCCTCAGCCCTTCACCCAACTTCCCCTGAACCCGTGGTGGGAAGACACTGCCATATAGTGTTTATATTCAAACTATCAGCAAGTACAGAAAAGCACAGGTGGCCCCATGCACAATACTATCAAATAAAAAATACATATTGGTACAATACAACCCTTGGATTCACTGGCTAAACTATAGCCATGTGAGTATTTTTAAACTAGTCATTTAATTACATACTTGTTAGGAAAAATAACACAGCATAAAAATCTAACTTGAAAACATCGTTGCAGCTAGAAACTTCTCACATGTGAAAACAAGGTGTGTACAATATCACCCTCACCCTTATCCCCTTCCTTTGCCTTCCCCGGGCGAAGGAACCATCCCCCAACTTATTCCCTGGGTTCCACATCATAATGCTGCATCTGCGTATTGCTCCCAAGTGATACTTTTTCTAAAATTGAATCAGATGTGACAGAAACACCCTGGCTCTGTGTTTCTGTTCCTTTGCTTTAAATTGTAGTACACTGAATTTGGGTTCCGCATCCAGCTTTACATTAAAGAGAGATTAATCTCCCCCAAAGTACATAAACAAATGAAAATAACTGGATAGCAAAAAGATAGAATTGCCTCAGCTCTTAGAAATTGGAAAATGGTCTTTCTTCTTTATAGTCTCTCAATTGATGGGAATAAAATAAGGTTGAAATTGCTTTTCGCATTCTGGCTCAGTTGGGGGCATTTTCACATAGACCCCTGTGGTAAGTGGGCTTCTTTTCTTTATCTGCCAAACACAAAAAAGAAACAGTAATTATTATTGAGGAATACAGAAGTCACTTCTAACCGTCATAGCACTCAGCAGCAATTGGGTCCCTCCCCTGTTGAAAAATGAATGTTCACAATGTAAAGAATTATAAACCTCAGGAGATTTTCTTGATTTAGCTATTAAAATTCATTTCTCGATAAATAACTTTGTACTGTAGATGTAAAATAGCAATCATTTCCCCTGACTGGAAGAGAGAAAGAAAGGTCTTTGAGAAAACCAAGAAAAGAACACCCCAAATGCTTATGATAAATGACTGGATGTTGTCTGTCGAGAGATTAGTGTGATGATAAAGTTTAGTTATCTTGTTTGAGAGTTGTATTTCTCCTCTCCACTCCTCATAGACTCTTTATTTCTTTTTCTCTGTCTGCATCATTTCCCAGTTTTTATCACCTCCATAAACTGAAGTCTAGCATGCTAGTCTGTGTGGCAGTTTGTAGCAAATGAGGTAGGAAGAAGCTACAGCAACAGAACAAATTCTTGGGATGGGAAGAGGGAAGCAAAGAGAAAAATAGAATGGGGGGTAGGAGGGAAAGACAGGGGGAAGGAGGAAAGAGAGGGAGAAGTTTATGATGACACCAACTTTAAGCAGAGGTAGCTAAAAATGATTGCCAGAAAGAAATCTTGATAGGAGGCCAGATTCCATGCCTCCTTCTCTTCCACCAACAGCTGTAATATATAAAAACTGAGGTTCTCTTTTACTGGGTTGCAGGAGAGGCCAAAACTTCCCAGTCAAGCCGACTGGGTAACAGGGAGCCCTGGACAGGTGTTACGTGGACAGTTACAGTGTGGACGAGGAAGACACAAGCTGGGGAGCACTGAGAGATGGCTTCCTGGTGAAGCAGAGAGACACTAAGGGAGAGAATAAAATCTACCCAGATCGATGGTCTTCTCCAGCAGTATTTTGCCCAACCTAATCTCAAATTTCAGTGTTATTATCCTAAGCACAATTGCCCTGAAGAGAAAGAGCAAAACAGCTGCCCCATGTTATTCGAAAGGTTACTCAAACTGAAACCCTGGTCAGAAGCACACAAACATTCAATATCAAACACACTCATCTAAAATATCAGTCATCCCGAAACTTCAAAGGCCAGTGCCATGGGTTCTAGTGTGTTCTTTACGAATGTCCTTCCCCTTCCTCATTTATTGCTTCACCTCAAGAAAACTAAACTCAAAAGCATCATCTGGTCCATTGTCATCGCTAAAAGTGTCATCACTAAAAGTATCCTCACCAAAAATGGTGCATTGTCAGCATCCCACTCACCATTTTGCTCACCGAAACAGCTGTGATGAGGAAGCTGTAAAAAAACAACCCCGAGCTAACTGCCGCAAGGATCCAGAGGAGAGAGTCAGAGTCGGGGCACGGTTCTGGGTCTGCAACAGAAAACAAAGGGGAGCCTCCCTGAGACACTCTCTAAACTTTAAGGCCCTGCTTCCCCATTGATGAGAAATGAAGAAATTTGAGCTTCCAGATCTCGATAATGTTGCTAGCCCCACAGGCAAGTCCAACTGTTTGGAGGTGCTTCCCCAGTAGTGTCCCGTGAAAGGCATGAGGGCAACCTTGGTGGTGGTTATCACTCCAGAGTGAGGTGCCCAACCTGTCAATAGAAAAACGACCTTCTTCAACCCATTTTATTTTATAGTCAGAATGCTGTGTGAGTTGTCACCCATACTTCCAAAAAAAAAAAAGGGCTGCCATATGGTATACCAGAGGGCTCTTAAAGAAAACGTTCACAATCTTGAAAGTGAAGCACCTGACATTAAAGAGCAAAACTACTTTCATGCTAAGAAGACAGCAGTGCAAAAGGTGTCAGCTTAGTGATATGGCTTTGCTCACCAATGACATAAATCTGTGTTCCATTGCCCATGCCCATATAGTAGGGAGGTGGGTACATGAGCTCCACCTTGCAGATGTAGAGCCCCATGTCCATGGCCCTCAGCCCTTGGATGGTGAGGTTCACTTTGTTTCCACTGGAAGTGCCAATGCAGGTGGAATCATCTAGGAAGGTCAACTCATTCTCCACTATGTATGTTGTGGCGCAGACTTCAGTCATCTGGGTGCCAACCTGCCGCAGCACTGTCACCCGGACCTCTTCGGCTTTTCCTGAAGACTCGTACTCACACACAAAGTTGGCGACACCCTGGCTGCTGGCCAGCACCACTGCAGGCTGGGCCACATGCATCCCTACCATGGAAAAACCAAAAGAAACTCAGTGACTCATGCTTACCCACCATCAGGCCCCAGTAAAAGCCAGAGAAGGTTTATCTTTGATGGGCATCCTCCAACATTACCTTCCAGTTCTTCTCTTCCCTTTAAATAAGCCCATCATTCTCCCCAGCCCTTCCGTTTTCCACCCATTCCAGCTTTCCCCCTGCCTCCCACCTATCTTCCAGCTACTCCCCATAAAGGTGTTTTCTTATTAGTAAATAGTTTCTTGAAGGCAGCTGGTTATAGCAGAAAGAACACTGATGTGACAAACAGAAGGCCTGACTCTACCATGCAGTGTATGATTTGTCATGCTTCCTTGTGGACTTCATTTTCCCTCGCATGTAGGAAAAGGGGATTAAATCAGATAATATCAGAGTGCCTTCCAACTCTGGTATTCTAAGGTTATAATAAACTAGATGAACTATAGTTCAGGAACTATGAGCCGCAGAGGACATTTTGGAGGCGAGGCACAGAATATTGCCTTGTATCTTAAAGCATACCTCAGAAGATTTGCCCCCATTTCCCTGGCTTTACACTTCCATTACCTACAAGTAGGTGCATGTTGGCTCAGTGTACCAGCCACCCCCTCCCCTGACATTGTTATCATAGAGCGAGGGATGCTGCTAGATGAAGAAAGCCACAAAGCAGAGGGCACCGGGTCGCTTCCTCTCTGGGCTGAGGCATCCCTGCTGTTAACTTCTGTGGGCTTCCCCTGCCACTGCCACCGCGCCTTCCGCTGCCCTCTCTCCTCACTTGAACACCCTCATGGGGTGTTCTTTTTCCCTCTGGTTTCTACAGAATAAGAGAGGCTAGCTCTCCATTCAGAAAAGGTTCATATCATCTAAAATATGGTGGCTGCATGTCAAATTATCTTCCTTTAACTAACCCCTCTCCAGTCAATCATACAAGTGACACCCAAAACTTAGATTGAACCATGTCACTCATTCAGCTCAAACCTTTTGATGCCTACATAATACTTCAATAACATGAAGGGTACTGAAATAGCTTTCAATATCCTTCATGATCTGACCATAACCTATCACTCCAGCCTGAGATTTCAGGACACCTCTTCCTGTGTATAAATTACTCTATATTGAAGGTGCTAGTCCTTTCTCCAGCACCCTGTACTGGATGACATCTGTCCTCAGATGAGACAACAGTGTAAAAGCCGTCATTGCCCTAGTCAGTCCAGTAGCCCTGGTTAGACAATAATCTCCTTCTTCAATCTTCATCTGTGTCTATCAGAGATACCCTCTGAACATCCTCTGCACTGCTATAACTTAATTACAATACTTAATCAAGTTCTGCCTTGTATTAAGCTTTTTTGTCCACTAATAATGCCTCCTCCAGTATATGTCTTTGGCTGATAAACTCCTGGGAGCAGCCATTATATCCTGCCCAAATGGGCACTCAATAATCTTTACTGTGTTGATTCTAAGCCTAAAGAAGACCAATTTCCTGCCCCACTCTAGACAAGCTCCCAATCATCTCTACTAAATCTGGTCACGTTTGATTTCCCAGTATTCACCATGGGAAGATT
The DNA here is from genome assembly GCA_004026545.1 of Mormoops blainvillei. NCBI lineage: Eukaryota > Metazoa > Chordata > Mammalia > Chiroptera > Mormoopidae > Mormoops > Mormoops blainvillei. Next base: position 161,293 of record PVJD01000257.1, read on the forward strand.
TCAGTTACAGGTTGAGTTAAATGCCCTAAAAAGGAAATTTGAATACTTCTAAGACCATTTAATCTTTAATGTTCAAAACATGTGAAATAATCAAAAGTATATAAATATTTCTTATCCAGTACAAATTAAATCCTTAAACATCTTTTGATTTTATACAAACTACATGATTTCTTAGCTAGAAGTTCTAGAGAGAGAGAAGTTTGAAATTCCGTGGGAATGCTTATCATTTTACACCCTATAACAAACCTGATATCAGCATCTAAAGAGGTTTGTTTTATCTGAAAACTGGGGAATCCACAGATAGACCAAGGAGCAATTAAGTATCTTATGCCAGGCTTATGGCTTTCTTTCTTGCTTCCTTTTTTGTTTGTTCATTTTTTTGTTTTAGTATTTCAAACTGCTTTCATTTTTTAAATAATTAGCTAATTAGTTTATAGAGTTGATTAAGAGGACCTTAAAATTTTGAATTGAGTAAAGAAGACTTAAATTTTAAACAAGCTGGTTAATTAGTTTATAAAATTAAGTTGAAGGACCTTAAAACCTTAAATTGGGCAGAGAAGAAACCTTCCATGATTTCCTTCAATTAATGCTTTTTAAAAAGGAAAACCTTGAGCTCACCCTGATTCCAACTCAAATGTATTCAGAACTGCGCTATCTTTTCTCTCTTAAGTCACCTAACTTTACAGCATTTTCTTTCAATCATATAGCAGTGTCTGAAATTGCTCATGTCTCCCAAACCAACTCAGATGTATTCATTAAGCCTCTACTCAACGCCTGACAGTCTGCTATGCGCCGTATCCCTGCTTACTTGCTGCTGCCAGCAGTGCCCTGACTGCCTTGGAATGCAGAGTTCTCCAAGCCTGGAGGCTGGAGTTTTACCTTTAGCTTCTGGCTTTGCTAGAAATCAGTGCCCTTGACTGCTGAAAGAAATGAAACCCAGGTGGGAGAAACACCTCCTCCACCTTCGTGTTCCAAAAACCTCACTCACCTCTGGAGAAGGCAGGGATGAAAAGAAGAGAAAACAGGGCAGTGCAGGGCCAGGTCCGACAAGGCAGGTCCAGCCGAGCCTCATGCCTCCGGAATCCAAAGCAAGCCATCGCGTTCTGGGAGCAGGGTTCAGGTCTTCAGGAAGCAGAGCGAAACCTTTCAAGATCCTGAAGCTTTGAAATGTGTTTGAACCCACACAGAATCAAGGACTTTATATAGCTGGCTTTTATCCCATGTATGTACTATATACTCAGTACATGTAGAAGGCACCTGAATAGAAAGCCTTTTTGTTTTGGTTTTACGAGAAAGGAAGCCGTGGGTTTAGCTGTTACGTCGAAATGATAACCTCAAATACTCAAATTAAAACTGAACAAAACAAGCCAATCCAAGGATGGAAAATACACTCAATTTGAAACTGAAGCCTTTTCTTCATTTTGAGGATAACTAAGTGGAGACTTGGAAAATTTCCTGGAGTGCACGAGTCCCCCTAAATCCCAATTTTATCCAATTGTCTAGGCATCTTTTAGTATCCAGTGCATTTCATTGACACCCCCAAAACTGCTAAGCTGCTGGCTCTCTGAGCCCTTGAACTAATGGCAGAATTAGTCTGTAGACACCATTAATAAAAGCTCTGCATTCTACCTGTGAGGCACCATCCCTGGCATGCTTCACAAATAAGAGTTTTAATTATTCGAAGCTTCGTTTAACATTTCTCTGGGAGAAAATGCCAAAATTACAAAACACAAACTGATCTGCCTCTGGTTATACAGATTCGGAAAAAATTCAGGTGCTCTTGAAAACCTTAACAAAGAGAAACCGGAGTTGGAGAAGGTCCCAAAAAAGTCAAGCAAAATGATCCAAGAGATTCAAAACTTTCATAAAAGGATAGATATTATTGTAATAGGAATATTTCAAGCAGAAAATCCAAGAACTAAGGTTAAATGTGACTGAAGTTCTTACATTTATGAAAATTTTAGACAGGACAAATGTCCCTCTTATAAAAGAAGACTAAGCACTGGGGACCCTTCTTTAAAACTAGGGAGTTTTCACATATTTCAATGACGAAAAAGTATTTATTGAGAATCCACGATAGTCCAGGTATTGTGTAGACTTAAGACAAAAACAAAGATAATGTCTTAAGAGACTTCTAGAAGACTGACATGCAAACAGACAGTCACAACATGGAATATGGCGCTTGCCTACCCCGGTGCCTCATGGTTTCCCATTGTCCATGTACCTCAGTACAGCAGAGGAGGATCTGTTGAACGTGCACCGAATGCTTCTCTTTTTAGCCTGTCTTCCGGCATTCCCTCGCATGTCTCCTTCCTCTGTTTGTCATTTCTCCAACATTCCTCTTTCAGGTCTCATCACTGCCCTTTTTCCTCCTTTTATTCTGTTTGATCCTCCTTCTCATCCTCCAGGGGTTAACCAAGGTGTCCGCTCCTCCAAGAAATCTCCCCTGGCCGCCTTTTTTCTACACTCCCCTATCACTCCACGTAAGCCTTCAAACCCCAGCCGAAATGCCAGCAGGCAATAGCAACCTCATGGGAACTCACAGGGACCAGATCCCAGGCTGGACGCTGGACATACCAAAGTGGGAAACGTACGTTCTCGCCCTTTGAGGAATTCACAGCGGCAGCGGGGACAGGTGGCTAACCCCATGACCAGGAGCGAGTGCAGCTGAAGTGTAGAGGAGCCATTGGTTCAGTCTGTGGAAGCTAGAAAGGGTCTCTTGGAGAAAGTAAATCCTGAGCTTATTATTAAAGACAAGGGCAAGGGGTGGATATTCAGATGAAAGGAACAGCATGTGGTAAGGTTTGGAAGAGCAGAAGACATTTATCATGACCAGAGGAAAAGGTCAGTAAGGGGATCGGCCGTAGGTGGAAAGTGACGTTTTTTAGGAGTGAGGGCCAATGCTCCATAAGGAGGAAATTGGCTTGACTGAATTCACATTTTGGGGACATTTCCCCTCACCCAAGAAGAGGGTTCAGGAGGATGGGTTCAAGGAGGAAAGAGATATAACTGGGAAAACCAGGGAGGAGCCTATTGCAATAGCCCAGGCAACAAGGAATTGACAAACGTTTTCTGTAAAGGGCCAGAGAGTAAATACATTAGGCTTTGCAGGCCCTGTGATCTCTGTTCTCACTCCCTAACCCTGCTTTTGCAGGGTGAAGGAAGCCACAGAAAATACGTAAATGAATGAGTATGGTTGTATTAAAAAAAAATTATTTATGATTATACCTCAATTTTTAAAAAACATAATTTACACAATCAGGTGGTGGCTGGATTTGGCCTGTGGGCCACAGTTTACCAACTCATGATCTAAACTAAGGTAATGACAACTGTGATGACAAGGTCCCTTATGAGGCTAACCAACAATCAGTGAGTGGATGGAGAAGTTTAAGATGGCACCAGATTTATGGCTTGGGAGGTACTGTGCTGCTCCCAGGAGTTTTTCGAGTGTTTGTCAAGTTTTATCTCATTCAAACCTCAAAACAACTCTACAAGGCAGGAATCGTCATTTTTCTTAAATTATAAAGGAGGAAACCAAAGCACTGAGAGTTAAGGAGACTTAGCCAATTCCCCGGAGTTGAGGGTAGAGCCAAGATTTGAAGCCAGTGGACTTGTTCATCACTAAGCAAAGACTTTAAAGGCAAGAGAAATGAATTTGAATCCTAGTATAAGAACTTGCTAGCTGTTGATCTAGGTTGAGAAGCCAGTGTCGTCTCGAAAATGGTGCCTACTTCTCAAGGCTATGGCAAGGATTAAATGAGACAATGCATGTAACATGCACAGAAGGCCTATTATGGTGGCTGGCCACTCAATAAATAGGAGTCCTTTTTATTATAGCGTCACTTGGAAAACAGAGGTTCAATTTACTGGAATAGAGAACATAAGAATAGATTGAAGATGATGAGTACAATTTGGGCATTTGAGTTTAAGGTATCCATGGATGAAAAGGTGAATAAACACAAAAGCAGTTGCCAATGTGAACCTGGAGCACAGGATCAAAATCCAACCTAAAGACACTAGTTAGGCAACCATGAAGCCACTGATGAAAATTTCACAAGGCCAAGACCCATAATGGGCACTCTATCTACGTTTCTTAAATGAAGAGATAAATGAATAAAAACCATTTGATATAAAAAGAAATGAGAGTTGTAAAAGGAATTTTCAAAGAAGTCTTACCAAGTCCCCTAACTATACTTTTATGAAACTATATCTACCGTAGCAAGAAAATTCAATGATTGTAAAAGCCACTGGGTAAAAGAATGTTGGTGAAAAAGATATATTCACACATATCATCTAGTAGATAACGTGATGATTACAAAGGGGAAAAGCTAACGGATAAACCTAGCAGCTGCTGCCTTAACCAAGTGATCAAAGTGACCACCCATGATGGGGCATTCTGACATCGTGTGCCTCCAGGTACACTGAGAAGGACGCACTTCTGCAGTGTGATTGCCAAAGTTGTTTAAATTAAATCTAATCATGAAAAACTAGTTAGACACATCCAAATTGGGATCTTCCTACAAATAAAAAAAAGCTGACCATCAAAACTGGACTTTATTTCCTCAAAAATGTTATTATGAAAAATTTAAAAACCTTTAAAAACTTTCTTAGTTTAAGGGGGATTAAGGAGACATGACAACAAAATCCAATGTGTGATCCTTGACTGAGAAAAAATTAAACAACTACAAAGCACGTTATTGAGACACTTGGGATAATTTGATTTAGACTATAATTGATAATAACATTGTATTAATGTTAAATTTACTGCGTGTGATCATTGTATTGGGGTTATGTAGAGAAACCTTTCTCTCTTTAGGTGACATTTATTTAAGTATTTATGAACAAAGTCGCAGGATGTTGGCGAATAACTCTCAAATGGTTAAGCAAAAATATCTCTGTATATGTTAATACAAAGAAATAGTAACATGATATTAACAATTGGTGAATCTAGGTGAAGAGTATACCTGTGTGTTCTTGGTATTATTCCTATAAATTCCTTGTAAAATTGAAGTTTTTCAAAATAGCAAGTGAAAAATAAAAATTATAAGGCCACCATTAACGCAGCAGGCGTTGATAAACTGAAATTTAAAGAGAGGAAGTGACTTGCTCGAAGTTATTCTTCATTCCCCTTCCTCATATTCATTCACCACCTGGGAGCTAGAACCCTGGCAGATGGGCTTTGGGGAGGGATCAGCTGATGGGAGGCACCAGCAGGAGATCAGAATGCACAAAGGTGGAGGTCAGGGTATTTCTTCTCTGCCCTATTGCAAATTCAGGGCCCTGTCTCTTGCAGTAGCAGTAGCTGTGCACAGTGATAGCTCTTGTCGGGCAGCTCTGAGCCTCCTTCTATGATGCCAGTACTCACTATTTCTTCCTCTGGTACTTTCAGTCCAGGGAATGACATCAGCTTCTACTGCTGTTAGCACCTGAGTACATTAACATTCTCTGCCTCTTACCCTCTTTAATACCTCTCAAAATATAGCCCTTTCACTGAGCCTCTTATTTGAACCATATCTGTCCTGCAGAGTCGCCAATTGATCCAGACATATGCACAACTGGTAAATGACAAAAACCAGATTTAAATCCTGGTCTCATTTCCATCCAGTACTTATTTTTTCCCTATTACCTCATGTACAATAACATGTATCATAGTGGTGTATTAATTACAGTCAGTTGTGTGGAATTCTGTCCCCCCCTGTTTTAAATTTTATTTCCATGACACACCCTCACCTCACACATAGCATTTAACTAGGTCTCATTCTTTTTCTTTTTAATGCATCTCCTTTGCAGCTCTGGGAAAAGTGCTAATAAGTAAGAATTTGATGAGAAGACAGAGAGGCACTAATGAGCCCAGCACAATGGTCAAGAGTATTACCAGAGTCAGACAAATGTGAGTTCAAGCAAGTCCTGGCTCTACAGCTTACTAGATATGTGGCCTGCGATGAGGTTTTTGAACTTCTCTTTTCTTCAGTTTCCTCATCTGTAAAATATGGCTAACTATGATGACTATCACTGTAATGATTCGATGAGACTATCCCAACAAAATTTTTAAAACTATGCCTAGAATACAGTATGTTCTCAGTAAGTGTTAGCTTATATATTAAATACAAAAAAAAAAGAAATTATGGGTTTCAAACTTCAACTATTATACAAATCCTTCTTTCATTATAATCTCTAATGGATAGATGGTATGTTACACTAAAAATCAGGTACTAGGTGTTTGAATACTCACACATTTATTGAATTTCTGTGTCTCCAAGTGGTTTATTATATCTCCAAGTAGTTTATTATTTGCCTTCTAATTGAGTCTAAAAACTAACAATTCTAGTCATTATCTAAGAATTATGTATTGGGAACTCCCAATTATTCAGTGGTTGAATATTCAAATGTATGAGGTTATCACATCCTTGGATATTTTCATTTCAGAGTAGGAAGGGAAAAGTCAGTTTTTACTTTTACCACTCCGATTTAAAAAAAAAAAATTGGTGGTAAAGGAAATGAAAATAATTGGCTAAAATTAGGGCTCGGGGATTCACTGTGATTTCATTTTCTTATCTTCCTATATCCTACTAGGTTGAGTAAGCCCCAGATTGGTTTTGTAGTACTCTTAGTGGTTTCTGGATTTGAAAGATCCCTCAATATTTGCATAATTCACAGTGATGCCTACAGTGTAGTGTCTTCAGAATTCCAGAACTGATTTGGTTTAAGCAGGGTAACTGGTTGTTTCACCCAATTGTAACACTTCTCTGAATTTGTAATGCTCATTCTGAGTTTAATTAAACTATTCAGTTTCTTTAAGCTTTTTTTCCCTAAATCTCATCATATTACCCTTTCCCCAGCTAGTACACCCAAAAAACCAAACTTTTGTTGAAAGGTTTGCACCTGGCATTGACTATGGTACATACTGCAAAACATCCTTTGCTTGATGGTTTCAGATGTAATGGGAAGAATGAAAAGTCTAATATTTGCATAGTGTGCAGTTTCAGGACATCCCATTACGTTGAGCCTATAATTATGCCTAATTAAGGTTATATACTCTGTGTTTTTGTGCTAATTAGTTCATCACAGTACAACTCCTTTCAAAACTGACTTCAAAGGAAAAAGAAAATCATCTACCAAAGTAAGTGATTGCTGAAGAAAGATCTATCAATCATCTGACTTCAAAGAGAGTTAAAGGGAAAGGAAATGATATGCAAAGTGACTGGAAAGAAATTTTAGCTTCATTACCATTAAAGGGTGAAAATATGGGCTGGGCAAGAACTCATTTAACTGTGGTAGATGAATTTTCAGTCCCTAGGAAACTGTAATGTACATTGTAAAGTCAGGTAAAAATGAATGCTTTTGAGCTGTGTAGACTTTCGGCCAGTCCCTTAGTCAGGAAACAGAGTAGGCTCCTCCTGGCTTTTCAGCCTACATTGTCCCCTTGCTGGGGGATAAAACGGAAAGGTTGTCAGCAAAACCAAGTTTTATTCACTGATCTGGGTGACAAAATGAAACGCAGAGGCTGCTTCAGTTCAAGGTTAGTCCTCACCTATCAGAGATTTACTTATGTAGAGATGAAAACAAAGAATATTTTCGAATAAAGAAATGACAAAGTCAACTGTGGTCACAAAGCTATTTGTGGGATGATCTGTGTCTTAATTGCCAAGCTCTTTACTTTATATGATAAACCATTTTTGATATCTTATCTCCATTTATGGATTAGTTTTTTATTATATTTCTGGTTTTAGCCATTATCATCTCTGATTATCTCTTCAATCTCATTAGCTTCTCCTACCCAAAAGTAAGGTTAAAGTTGGATTGTGTTTTAGTCTTAATCCTTCATCCTATCGCAACACAGCCAGCCACAAATAAATTTCAGTAAGTGACTTTATCAAAAGCCAAGAATAGATGTTTTCAAAATAGGTAACCCCTTTATTTTACTGATTGGAAAACTGATGCTGAGTAGTTCATTGATTTCCTAGGGTCACACATTTAGATTTTAGTCTTCCACGTTTAGGTCTTAAACATCATCAAGAAGAAATGGACAAAAAGGGAAGGATAAATAGCCAATTACCTGACCCGTGATGCACCCCAACTCATGTTACCTGAATGGCACACTCAGAGTGTACTTGGTTCCCATTTAGAACAAGTTTAGATGGCCCAGTACAATCTCCATTTTACAAAAAAAGGAAACTTCACCGGTTGTTAATCTTTTCTTACCTTAGTGTAAAGAAAAGGAAACCTTGGAGAATGACAAAAAAATTTTCTTTAATGTTGAATAACCCACTCACCCAACACACAAACACACACACACACACACACACACACACACAAAGTTGTTAGTTATCTGTAAGGAGTGACACTGAAAATGTCAGACATTTGATGGATCCCATGTCTCCATTATATGATATTTTTGGCTGGTGTAATCTCAGCCTCAAGCACTTATTTCAGTTTCTTGGTTAGAGACAATCACTGTTTTCATATTTTGAGCTGTGTTATTTCAAACCCTGCTGCTACTGCAGCATTTCAGTGGTTTCAGGCCATGGCCCGCTTCACACCTCCAGTTCACAAGAAACTGTTATGTTCACACTTTGTGCTTAGAAAAGCAGCATCTTTACTCCTCTGTAGTATAGTGATAGCAGCTGTGGCAGAGGATAAAGGTGTATTAGATGACAAACACTGTGTTTGCACAGCCTGTTTCAAGCATCGAATCCTGGAGACAAAAGAAGCATTAGTGGGTTCTGCTCTCCCACTCTACGGATGAAGAAACAAGGCCCAGGGAGGTAGGATGATCTACGCAAAATTATAGGCACAGCCTGTTGGCGGCAGAACCAAGATCAGAGCCCAAAAATCCTCAACTCAGGTTTAATTCTATTCTCACTATACACTTTTACCGTCATTTGTTATCTTCCCAAGACCATTTAAACTAATGTGGATCCCGGTGCTAATTTCCTGCTAGTTTGCAACTTGAAACCCAGAACCACCAAGCAGTCTGGTAGGTCTTGGGGACCCACAAACACAAATATGCAGACTGGATTTTATTTAAGTAAAAAAAATATTATGGTCTTATAGCAGCACTAATCACAACAGCCAAAAGACAGAAACAACCCAAGTGCCCACCAACTGTTGAATGGATAAACAAAATGTGTTCTATCCATATAATGGAATGTTATTCAGCCATAAAAAGGAATGAAGTACTAATGAATGATATAACATGGATGAATGTTGAAAATATTATGTTGCATGAAAGAAGCAAGACACAAAAGGTTATATGATTCCATTTATGTTAAATATCCAGAATAGGTAATTCCATAGAGATAGAAAATGGGCCATTAATTACCCAGCACTGGGAAGAAGAGGGAATGGAGAATGACTGAGGGGTACGGGATTTCTTATGAGGTAGTGACAATGTTCTTGAACTAGATAGAGGTGATGGTTACGCAAAATAGTGAGTGTGCTAAGTGCCACTGAATTGTACATTTTTTAATGTTTAAAATGGTAAACTTTACATTAGACATGCTTTAGCACACACACACACAATATATGGTTGTGCTGATAGATTCAGTAGGTATCCACCATCTTAAAAAGTATAACATTGGTCTTACAGTGTGTATTGGCCATATTTTTTGCTCTTCTCTAACTGTAGTCTAGACAAAATCTGTAGCCAAATTCACTTCTTTTCAAGTATGAAAAGAATGAACTGGTAAACATATCCTTAATGGCTGAAGCAAGAGAGAAAAATTCTAGTTATTTCTCATCATCTACAATTCTGAGCACACATCACACTGAACCATTACCAGCCAGCATCAGAGATACGGATCATTTGGCTCTGCCCTCCCTGAGGAACAGATTTCTAACCAGTTACTCAGTTGTAGAGTAACTAAATGAGATGGAGAGAGGCCATGTTAGGAAACTTAGGCTCGATGAACTCTATTATTCAATCACACTTTAGGAGAACATAATTTAGAAGCAGCTGGTTACATCTAGCTGCTTTTCCTTAGCGGGCCCCGTTTCATGGGTTATGTTCTAAAAAGAAAATCTCTAGCCCCATACTTCATTCATGAGTAAGAAACTAAATAATTGTATTTACATGGTCGCATCAGGGCCTGCTTTTAAAGGCAGCGAGAGTAATGCTCTGTAGCTGAGCATTTAGCTTTTGTGTGGCATCTGTGTAAAGCCCAGCTTCTGTGCTTGTCTAAGAGAATCATGTTACTACAATGACATGGTCTTTAAAACACTGAAGAATCTATTGTTTATGTCTTGTTATTTTTCAACCTAATTTCAGTCCGTCTGATCACATGAAGTTCTTGTCTCATCTAAATTTTGCAGTTCTAGCCATTTCTGTTACATTGGTTAAGAATGCTGACAGGTGGAATATGCCAGAAACATTTGTTTCCTCTCCTCCAAAATTATAAGCAGGTCAAGAAGTATCATTGAACTATATCCCTTACATTTTACCCTTTGGATAAGGTACACAAGTGTGTGTTTAAGGACAAATGAGACTGTTAGAAATTTTTAACTTATGATATTTTTAAAAATCTAAAGAAAGTTATAAATTTTAAAAATTAAATCTTTGTTACTGAAATTTATTATGCTGATTCATAAGATAAATTTAGTAAGTTGATAATGATAAATAATGGTGAGTAAATATATTTTCTTTTTCATCATTTGGAACTTTTTTATTTAAGAAAATAAGTCACTTCCAAATTCTCTGGCTCTCTCTCTCTAGACATCCAGGTTTCTTTTAATTAGCATCATGAAATGTTTATGTAGGTGAACATTATTTGTATAATCTGACTATACTAATTGACTTCAGTATCTCTTATAGCACAGAAAAACTGGAGTGGGGGAATCCTCAAGATTTTTATTTTAAGAGAATGGGAGCAAAGAGAAAAATGAGAAGAAAGAAGAATAAGAGAAATAAGAAACAAATGGAGCAGAGGAAAAAAGACAAAACAGGAACTTTACATGAAGAATAATTTGTATATATTCAAAGAAGTATCAGTTCTGACCCATCTGACAATTAATCAACCATAGAAGAACATTGAATTTGATCGTGGGTGGAACTTTCATAAACTCCCAAAAGCCTCTCAATATCACAACCCCCCCCCAAAAAAGATGTTCTGCTAGATGTTTTCATACAAAGACCGTACAGATAATGTCACTCAAGTGCTAAATTTAGCAAATAAAATTGATTGTGATTGATAAGACTCACAAAACCTTTTTTAAAAGCCTTTAACTCAAAGTACTGCAGTGTAAATTGTTCTTTTTAAGTCACTAACTTAAAAGTCAGGAAACTCTTACTTAGGTTTAACCATATTTTTATTGACACTGGGTTAGTCAGTAACTTTTTATAGATTTGGAGCCGTTTGGGATGTCACCAAGATTCAGTGCCTCAAACCCTCTTGTTTTGGCAGAGAAGCCTGAATTTGAAGCTTTAAATATTGAAAACCAAATGACAAAATACACGAATTATTTTTTGTATAATGGGACAGCGCAAGACAGTCGAAATAGTCTTCCAGGACCCAGACAAAAGGACTCGGAGGAAAGCTTATCCTTACATAAGTATGGAGGGAACCCAGTGGCCATTTCCCAAAGTGAGGACCGAATGGTCAGAACATTATTGGATCCAACTCTTGGATAGTGAGGCATGCTAAACCTCCTTCAGTGAAGGGTTGAAATTTTTTAAATGTTTATGACTTCATTTAGGATTGAGGTAAAACAGAGCTTGCTGGTGAGGTAAGACATTTTGGGAACACAGGTGAAGGAAACTGATCAAGATAGAGATAAGAGACATAAATAAGGTCTTATTGGATGGCCAAGGTCACTTCCTTAAGAGACCGACACTCATAAATTCTGATACATTTATTTACCTATCCCTTTAACTCTATGGCAAAGCAAATAAGAAAAATGCCACACTTCTTCTCCCTCTGGGTTTATTGTCCTTAGAAAAATGCTATTGTATTCCACAGATTGATGGGATTTTCCAGTCACTGCTTTTTAAAATTAACTGTCCAAGTTTAGTTGGGGTGAAACCAGACCATGGTTTTCAAAGAGCAGACAAATTGAGACCAGACTATATTCTAAACTCCCCCACGTTCTGGTTTCATTACGTTTTTGAAACCCAGATCAACTTTATAAAAAGAGTTGGTAAAATTGGGCTTGCGTCTTAGCCAACCTGACCCAGTTAAAACTTAAGGTTTAAGGTTGGGGTGAATTCAGCTCTAATTTGGGGGTGCAGTGCTAATAGTAGAAGTGAAACTAAGTATGTGGAAATGTGTTAGAACTGAAGAGGAGGAAAAAATTATTAAATGATAAATTTAATAACCCAAATTTCTTGAGCAGACAAGAACTGGTAAGAGAATGTTTCCAGATCTAAAAGCCCATAAATTACTCTAGGATTATAATTCTAAAATTACTTTTCTGATTAAGTTCAAACTTTCCAAGAACATTCACCCTTAATTTGAAAATAAACCATGAGAAATTTCAAACTAAAATCTTTATAAACTGCTTGCATTAGAGTTATGTTTTCATGATGGAACTATAGAGTAATCATTGCCATTTACCAACTATGATGTTGAATCAAGAGACAAAAAAAGTCACTGGGGCCAGAAAAGAAAGAGAAGGAAAGGAAAGGGAGAAGGGGGCAGGGAGAAGTGGAGGGAGAATAAGAGAGAGAGAGAAAGGAATGAAGGAATCAAAGAAGAAAGGGGGAAGGGATGAAGAAAGGAAGGAAGGAAGGAAGGAAGGAAGAAGTGAGTAGACAAGGATTATTAAGGCCATGCATTCTCAGAGGAAGTCAGTTCTGACCAAGCCACTCCCCTCGGGGGCAGGATACTGTTAGTATCATTCCAACTGTTTCTCAGGAACATCATTTTCCTTGGTGCGGCATCTGCCACCGAGACCAATCTCCAAGAGTTCTGTCTTCAGGGAATCACAAAGTAACTGGGCCAATATCAACACCCAAGTCGAAGTGTTTCTGAAATTCAGAACTACTGACATTTTGGACCTAAATAGGATTAAACATGAAAAAATTTTATAGAGGAAATATCCGTAAGAGAAATTTAGGGAAAGCTGGGAGGACCATCAGATAAAGATGGACATCTGACTTGCAAGAGGAGAGAGAGGGAGGGAAGGTTGGGTGGAAGCATTCCAGACCCCTGAGCAGGCTTGCATTAGAGTTATGTTTTCATGGAAATGATAACGCAGACTAAAAGAGATTTGGCAAGAACGCCAGGGGTCTCTACCCCAAAGTGGACCATCCAGAACAGGCTTGCTTTAGAATTCCTGCCACACACAGATATTGCCTGGGAACAGCCCACAAGAAGCAAGACCTCAGTATAAACAGCAATGGATGTCAGAGTGCGGCAGCGTGGGCCCTTGGTCCGTTATCCTCCTTCCAGCAGGGGGTCTATGAGGCTCATTCTGACAGATGCCATAGTTTACCCCTTGCGCAACATGGATCTACTTCACCATAGAGGTTCCCACAGCTCCTCTTCCACAGTCCCTGCAGGTCTTTCTCCTTTCTTCTTGAAAGAAAACTCAAAAGAGGGAGGTTAATGGATGGATACAGCTCTCATTACTTCAACTGATCTCAAGGTCACAGCTAGTCTTCCTCTCCCCGCCCCCCACTCTCCACTCTAAATTCCTTCCCCATATCTCAGCTATCACCATGACAGGTGTTGGAGCTTACCTAGTGGTATGACCCAAACCTTCATTTCTAAGTGGTCTGAGCCCTTGATAACTATACCCTTCAAAGTTCTGGGTTGCTACATGTTTGTTCATAGTCACAATGGGACAAAAGTACCAGGAATTACAGGAGCGGATCATCTGTGTTTCCCCCTATTGTTCCTTGTTCCATCACAGAGAAGTAGCCCTACCTCCTCGTCCTCCTCCTCCTCCTCCTGTGATTAGGGTCAATCGCCTCCACCAACATGATGACTATTTTTCCTGCCTGCTGGTCCTGGAGCATAAGACCCCATGGTGTTCGCCTGGTAGCCATAATGTGTAGTTCAGTGGGGCCCTTGCTATGCCTTCTAGAAGGAATGTGGTCCCTTCAAGTAGCAGAGACAGAAAGCACAGGATCTCCCATGGCTCATTGGGAGTAACGGTGAACAGGCCTACTTCTGCTTCTATCCCTTCATTCCTGGACTCATTTTCTCCTCTTACGAGGGACCCAGCATGACCCAAGAGTCTGACCTAATAATACTTTGCATCCTGAAGGATGACAACCCCTTCTTTCAAAAGGTTTCTTCCACACTGCTCCTTTTGAAGGACATTGCAGCACTTTATGAAGCTGACTGCCTCTGGGTACAGCATGCGATACAGCCAGTGGCCATGTGCCCGTTTTACCTCCTTCAGTGTGATGTGGGTTCCTGAATGACACATCCATCCTACCTGCTCTGGCATGACCAGTGATGATGGCTGATTAATGTCATCTTGCCAGATCATTTTTTCCACTTGGTCAAATAACATCAAGAATGGAATTCTCTGTATGTGGATCATGTATTCTAGTAACCTATGAATAGTAGAGTTGACATGAGGTTCTGCAGGTAGGAAAAGCAAGTCCATCTCCAGAATAAGTATCTGTCCCTGAGAAGATAAACAATTGTCCCAAGAGAAAAGTCTCAATATAGTCAACTTGCCACCAAGTGGCCAGTTGGTATTCTTAAGGAATAGTGCCCTATGGGAGGCTCAATGTTGATAACAACTTGGACATTCATAGGTAACATTAACTAGATCTGCTTTGATAAGTAGAAGCCTATACTACTGGACCACAATGTCACCTCTACCTCTTCCATGCTATTGACATGTCCATCATACCTGCTCTGGGGTGACCAGTGATGACGGCTGGTTAATGTCAACTTGCCAAATCATTTTTTCCACTTGGTCATTCAGTGCTTTTTCTACGGTGAGTGCTTCCAGGTGAGCATTAATGTATAAAACAAAATCTTTACATGTAGTGTCCACTATATGTGGTTCAAGACTCTACCCCAGATCTCCTTTTCTCCAGTCTTCCAATCCTTTTCCTTCCAAGTCCTTGATCAGGTTGTACAAATCACTGGTCGTTTTTCAAGATCTATAATATCATTTTATACCACTTGTTCTTCCACACAGAATGGGTGACTGGGAGCCTGGCTCACAGGTTTGCCCAATGGGAAGATTTCTTCCTCCTCAATGTCTTTCAGGGTCACCCCTGAATGAACCTATAATGTAGCTACTTTCAACATTCAGCTTGCATCTAAATGTGAAGCTGAGCCACCATAAACAAAACTCTGGCTTTTTCTTCCTTTTTAAGCTGGTCATACTGGAACATCGATTCGGCTATATGTACAGGCTTGGGGAGGGGCATTACTATAGCTGTAGTAGATGACATGGGATCAGGGCCATCTGCTCATGCAGCTTACTCATGTCCTCTAGGTCTTCTTAGGCTCAATCCCAGCTGTACCATTTTATCTTATGAAAACCTTTTGGCTTTACGGCTTGGTGGATCTAATAGAACCCATCTCATAATGGGCAGTTCCAGGCCCATAGTCACTTGAAGTCTGATGGTCAAGTGCTCTACTTTTATTGGGGTCCAGTAACAAACTAGAAGCTATTTCTCAAAAGATAATACTACAAAAGGCATGGTTTTACTCTAGAATCCCAGAGGCCTGCATGCTGAAGGCTCTTCTGCCACTGATACCTTCTACACCATAGGGTCTGTTGAATCACACGACCCAAGTGGCAGTGCCGATTGCACCTGGATCTGCTTCAGTTCCCTTTTGTGCCCTGAGCTGTGCTCAAAGCTGAGAGCCTTCCCCGTCACCTGGTACAAGGGTAGTAGCAATATTCTTAGATGTGGAATGTGTTGCCGCTAGAACTCAGAGAGGCCTACCAGGTGCTACCCTTTCCTCTTTCTTTCAGTGTGGATAATTGGAGACGCCAGATGAAGCAATCTGTCTTTTACCTTGGAGGGGGTATTCCAGCATGCCCCTGAGCACTGGGCCCCTAAGATATTCACTGAAGCGGCTTTCCCTGAATCTTCCTACCCACTAACGCCTATGTGGTTTACCAAGGCCCTGCATACTAGTCACCTCTTGCTCAACCTGTCCAGTCATCTTGATGTCATCAATGAAATACAGATGGTCCCTGAGTTAATACTGTTTGGCTTCATAACAATGTGAAAGCCATAGGCGTTTAGTAGAAATCATACTTCAAATTATGAATTTTGACCTTTTCCTGAGCTAGCAATATGTGGTAAGACACTTTCTCATAAGGTGGGGTAGCAGTAGCAAGATGATTTGATTTTGCCCAACTGTAGACTAATGTAAGTGTTCTGAGCACGTTTAAGGGAGGCCAAGATAAGTTATGATGTTTAGTAGGTTAGGTATATTAAATGCATTTTGACTTACGATATTTTCAACTTACGATGGGTTTATCTGGATGTAACCCCATCACAAGTTGAGGAGCAGTTGTAGATTACCATGATGTCCTGTGGAATGTCCAGGTTATCCAGGTCTCTTCAAACTATGTTGTAACAGAGGATAGGAGAAACATAGACCTGAGGCAAAATTGTAAATGGATATTGTCTAAACCATGTGAATGCACACTGTTTCTGATCCTCTTTTCTACTGAGATTTGGAAAGAATGTATTCACCAAGGCAATGGCTCCATGCCATGAGTCTGAGTCCCTATTAATCTGTTCTAAGAATGATTCCACATCTGGTACATTTATACTTGGGGTTGTTACTGCTATGATAGTCCACAGAATTATCAGGATCCATCTATTTTCTGAAGGGACTAGACTAGTGAACTAAATGGAGATATGGTAGGAGCCACCACCCTTGCATCCTTTAGGTCTTTAATCATAGCACTAATCTCCATCATCCTCCCCCCACTGCCCCAGATATGATCATTTCGGTGCTAATATCTTAATTGAGGTGGGATGGGGGTTGGGAATTCCAAAGGTTTTCATTTGACCTTCACTGCTATAACTCCTATCCACAGAGCAAGAAACCTGTGTGTGGGCGGGCGGGGGTGGGAGGTTACTCCAATTTCCAAACACTGTATCAACTGCAATTATGCAGTCCTCCAGGATTCCATTTATTTCCTGGTCCTTACTGGCCCTCAGTCTAACAAAGGGTACAATGATGACACTTTGGAGTTCCAAGTATTGATGTCATCTCAGATTTGTCCTTTAATCCTCAATATGTCTGGTTATTTCCCTTTCCCTCATTGGAGTAAGTGGTCATAAATCCCTTGGGGGAAGGACTGAGAGAATGTCACAGTATATTCTTGCCACAGCCACCTCTTATGTCAGTGGGTTCTAGATCTGAAAATGGGTTTGAGTCAAGGAATTGAGCTAAAAAATATGATTTTATTACTGGGGTAATTGTCCTCAGCCTCCTGAACCTCCATGCCTGCCTTTATTTTTCTCCTAGTCTACCGGGTTTTCGGACCTCCATTATCCCCATGGACATTAGCAAGCCCAGCTCTGCGACTGCCTCTCCTACCATAATCCCTGGTATACAGACAAGGTGACCACTGAGATGCCGATGCCCCTCTCCCCAGCATATTTCTTATGGCCTTGGTGAATAATTTGTTCTCTGGTGGATCTTTTGGTCTCACAAAAAATATCCATTCCTGCATGCCCACTTCTATCTCTCTGTTCCATCCTTTACCATCATCCAGGGCCACTCAGGCATTTCCACCTCATGAGTGTTAGCCATTGCTTTATCCAACCTTCTAAGAGCTAACCCAGCAGTGAGTTTGCCCCATCCCTTAACAACTTCATTAAGGTATTAAACCCATGTCTCAAGAAAGAGTTCTTAAGACAACTAATTCTCCATCTAGTCTTATATTTCAGCCCCCTTGATCAAGTGCCCTCAGGATCCAATTCCAGAAACATTCCGCTGGCTCCTGCCAGTACATGCTGACTAATTATTGCAATTCTTTGGGCATAGTGTCTCTTTACTTACTTACCAGGCCCCGCATGACCTCAGCTATGGTATTGGCTTGGCAGGCAGGAGCGGGGGGGGGAGTCCCGAAGGTGGTCTCTGTTATCGATATGGGATATCTGAAGCATATCCCAGTACCACAGAACTGCTGTCCCTTCCCATGGAAGGTGAGCCGCTTCTCCGAGCCCAGAGAGTTAGAGTTTGGGGAGGCTGCAGAATCAGTATCTTCTGAGAACCACCCAGCTGTCCTCGCCCCGTGTTTCAGTATTCTATGTTTCCCACCAGATCCCTAACCTTTGCACAATACGCCTGCTTTGGCTGCGCATCCCTTTGTCTCCGGGGCCCTGTCACTCTAACCATTAACCCTTCAGACTGCTCCTCAGTAGTCTGGCCTGCGGCTGAAACTGACAGAGGACCCATAGAGAGCTGCCTCGAAAGCCCTCCAGCTCTCACGTTTAGCAGTAAACGGCTTCCTAGGAGTCCTTGGTCTGCCCATGCCCTTCTGCAGAGCATTAAAACATTGGTAAAACTTGGGAGTAGCCAGCCAACCCCACTGTCTGTATGTCTTGTTCCCCCCATAGTTTTCAACAGACTGAGTCATCATACCTTACTTAGTGCTCCCTTTGACCTGAACATCTTCTCAGGTTACCACTGGTGAAATCTTTAGCAATTGAGCCTCCACGCCATCCCAGGAACTATCTCTACTCCTCCTACTAGCCAGGACTGTGTCCTCTTCGTCAGCTGATTGGTGGGAAAGTCAGCCTCGAATTCCAAGATTAAGGCCTATTTTCTCTGGGAAACAAATACCAGAATGAGATTAAACATACAAGGATTTTATTTGAGGAGATGCCTGGGATTAAGTGAGGCGGGAGCTGGAGAAGGCTGGGAGAGTCATCAGACACTGTGCGAGTCTACCCCTGCATGAAAGAAAGAGGACAGGAGGGTTAGATGGACGCATCTCCAATGGCTCCACAGAGCAAAGCCTCTGCAGAACCCACACATTAAAAACAGCTGTCGAAGGAGTCCCACCTCTCTCAAAAAGGCTCCTGCCTCCACATCACTGCCACATTTCGTCATTGGCTGGAAGTGGCTGCGAAGCGTGGCTTCAACATAAACACATGATGGGCTTCAGAGTGCAGTATCTGGGAGATGTGGTCAGTTATGCTCTTCGTAGTTGAAAGTCTGGACACCTGGAAGTTTGTAATTATTTTGCTGTGTGCTCATCTTCATTGAGTTGGTTACTTTGGCATCCCAAGGCATTTAGGTGTGAAGATATCCCTGTGTAGCTATTTCTAGTTTGTTTCTGCTGGAACCTAAGTATCAGTTTAAAAAAAAATACTTTTATGTTATTTTCTTGGCGTGGTTTACCTACTCCATGTAGCTAGTACGTAGGCTTCCTTGAAGCTTCCCCAGACAGCAAGGAATAATTTTCCTAATCTCTGCTCCGTGGGTGAGTGTGACAGTTACTTATGTTCCTAAATTTAGGCAAGAAACCAAGTCCCAGATTTTACCTTAAAATTAAAAATTAATTCTATTCTTTTAGGTTAAGTTTTAGCAGTGGGACTATGAGAAAGGAATTTTATGGCTTTTGATGTACATATATAAAATCCCAGACAAATGTATCCATTTACATTCCCGTCATTAGTACACAGATTTTCGAGGTTTTCTGGCAAGCCTATCTTTTTTCAAAGCTAACTGTTAATTTCACCAATGTGAAAGTTTTTTCATTATTTTAGTCTCTCTTTATTCATTTGTTTCGGTCATAAAACAGCACGAAGCAAGTGATTAAAGAGCAACAGCAGGCTGAGGTGCTGCTGCCTGGGGGAGGCTTCATGATATTCCACAGAGAGGCCAGGAGGGTGGAGGTCTGTCTTCTCAGAAGGTTCTGCCTGTCTCTGGAATCTTCCATCTCCTTGCACTCTGCTCTTTCTTTCACCAGCCCAACCTACAGAAACCACCAGGTTCTTTGAAACTTGTAACTACTTCTGCCCGGGCTGTCTTGCAAATACTTTTCTGTAGCCTGGCAAATACTTTTTCTATAAAGTCTTTCCTCCTTTCCTCCTTCCTCATCTCCACCCCAGGAGATGAGCCGTTCCTCCTTATGCTGCTGATGTACCTTCTAGGTACTTCCATCAGCATCCACAGCACTCCATTTTGCCTTTGTTAATTTGCAGGTTTTCTCCCGATGTTCTAGTCCTTAAAGACAAGGACTACTTCGCTTTGATCTTCATGCCCTCAGCACTTTGAAAAGTAAGTGCGCACATCATAAATAAAATGCTTCAGGATTATCACCAAGAGAAGAGAAAAAAAACGTAGCATAGCTCTACTTCCATTTTTTTCCTTTATATTTTCTCATTGCATTTCTGTTCTTCGGTCCACCAGCACGCTCCGGTGTCCACCAGTCCTATCAGACTGCTTTTCATTAGAGTAGCTTCTCAAAGACAACAACAAAACCTTTCCAAATGTGTAAACAGCCTGAGTTCACATGTTTCACAGGCTCAAGGCAGGTATCAAAAATCACAATGACTGTTCCAACAATTAGCACCTAGACTTTTTAAAAATCTAGTTGTGGAATGTTAAATTGAAAAACATACGGATGCCAAATCAGGACTTTCCATTTTAATCTGGACACAGCCTTAGTTTAAGTAGGAAGCTGAAAGGAAGGTTGTTAAAGATCACAGCTGCCCTTACGAATCTGCAACTTCCAAATTGCTTTGGAGTTGACAGCATTTGTTGAGCCTCCAGTGTGCACAAGGCAGAGGTCCTAAATAGTTTCCAGATGTCCATGGAAAGAAACTCTCAATGGCTTTGGGTTGAGAAATGGGTTAAACAATAAGAATACTGTTCCTAAGATTCCTGCATCGCTACCTTTTTCCAGGTGAAAGCAACCGTGCATTGAAGTTGTAACTCCCAGGAACACGTGTACCCCCTGGGCACACACAGCAAACCTCTCGGCAATGTTTCCTCCGTCATTCCCAGAATAGTAAGAGTTTACTAGTGAGCATGCAGTGTGGGAGAGGCTCCAAGGAGAAGCTTCACACTGGTCCGGAAGAAACACGAAACTTATCATATGCTTGACTGCAGGCCACAATTAACATAAGAAATGCATGAGGAACTGGGTCTGTTGGAAGGAAACCAAGCGAAGGCATTTGCGAGTTGAAAATATGTTGAAAACATATTACAGTGTGATAACCTAGAGATTCAGAGGCTTTGCTAAGCCAGAAAAGAAGGAAAAGAAGGAAAGAAAATGTGTTTCTCATTTTTAGATTTGCATCATCTGGAGTAATAGTATACTGGTCTAAAAGGTTACTTCAGGTCCCAGGCTCCAGTAAAGTTGAATTTAACAGAGGTAGCACCTGCTCCATCTTCCTACAACTTATAAAATTGAGAATTATTGGAACTATGTCTATAAAACACAAGAGAGTCTTTAAAACAAGTCTGGTCAGGAGAAAAGCAAAAGACAGAAGGGCCACCTGGCTCAGTTCCTGCTTCTCCCCTTTCATTCTACGGCTCCTTTCTTAGCTAATACATCCAAGGTCAAAGTGCTTCCCTGTTAAAGTCACCTGACTACCTTTAGTTTCTGTCCAGCCTTGTTTGGCCCTGGAAGAAGGTCTAGTCAGATTTGGACATAAAACCACGGGGAGTGTTCACCACCAGAGACCTACCTGAAATACACAAACTGCTACCGACTCCTGCTTTCTTTACCGGGAATTATTACTCATTTGTGTACCATGTAGTCTGAACTAGAAAAATACATCATAGTGGAGAGGAGACAACAGGAAAAATGGTCATGAATAATGTCTATGCAAGCACATATTTATAGGCTCACATATAGTATATGAGTAATGAGTTAAATGAATTTCATTTCTCTTCACACAGAGTTGGCAGAATATGACGGATGACTTAGATATAGAAAAGAAAAGGTAGGCCGTGGTCAAAAGAAACCAGTGGGAAAGAAGATAAGGGCAGAGAGCACTCTGTTAAAAATTTAGGCACCGGCAAGGAGCGAGATTCAGAATATCAAAGGTACATATGAGCATGAGGAATCAATTATATTCAATTTTTATTATTTTTACTATAAAAACAATGCATAGTAACTACATATAAATTAGAAAATTCATATAGGCAATAGAAATTCCTATATCCATAAACATTGTGTCAGCACAATAAATGGTATGTGTATATGTGCTAGACTGTGGACAAAGAACCCTATCAGTCTCGTTCACCAGTGTTAACTCAATGAACAGGCTTTGGATGAATAAATTTGAGGTTTTTCTATGCATATATACATATAAAATGGAATCATCCCATGCACACTATTTTGCATTTGACAGTATATCATAGATATATTTCATGTCAACATATATTTATCTACAGCACTTGACTGCTGTGTTTTATGATGGTAACTTGTATCATAATTTACATAACGGATTCCTTTTCTGCCTGAGCTCACTGGTATGAAGTCTTTTTCCTTCCTTACTCTCCTTAATCAGGACCACTGCTCATTCCTTTGTCCCTCATTTTTCATGGGATCTAACAGAAGAATTCTCAAACTTTTATGAGCATTATGGTTTCCTGAAAAACTAGTTAATTCAGAGACCTCAGCCTCACCCTTAAAAATATCAGTTCATTTGACTGAAGGACCTCATGGGAACCTGTGTGTTTAAAAAGGATCCCAGGTCATTCATCTGCAGGGGGTGAAGAGACTACACTGTGAGAATCACCATTGTGCCAAACTACAGAATATTGAGAGCATGTTTTCACTCCTTCTCATTATTCGCAAACCCCCACCTTTCAGAAGCCCTGGCCCTCTTTTCAGAAGATATAATAATACAAAGGTCTGCAGCCATGTCCCAGAGATCTAAATTAAAGGACTTTGTGCTTATAGATTCTTAGCCATAGGGATGGGTTAATATACATGTATAGTCAGTCAGAAATACTCAGGCCTTGTCACCTGTGTGTCTTCTGAAAACAGCCAAGCATTTGGCACAAACCAGTGATATAAGGACCCCTCCCAGAGAGCTCTGGTAAAATTTTAACCTAACTCCAATTTTACAGATGCTTCTGAACATGCATGTGTGTATGTTTGTGTGTGTTCAGTTACCCTGTACCTCCAGTTGGTCCACAAAAAGCCCAAAAGTTCAGAAAATATACTAGGAAGCTTCTTTGTTGCTTGTCTCATTGAGTTGTCCTTCACTCCACTACTGCCTGTCACCTCATTCTTGGGCGTGGTGCTGGGAAGAGGCTGGCAGAGAAAGAGAGATGGATAAGTTCCACTTATAAGATCTTTGAATAAGATTCTCTTCCACAGGTAGGCTTGGTATCTCATGGCTTATTGGAAGTCACATAACAATAAACTGCCCTAGCATTCCATGACCAAGCAATCCCTGGTCACACCCTGAAGAGGTCTTAATTTACCTCTTTCAAGGATGAGTGGAAAGCATAACAAGAGTAGTAAATGAGGTCTGACTTCTACAACAAGGATTGCAGTGGGTGTGGAATGTGATAGGGAGCAGGAAAGACCAGAACCCCCTGATGGGTGCCTTGGCCTCTGCTAGTCCCCTCACTGCTTCTGTGGAGGCTAGTAAAAACCTGACCGTGGGAGATGCCTTCTTAAAAACCCTCCAGGACGTCTGTTATATTTGGCATAAAATCCAAACACTTGAGGATGGCTATCAAGGTCTCTCACGATCTAACCAGTCTTTTTTTCTCTCCAAATTCATCTCTTGCCTATCTTCTCTCCAGCTCTTCCTCCACATGTGCACACACACCTACTATGTGTTCCACTCATAACCTCTCCATTTAGGTTCTAGGATTCACTCTCCTTGCCTGGAACATACTGGGCCACTGTTGCCATTTCTCCTCCTGAAGGACTTCTACTTATCTTATGTCTCAGTGTAGACAATGCATCCTCTAGGAAGTCTTCTTTCATCTTTACTCTTCCTTAGTAGGTTAAATAATAGCCACTCAAACATGTCACATCCTACTCTGTGGAATTTCCTTATTTGGAAAAATAATCTTTAGAAAAAATTAAGTTAAGGATTTTACAAAATCAAGGAGATGAGAAGATTGCCCTGGCTTATCCAGGTGGGCCCTCAATGTCATTACAAATGTCCTTATAAGAGAGAGGCAAAGGGAGATAACATGAGGACACACAGAGGAGAAGGGCATGCGTGGAGGGAGACAGGGACTGGAGTGAGAAGGCCGCAAACACAGGAACGCTGGGGCAGCCACCAGAAGCCGGAAGAGGCAAGGGATTGATTCCCCCCTTGTACCTTCACAGGGAGTGCCTCCCTGCCAGGCCTTTAGCCTCCTGAGCTGTGAGAGAATGAATTTCTGTTGTTTTAGGTCATCAAGTTTATGGCAACCTGTTAAAACAGCCTCCAGAAGCAAACACACTATCCAACCCAAGACTTCTACCTTCCTTCTCCTCCCATGGCACACCCAGCATAGCTCTCAACTATTATCACTCAACTATTATTGCCTATTTACTTGTCTTTAGATTCCATGAGATTAAGATTGGGAGCACTTTTTGTTCCATTCCCCACAGTATTTTCACTGCCTAGCACAAGCAGTTCATACAGTAAATGGTCAATATGTTTGTAGTTTCAATAGGTGAATGAATGAATGAATGAAGAAATGAATGAATGAATAAGGAAAGATTTTCTAAGAGAAAACAGGGGCACCTGTTAATGATCATTTGAAAGACTATTATTTAAAGAGAGGGAGAGGAAACGAAAATGTATTGGATGTCCACAGCATCATGCACTATGCCATATGGTTAATGCATATTATCTGATTAATTCTCACAAAATCCTTGATTGCCCTGATTTTACAGAAGAAGGAAGGCTCAAAGACTGAAGCAATTCACCCATGGTCATAAAGGAAGAAACAGGCATTTGTGAGGGTGCTGGGGGTGCAAACTAGGCCCGAGGGGTAAAAGACAAGACAAGATAGCTCGACAGAGAAAGCTGCTCTTGGTATTGATAACCAGAGTTATCCAACAATGAAACAAGTTGCCTCAAAAAACAGACAGT
This sequence comes from Mormoops blainvillei, assembly GCA_004026545.1. NCBI lineage: Eukaryota > Metazoa > Chordata > Mammalia > Chiroptera > Mormoopidae > Mormoops > Mormoops blainvillei. Next base: position 186,251 of record PVJD01000257.1, read on the forward strand.
GTCACTGGGCATGTTCAAGCAAAGGCAGGAAATCACTCATCAGGACACAAAACAATGTCTGAATTAGAGAGTGGTCAGTATAGATTATTAGCTCCAAGGCTTTTCCCAATAGACTGCAGTTCCAGGGTGAGCTGGGAAGTCAGTGAATAAATAGGTTTGTTGAAAGCTTCATAAACACATGAATTTGTTCTTATGGGCTGAAAAGTCTAGTGAAAGGCTGGTAAGCCACAGTCCCTGTAACAAAATGAAGGTGAGGTTGGCATGAAAGTATGATTCCTCTCAAGGACCCGTGTCTCTCCACCATTTGGCCTTTAAACCACCTGCCCCTTTTCGCCCTTTTTCTCCCTTTCTGAAACCTTGCTCTTGCAAGGATCAGTTCTCAACATCAGCCCAAACTTCCTCCTGTTCTCCTGATACCAGACCAGGATCCAAGTATTCATAAAACCACTTTTGAAAGTAGTCTGAGACTTCTACAGCATCTCCCAAAGTGGTTTTAGGTGTACTAGATACTGCATGAAAACCAGTTTTCCCAGGAGATGGGCTTTGTTCTGTAACACTCCAAGATACCCTATGAATAATTCCTTTTCACTTTTTAATAAAATTTCTCAAATTAACTTATTATTTACCCCTTTCTTACAAAAGTAGACTGCAGAAAATAAGATCATTGAATCAAGGGTTCAGTTGGACTTCTGATCCCCAATCTGATGTGACCGCTCCCTCCTTTCAACATCCAGGGATACTCTGTGCTTCTCTGAGTTACTGTCCTTGTTTAATTGAGCTCCTAAACTCAATTGTAAGATTATTGTTTGTCTTTTTTCACAGTCTCCCAATTAAAGATCATAACCTCCCTGGTAGCCAAGACAAATCTTACTTAATTTGTATTCCTTGTGGCAACTTCAACATTGTATATCATGTGCCAGTCAATGGAATTGCTCAAAGTTTTACTATACTATAATTTATATGAATCTGATTATATTTCAAGAATGAATTAGATATTCTTGGCTATAGAGTAATTAGTATCTTCTGAATCTATATTCAGTGTGATGACCTTTCATTTTGGGAAGATTAACAATTTACTATATGCGGAAATCATCACAACGAAGATTTTAAAGTTTTTCTTACTTGTTCGTCAATTTAAATATTTGCTTTTCTAAGACACACCAACATAGTTATTAAGTTTTTGTTTTAATTTTATTTTCTAAGTTAATATACAAAATATATTTTTAATTCATGTACAGTTTTACGAGTTTTTACACAGATATAGATTCATGTAACCATCACTACCATCAAAATATAGAACAATTCCATCATCTCAAAGAACTCCCTCATACTGTCTGCTGGTACTCCCTCCCTCTGCTCTGCCCTAACCATGGGCCACCACTTACTCCATCACTCTGGCTTTGTCTTTTGGAAAACATCAAATAAACAGCATCACACATTATTCAACCTTTTAAGACTGGCTTCTTTTACTTATCCAGTAATTAGAGATTCATCCAAGTTGTTTGAGTGTCAGTAGTTTTTTACTTTTTATTACTAAGTAACATTCCATTGGATGGATGTAGCACAGATTATCCATTCACCCATTGAAGAACATTTAGGTTGTTTCTATTTTTGGTGATTTTATAAATAGAGCTATTAGGAACATTAATGCACATGTTTTTGTGTACACATAAGTTTTCATTTTTCTAGAATAAATACCTAGAAGTGGTATTGCTGGGTCATACAGAAAATGTGTGTTTAATGTCATAAAAAACTTTCAAACCAGCTATACCATTTTGCCTTCCCACCACCATGGTCTGAGAGTTCTGATTGTTTGCATGCTAACCAGCCCTTGGCATTATTAGTATTTTTTGTTTTAGCCAGTCTAATAGGTGCATTATGATATCTCATTACTATAAAGGTTTTTATAACATTTATAAATGGGGAGGGGGACTATCTAGCAGAACATATGGCCCCATAACCACATCTTATTTATCTTATTTTCTGATACCCGAAGTGTTTAACATAGTAGTGGCCTTATAAAATATTCCAGGGTTATACTCAGAACTATACGATAACTTTCTCAAACTATATTTGAAATTCAATGGCTGGTGTGTAGTAGCAGAGCAACCGGGTGCTCCATCTGCACATAGGCAGGAATCACAAATGGCCATAACAGAAAATGCAGTTAGTCCCAGCACAGGGCAAAAAAAGGCAAGTGGTGCAGAGTGTGGGAGAGGTAAGTAGCCCTTCTGTGCCGTTATCTCAGGGTTGGGCTCCTCTTCACAGGCCCCTTGCTCTCTACACTCCAGCCACACTTAGCCAAATTCATGTCCACATGAGGGCTGTAGCACAATTTGTCCCCTTTGCCTGATATGCTCTTTTTGGATATCTTAGCAAGACTGGTTCCTTGTTATCACTTAGATTTCTACTTAAATATCATCTCATGGATGACATCAATGACGACCCACCCCAATGCAGGCCCACAAGTCACTCCAGATTTTTGCCATAGCCCTTATCATTGCCTGACATTATCTTATTGATGATCTGTCTCTTCCTATCAACTCAATGGTTCCAGTGCCTAGAGGAGTGATGTTCAACCATTTTCCTCTCACACCACACATAAACTAATTACTAAAATTCTGTGGCACACCAAAAAATATATTTTTTGCTGATCTGACAAAAATTAGGTGTAATTTTGATTCATTCATAATGGGTGGCTATTGTGGTATTGGCTGCTGTCTTTTTTTTTATTTGACCGTCTAAGGGACAAGAAAGAGGTCAGTGCCCCTGACTAAACAGTCATGTAGTGCATGTTGTAAACATCCTTCCAGCACACCAGCCGAAAGTCATTGGCCTAGAACAATGCTCTAAACTTAGTAAACACTCAGTAAATGTGTGTTGAATGAGTGGATAACTGAATGGATAAACATGCTTGTAAGAAACTTACTTCTTGCAGAGACTTCTGGGCGGATGTACTATTCATGGTACTTTAAACCTACACACTGACTGTAACTTAGTCTTCACATCTTTGAGCATTGATGGGAAAAGAAAGAACATCTCTGAAATGGAACCACCATTTAAAGGTTATAAGCACTTCCCTCTCTTGCGATGTGGAGATTCAAACAGTTTTTTGGTACAGACCAATCTGTTTTTCTGGGAAAATCACTGGAGTAGGCCTTTCATTTACAGAACAAAGACCCTGCTCATAAATACAGATGTCTGAGATGATGTCACACCAGGAAAGAAAACTGCTCTTCTGAGAATATAAAAAGTTATCTACAGGGTGGGAAGACCATGCTTCCTTTGAAGAAATGTTTCTTTTCTAAGAATGAGCTTGGATCATTCTGGGCCTGCACACTTGCCCTGGTTCTCATGGAGTGGTGTTTTGTATGAAGGGAGGTGTGCAGAAAATCTGTTGGTGGACCCTTAAAATGCAAGATGTACAGATTTGATTTCACTATATGTAAAAGAGAACTGGTCTGGCTTGAGGGCACACAATCAGGACTCCACCTCTATATCCCAAAATGTGGCACTATTAAAGCCTGAGCAACCCAGGCTTGCGGAAAGGTTAAATTAGATAGATAGATAGATAGATAGATAATAGATAGATAGATAGATAGATAGAGAGAGAGAGAGAGAGAGAGATAGATAATAGAACAAACAGAGGGAGGAACAAAGGGAGGGAGATAGGGAAAGAAAAAGAAGGAAGGGAGGGAGGGAGGGGAGAGGGAGGGAGGGAGTAAGAAGACCTTTACTTCTGGAATGCAGAAAAAGAAAATATAAGACCTCACATACACATTTATTCATGTACATACACCTCTGTATGTGCATTCTGTACAACAATACTGGCCAGTCCTGTTCTGTCACCATTACCTATAATCAACCCCATGGATGAGTGATCTCCTCTAGAAATAAGCCAATCTAGGAAATAAAAATAGCACAGAGAAGCTGAAGCTTGAAATGAGTTGTAAAGGAAAAATCTGAGATCACAAGAAGCTTTGAAGGGCTTTGAAAAGATCACTGTGGTGTAAGGTGGAGCTCCCACTGGGGAAGGCAAGAGGTGATTCGATGAGGCACTTAGACCTGTACCAGTCATTATGTTACAGTCCCTCAGGTCAAATCGACCCCACCATACATTGTGTTGTGATGCTGAAGATGGGAGTCTGAAAACTACATTTCTGCTTTTGACAACAAGATCAACGATAGAAGGGGCTAGAAGAAGACTGGAAGACTAAAGCAGGAAGAAAGGACTTGCCCTTTTCTGTCTGCTCCATGTTTGTACAAACATCACCCCAGGCTCACTTCCATTATTATCAGCTAAACTCACTTTGCAACTTTTTTCCGAGGCTTGCAGAACCAGCTTCATTGTCCCAATCCCTACTCCCAGAGTTAACAACTCTTTACAAATAAACCTCTCTGTTCAAATAGTTGGTGTGGTTTCTGTCCCATGACAGAGCCCTGGCAGATACAGGTGGCTGGCTACATCAGCACCCCAGCAGAGAGGGGAAGAGATGGCAAGGAAAATGGGGAAACATAGCTCTGTATCTGAATTTTCGACAATAACTTGATTGCTCCATAATTGATATGTTCATATAGTTTATGCTATTACATTTGTCCCACTTTTCCTCCTTCACCCCCCCTCCACCCACCACACCCCCCACTTCCATAAACAGTCTCTTTACCGCTGTCCATGTCCCCGGGTCCTTTATATATGCTCTTTGACTAATCCCTTCACCTTCTTTCAATCAGTCCTCACCTCCCCCCTCCACTCTTACAGCTGCCAGTCTGTTCCATGATTTGTTCTTTAAGATTATGAGGAGAGGGACTGTCTTCCTTGCAAGTAATTAGCAGAAACTGGGTCCACAAAAGGTACCTAATAATAATTAATAATATAAATTTTAATGGGATTTATGAGAATTTAAAGGGTCTCAGGGACATCATTATAATTTCTAATTAATTCTGTTATCTTAAAATATAAGATATATTCATATATGTTTAAAAATAAGCATATCTAGAAATCAAAGTTTGCTGTACTAAAATAACATACAAAATCATCTAATAATTTTTTTGGAATTTATTGATTTGTATTTAAAAGGAACTGTTGACAAAGAGTCGCTGAAAATAATCTGAACAAGCAGGGAAATACAGTTAATAATGCTGAAACACTACTAAAATAATTCTAGGACATATGGTGTATCTGATATAACAATATCTCTTAGATGCTGTCATTGATACAACACCTGACTGCTTTTTACTTTTCTAAATTCACAGTGATATAATTAATAATATTCAATCACTTCTGTACTTTCCTGAATATAAAAAATTAAAATACCAATTAAAAACTAATATATCTTCTCTTTAAATGTTTCTTAAAAGAGATATAATTTCAATTCAATAGTGGTGTGTTTTAAGAGATTTTTTCATTCATGAGTCAAATAACAATCCACCCCAAGGGTACTGATAGTTTTTGGGCTCATAGTGCAAATAAAGAGTACAGGAAGGCCGCAACTAACATTTCTAAAATACAAAACAGATAAAATTCTTAGAAGATACATGCAACAAGCTCTACAAAGCAGCTGGTCACAGAGCTAATACATTTGATGACTTTACTGGTGATTTCAATAGGATTCCAGATGTTTCCAAACTCAGCTTGAACTCTCGTTTTAGGCTTTGTATTTTGCTTTTCCAGTTGCACTAATAACACAAACATTCAGATCCCCGAAGCATTCATTGTAGTCAAGGGCATATCCTACAACAAACTTGTCTGGAATTTCAAACTGAACAATGTCTGCTCTATACCCAACACTTCGAGGGATCCTTTTTACCAGCAAGCTTGCGACCTTGGCCATCTTCAGATTATGCTGCTTGACCAAGGAAAGCAAGGTTTGCCTTGTTTTGCCAGTGTTAATTACATCTTCAACAATCAAAACATTCTTTCCAGTTAAAGTTGAGAGATCATCTCCACAAATTACTTTGATGTCCCTTGTTGATTGATCATTACAGTAACTCTTCAGTCTGATAAAATCTACCGTCATAAGAATGGGTCTATAGCTATTTCTGTTCAGTGCTTTGATGTAATCCAGCAGGTCGGCAAATAATTTATAGCCCCCCATGAGCACTGAGAGACCTACAATGTGATGGCCTCCCATCTCCTTCATCACATCTCCAGCAAGCCTCTTGACCGTGTCCATAATTAGTCCATAAGGAATAAACACCTTTCCAAACCCTCAGCATAATGATTAAGTATACAGAATAAATCTAGGTCATAACCTGGTTCATCATCACTAATCATGACGCTGGGGCTGTGAGCCGCCATAACGGAGCCGGCAGGTGCGCCGGCTGAAGGCAGTCTTTGTCTAATAATTTTAATGCAGGATTTTGTGAAACACCCTTTAATCCAACTGATTTATATGAGGTATGAGTTGTGTTGCCCAGTTGATAACAGATTCGTTTTCAAAGACCGTTTTCTCAGCAGAAATGAAACACGCAGCTGTTGTTTGATTTGGGGTACAGCTTTACCTGGCTTGGGAAAATAAAATCTCTGAGCATTTGTTTACCCGGGTTATGAAAAAGCAGGCTTACATCCCCAATGTCATTAATAAAATATTTAGCTGCACATACATTTATGAAAATGGTTGTCTTCAAAGAATGTAATTTTTATTAATTTTTTTCATCTGATTAATTTAAAATTGCAATGATGTCTTTGAATGTATTCATCAAGGCTATCAGTTCACAGATTCAGGACACTATGTCAAGTTAGCCGATGTTTTTCCTTGAAATATCTGAATTTTCTTTTACAAAATTAATCTATTAGATTCTGACTTTTTTCTGTGAAGTACCACATTATAGTACTTCAAGCCACATCATTTTCTCTTATCAGGTGCCAAGTCCTATCAATTTTACATTCTCAGTTCTTTCACATCCACACCCTTCTATCAGTTTCCTCTTGTAGTGTCCTGGTTGCCGTTTGTTACCTCTTACTTGGCAGTAGCTTCCTAAATAGGGTTGCCAGATCTAACAAATAAACATACAGGACACTCAAATAAATATGAATTTTAGACAAACTATTAATACATTTTTAGTGTAAGTATGCCTCAAATATTTCCCGAATATTGCATGGGACATACTTATAATTTTTTTAAATATTTATTGTTTATCTGAAATTTACACATAACTGGGAGTCCTGTTTTATTTGACATCAAACTCATGTCCTTATTTCCTGATTATTCCAATCCACTATTTATATATTTCTACATGTATCTAAAAAATAGGCTTCTGATTCTATCTCACCATCACTACCACCTTTCCCCTCCTTTTAACTTTTCAGGCAAAAGGAGATTATTGACAATTTTAAAATACAGGCACTTTACCCTAGCATTCAAGGCTATCACAATGTTCTCTTAAAGTGACATTTTGGCATTTTAACTTAGTTGCTGTCAATTGAATTAATACTATTTACTGATTCCATAATTCCATGTTTTCCTGTTTCCACATCTTGTCAAATTCTAGAACGTAACTTCATCCTTAAAGAGTCATATCAGAAGCAAAATGTAACAATATCTATACAAAAAGCATTGGATAAATTTTGCTTTTTATTGCAATTGTATAATTATAATTATCAGCATTATCTTGAGACTTCAAGCAAAAACAGAAAAGCAGATGAGATCTTTTAAATTGGAACAAAATGTTGATCCAATTCTTATTACACATATGCTATATTGAATCCAAAAGCTCCAGCCTAGAAAAAGATATATTATTCTATAACAAATGTAAAACGTGTTGTGGAAACTAACTCACAGTGCTAAATCCCTAACACATGAGAAATCAATTAGAGTTGTCTGAAATGGAAAAACTTAGAAACAAACTACCTGGCACCCATACTCTGGTGAAATGAAAGCACTCTCACCCGTACCCAGGCTGCTCCAAAAATAAACTACAGTTGTTTTTCTCCTTCCCCTATCCTTGAGTCTTAATTTTTTCTTTTTCTTTCTATTTATATTGTAGAGCCATTTTGAAATTCTGAGGTTTTGTCCTTTATTCCAAAGCTCGGGTATTTAGCTCAAACTCATACTAAACACACATTTTAATTTTTCCAAATGTGGCTTTAAAATTAACAAATGAAGTAATCTCAAACATCCCAAATAAATTTTATTATACGTTTACACACACACATGCGCGCGCGCACACACACACACACACACACACACACACGAAGCCATCAGGATCCCAGCTTTTATATTACATTCCAATCAGGTACAGTATTAAGAAGGCAGATATCAACTTTATTTTTTAATGGCCCTTTTTAAACACTAGTAACAATAGTGCTTGCATTTTGCTTCTTTCCCCTTGATGTCACCTTATATGGAAACTTAACCGGAGAAAAGATATTGGCTTCTGAGAAATGATATAAAGCAACTTACAGTATATGAGTTCAGTGACTCAAGATGATGAGGTAGAGACAACCTACTCCTTGCTCTCTAGTTTTACCAGTTTACACATTTCCAATTACTCTACATAGATTTTCTTCAATATTCTACAACCTTCAAAAAATATTCTTCCCACTTTAAGAATAGTTCAATTCTTTCCTATTAAGAATACCAGATGCTAGTCATAATGCAATCACCAGCACTGTCGAAGTGCCCTGGGAGAATGAAACGTGGACGTGGTTAGGGGTGCGACCTCATACGATTGGGAAATGACTGGCTCTCACCAGGGTCATTCGGTCTTCACGATAATGAATAGATGAGCCAGCACCTTCCCCTCTTCGCATTGCTGAGTGGGCCTCCAGGAAAGGAAATGTCTCCACCAACACCAAACCCCAAACCAATGAGAGGAGCAGTATTTCTGGCCTGAATCATCCCCACACAGCTCTATGGAAACAAGGCTGCCAGCTTGCAAAGAAGCCAAAAATGACACTTCCTCTCCTGATTCAGCCAGGGGCTGAAAGACACCTTGAGAGGTTATTGGGTTCATGCGTCGGTACCTAGAACGACATCTTACTTACAAAGTATTTTGGAGGCTCACACCCTTGGTTGAGGAAAGGGAAAAGCGTGCTGAGAGAAGAACTGCAAGCCCCGCTGTCTTCATCGCTGTGTCTCCAGCCCTGAACATGGACAGGGTCCCAGCACGCAACGACAGGCCAACCAGCGGGCGCAGGAGCTGGCTCCCACCTACCCCAAAGCCCGTTAGCTTCTCTGCACAACTCCCCATTCAGTGACGCCATGTCGGTAGCTCGAAAATAGCCATGGCGGTGGGATATACACCAGGAAAAGAGATCAAATGCTGCAAGTTCACCTACTGTCCTCCTCCAGAGAGCCAGCTGTCAAATATTCACCAGCCCACCACTGGGCTCAGTTAATGCTTACTGTTGAAATTTATGGAGTGCTTGTAATACTCCAGGTGTTTTTACATATGCCATCTCACCTAATGATCACAGCATTAAAAGGCATAATGGGCAGATGTGAGTTTAGTGTAGCTGTGATGGCTGTCATCCTTTGAGTGCCAGTGTTCGCTGTTGTCGACCTCGGTTTACTGTACAGGTGAAGAGACTGAGAACTCCATGTAATTACCTTGCCCAAGGCCAGCCAGCAAATGTGGAGCATATCCAGGACTTGAACAAAGACTGGCTGAAATGAAGGCCTCTGTGCTCCCTGTCGCACACCTCTGCCTGAGAAGGGCAACCCCAACAGGATATCGAGCTTCGCTCTGTAGAGATATTATACGAAGAATAAGAAAGTTAAGCTCCTATCCACTTCATTGCTAGAAGTAGTCCTGCCTTGTCCTTAGACCCTAGGCAAGCAGGGCCTCTACCCTGGGCCACCTACCCTGCACTTTGGAATGCCTTTCTTGAGTCCTCCCCCATTGCCTGGGAATGTCCAGAATCATCAGTACCATCCAGGCCGGAACCCAGACAGGGACCTATTGGCCCCAGTTCCTATTTCTCCCATTGGGAATGTTCTACAACTTTCTAACCCTCTACCCCACCCCTATACCCACACGAGGAGTGGACCACATGGTCCAGGGAGCTCTGGGATTATGCCCATGTAGCAGCCTCAGGCCCCATGACCGGGCCTCATTCCAAGAGGGTGGCCTGGCAGGTGGATTCTGCCTGCTAGCCAGTGGAGTATCTCCTCCATGGGTTCACACGGTATTGGACTGCCAGAACGGCACTGACATGCTGATTTGTGGGTAAAGCTCGCTCATGTCAAATACAGGATACGTTCAGGATAAATGCAGGGCTTAGGGCTGGCAGCATTCCTTATGGTAAGCAGAATACTGCTTCCCCAGGATGTTCACAATCCATTCCCTAGGACCCCTGAATCTGTTATGTTACCTGGCAGAAGGGACTTGGCAGATATCATTAAGGTACAGACCTGAAATAGGGAGAGTAGCCTAGGTTATCCAGGTGGGCCCAATCTAATCACGTGAGCCCTTAAAAGCAGAGAACTTTCTCCCACTGGAAGCAGAAAGGAAACGGGGCAGAAGGGGAAATCAGAGAGATTCGAATTATGAGAAGGACTCGACCTGGTGTGCTGGCTTCAAAGATGGATAAAAGATGGCCATCAGCCAAGTAATGCAGGTGGCTTCTAGAAGCTGGGAATGACACCTGGTCGGCAGCCAGCAAGGAGATGGGAATCTCATTCCTATAAGTGCATGGAACTAAATTTTGCCAACAATCTGAATAAGCTTGTAAGTGGATTCATCTCCAGAGTTTCCAGAAAGGAACGCAGCCCTGGCCAGGCCTTGATTTTGGATCTGTGACATCTGTAGCAGAGAACCAGCTAAGCTATGTTTGCCTGGACTTCTGACCCATATGACTGTCGGATGATAGATGAGTGTTGTTTTAAACCACTAAATATATGGTAATTTTTTATGGCAGCAATAGGAAACAAACAGACCACACCGGCCTAGGGCTTCGAGCCACATGTGCAGGCCCGTGCGCAGGCCCTAATGCATGCACGTTCTGGCCAAAGTGCCGCTTTCGGTTACAGTCCCAAGGGAAGCAGGAGCAGGGGGGCAGGTATGCTTCACCTTGTGCACCCCCACACATACCACTTGCACTTTCACCACCAACAGGCAATTCCAAGTGATGTCATCCTCTACCTCCAGTCAAGGTGGTGACTGCTCTCCTGGGTCAGTGCTAAGCTGTGCCTGACATGGCGTACACATTTCTTACATGAAGGAAACCACTCCTCTCTATTTGCCCCTGAGCCCTTTGCCTCTCCTCCCAGCTTGGGTGGTATATGGAAGGCAGATGGAGGAGATAACATTCTAAAAACGCAATGACAATGACCTAAAAAGTTCAAAAGAAGACATGATTGGAAGATGTGCTATTCCACCTTGCACTATAAAATTCTGAATATGACCAAAAATCAAATTGTCGCTCACAGTTTCCTGCATACTCTGAATATGACTCACATTTGTGGTCATCCTCTGTGAGGTATAGTAACAACTTCAGAATCAGTAATCAGAAGCCAATATTTACAGGCAGCATGACGGATAAGTAAGGCTGTAATCAGCGTTAAATAAATGGGATTGTGGAACTGCAGAGGCTGAAATATCTATGTTGTTTTGATGCAAACAGGTTCTGAATAGACATGGCACTGTGAGGAATAACAGTGTTGCTAACTTTTCTTCATAGAAGATACAAAATTAGCCAGGAACAGAGCATTTGACAATAAAGACCACAAAGAGATGATTCCTACACCTGAACAGGGATCTGCAGGTACACTAATTAGACAATAAGTAAATACACATGTACTCTTCTCTACCTACTGTTCTAAATCTTCATTGACAAATCACATAAGCCTCACATGGATCCATGAGTATTTGTGATATGTTTTTATCAATTTTTTTATAGACAAGGGCCCTGCTATAAAAATGTGCCCTTGCATAACCATGGCAGCCTCAGCATTGTTAAACCCTTCAGCAACTGTGGCGGTGACCAAGCCGATTGTTCTCCTCAACGAAATGTGTCATTGCCAACCCTCAGCCAAACAGCTCCTCAAAACCAAGCCAGTGAATGCAAATAACAACATAAGGCAGGGGCAGAGTCCTCTTCCAGCCCTACAGCCACCCTGTCTATAGTGGACCTATATCAAAGCTCTCCGTTACCCATCAACTCTTGGTGGGTTCCACACAGTCACTGCATAAGTAGAGAGTGATGTGTCATGTACAAGACACTCAATGCAGGACCTTCCCATGGCCTTGACTGACAACTTCTGGTTGACTTTTCTGTAGAAGTTAACACCAGGCCAAGTAACTAGAGTGTAATTTAGTACAAACCACAGATCGGAGGCAGAGAGTGCCTGAGAGAATCATCAGCTCCAAAGTCCACAAGTTGCATGTTAGGATACTGAGGCCTAGAGGACTCAAGTTAGTTTCTCAAGTCTCCACGGGGAAGATCCAGGTGTCTGTGTCCACTGTTGGCATATGATGGAAGAACAGGGGCCACGGGGCATGGTACTTAGGGGCTTGAGCTCTGGAGTCAGATTACCTGTGTCTGAAACTACAGCTCAGTTTTTCCGAAAGAAAAATGAGCACTATAATACTACTGCCATAATTCATATGGTTGCTATGAAAACTACATGAGAAAATATATGTAAAGATCTTAGCACAATGCCTGGTGCCCAGAAAGCACCAAATAAATGTTGCTCATACGATCGTACTATATAAGGTTGCCTCACTGGTCAAGTAAGGTTGACCTAACTCCTTACCTAAGCTAGCGCACAGCAGAGCAGGGCTCTTCAGCAGTGTTATTGCACACCTGCTATATGCCAGATACGGTGCTTACCCCTGGGGGAGCCTGCACAAAGAAGTTACCTGGGATCACAGACACAGATCATAGAAGCTTCTAAATTCCTGGAGGCAACACTTACATGTGAAAAGTGACGTTCGTCCTCCTGCTCCTGCAATCCTTAAACTCACGGCAGTATGACTTCCAGCTTTGGCACCTCCTTGCTCTTGCTAAGGTCGCGTGATTGCCAGATTTGGAGAACACCTGTCAATACTTATTTTTGTTGATATGTGTCTTTCTTTAAACAGTTCTTGAAACTCTCTCCTCACTTGGGGTATTTGTCTGCTCAGGTTGCCATAACAAAATACAATTGTTTGGGTGGCTAAAAAAACAGAAATTTGTTTTCTCTCGAGGCTAGGTGTCCAAGGCCAAGGTGTTTGAAGGGTTGGTTTCTGGTTTGGCCTCTCTTTCTGACTTTCACAGTGCCATCTATGTGTCCTCACCTGGCATTTTCTCTATGCATGAGGAGAAGGAGAAAGAGGTCTCTTTCTCTAGTGTCTCCTCCTCTTCTTATGAGGATACCAGTCCTCAAGAATTAAGGTCTTATTCTTATGACCTCATTTAATCTTAATTATCTCCTTAAAGTCTCTATCTCTAAATGCAATCACATTGAGAGTTAGGACTTCAACATATGAATTGGGTGAGGAGGATATAACTCAGTCCAAAATACTTGGCTTCTATAACATGACTCTCTCATGGTTCTCCCCTACCTCTCTGACCACTCCTTTCCCATTTCTCTGCAATCCTTTCCACCCCTCTTCCTCTAAATGCTATAGTTCCATTTTCTGACTTCTTCTCTTCCCTTGCCCCAATACACATTCTCTGAATAATCACACTCACTTACTTGGTTTTCACTACCATATCCATCCAAATGGTGCCCAAATCTATATTTCAAGCTCAAATTTCTCTCCTAGCTCCTCATCCGTATACCCTGTAGTCCATCTTATATGATGTCCCACAGAGACATTAAATAAAACACTTTAAAACCTAAGCATCCTTCCACATCAGCCTACTGCTTCTTCTGGGTTTTCTGTCCCATCATCTAAACTAGATACCTGGAGTTAACTAGAAATCTTTGATCATTTCCTCTTCATACACTGTACAAAACAGGAGAACAAGGGTGACATCTCTCCTGTTGTCCCCTATATTTCCAGCATTTATTATAGTGCCTTACTTAAAGCAGGCACTTACTACTATAAATAAAATAAAAGTTAAACCCAGAAACAGACAAATAGTTAATTGATCTTTGACAAAGAAGCAAAAGCAATACAATGGAGCAAAGATAGTCTTTTCAACAAATGGTGCCGAAACAACTAGGCATCCATGTGCAAAAAAAAAAAAGAATCCAGACACAGACCTTGCATTCTTCACAAAAATTAACTCAAAATGGATCATAAAGCCAAATGTAAAATTTAAAACTATAAAACACATATAGGATCTAAGATGGTAGATAAGTAAGTTGAAGTTACACTAACCTGCAAGGACCAATCTGGAATTATAACTAAATTGTAGAGAAATCATCTGGAATAACCAACTTAACAATAGCTGGAGAGAAACCTTATAACCATGGACAAACAGAAAAAATCATTTCACTACAATGTGACTGGTATGGAGTGCGGAGGAGACACGAGAGGGCTGGCTGGGCTCCCACAGGCAGCAGTTGAAGTGTGGAAGAGAGATTTCAGCAGCCAGGGGCTTCCTCCTGAGAAGCGTGTGGTCTAAACCCCAAGCTGGGCTCCCCAGACTACAGTACCAGAGCTGAAAAGGAACCCAGATAACATCCAGTTGTGAAAAGCGGCAGTGTTTCTGTCTGCCAGGGAGAAACAACTGGAGACACAGAGAGCCTCATAAAGAGCCTATACACAAAATTTCACTTGCAGCCACTTACCCTGGGCTGTGGCAAAGGGGGTGGGGGCAGAGTGAACTAGAGGTGCTTGACGAGAGTCTAGGGCATGGTAGCTTCAGGGAGAAAACTGAGGGAGTAGCCATCACGGTCCCTGTGTTGAGCCATTCCCCATACCGCAGGTACCACCTCGCTCAGGCAGAGCAGTCACCTCCAAGTGGCTTCAACCTGAGGGGAAGCAATAGCCCCACCCACAGGAGTTACCCTGCCCCACCCTGTGGCACTTAAGCCTGACTGCTGATAACAGAATGACTAGATTAACAACTGAAGGAGTCAGCCACAGACTGGGGATCCCTGGTAGTCTCGAACAGGCTGCTTAGGGGAGCCTGGTCCACCTGACATCTCAAACCATCTGTCATCACCAGAGGTGGATCCAGGAAAAGAACACAGTGGTAAACACTAGATTCTACTGAGACAAATTCCACCACGGTCTTCTTCATGTTTGCATTATTTTCTCTCCTGCATAGCTTTTTAACACTCATTTCTTGTCCTTTGAGTTTTTGCATATTAGGTCACTAGTTTTTATATTATAGTTTATTTCAAATCTCATATATTTCTCCCCGCTCTTTTTACTCCATTTTATCTTCTTCTTTCCTCTTTTTATTTTCATTTTAAATTTTGTTTTCTCTATTGCTATGACTTGATTCCATTCTGAACTCTTACTATTTCTCCCCCTTCCAGCATCTCAAAACAATTTTTCTTGTCATTAGTCATCTCACATTCTTTTTCCCATTCTTAAAGTACCCTTATTCTCTCTCCACCTTTATCAGTCTATGCTTATTGGTTGCGGATATGGTGATTATTGCATTTCTTCCATTTTATTTCTAGATCTTCACTATTTTTATTCCAAATCTCAAATTTTACCATTCCCCTTTCTGACTGCATTTTCCTTCCTCCTGCCCTTTCTTTCTTTGCTTTAAATTTTAATTTTCCCTGTCTTAGCCTGGTTTTCATTCCTCACTCTTAGTATTCCTTCTCCCTCTGTCCTCTCAAAATCACTTCTCTTTCCCCTAGACATCACTTAAGCTTTTCTTTTCTCCCTCTTATTCCCACCCCACTTATATTAATCTTTGCTCATTTGTTGTTGATAGTGCTATGGTGGATCTTTTCCCTGCAATTTGTTTCCTGTTCTTTTCTTTCTCTCTATATATGTATTTTTTTATTTCTGTTTAAACCTAATATTATACATATCCCTTCTATTACTCTATTCTACCTTCTTCTCTCTCTTTTTTATTTATGATGTAAATTTTACTTTCTTTCTCCATTTGCCTTGTCTCTATTCCCTAATCTTATTATTATGACTTCCTCCACCTTCTCAAAATCATTTTTCTTTCAGCTAGTCAACTCATATTCATTTTTCCTTTCTTATCATAATCTTAATCTCTGTATACCTTTATTAATATTGGCTCATTTGCTGTTGATAGTGTGATTGTGGATGAGGGTTATTTTTGTGGGTGTAGGTTTGTTTCCTGGGTCATTTTGTTTTGTTCTGGCAGCACCTGTATAACAGCATACAAAACATGGTGGATGGAGTGACTCTCAGGCAGTCAGCCAAGGTAAAGTCCCACCAGAGAATGAGCCAAAAACAACCGAAACCCAATTACAACCAGAAAGCCCAAATAAATGTTATAAAGCACATCCCAAGAGCATCAGGTTCAAGAGATCAAGGAGGGTACACCACTGAATTCCATAGGCCTCCTCCAACAGAAGGCCATACCACAAAGACAGGGAGTCAAAGCAAATCAATCTAAGAAGCATAAACAAACAAGAAGAGTCGCTTAAAATTGGGAGGCAAAGAAGCCCCAATCAAAAGGAAAAGAGAAATCCCAGAAAGAGTGCTAAGTGAAATTGAGGCAAGAAAACTATCACACACTGAGTACAAAATAATGGTTATAAGGATGCTCAATGAGCTCAGTAAGAACTACAAAGAATTCCAGCAAACTACACCAGCATGGAAAAGGAACTTACTGCAAACTACACCAGCATGAAAAAGGACATAGGAACTATCAATAAGAGCCAGGAGTAAACAAAGAATATAATATCTGAAATGAAGAACATAGTAAAAGGAATTAAAATCAAGCTAGATAAAGCAGAGGATCAAAGCAGTGAGCTGAAGACAAGGTAGAAAAAAATTCCCAGAAAGAACAACAAAACAAAAAAAGACTCAAAATGAAATAAGAGTGTTTAAGGGAGCTGCAGGACAACATGAAAGGTAATAATATCTTTATCATAGGGATACCAGAAGGAGAAGAAGAGGAGTAAGGGATAGAAAACCTGTTTTAAAAAGTAATGGCAGAAAAATTCCCTAACATGATGAGAGAAAAAGTCACTCAAGTCCAGGAAGCACAGAGGGTCCCAATCAAGATGAACCTGAAGATGCCCACTCCAAGACACACCATAATTAAAATGGCAAAATTTAAAGACAAAGAGAGAATCTCAAAGGCAGCAAGGGAGAAACTGCGAGTAACATACAGGGGAGTGCTGATAGAGCTATCAGCTGATTACTCAACAGAAACACTACAAACCAGAAGGCATTGGCAAGAAATATTCCAAATAATGAAAAGCAAAGGCCTGCAACCAAGACTACTCCACCCAGCAAGGCCCTCATTTAAAATAGAAGGCAAAATAAAGATTTTCCTAGAACAAAAAAAAAAAAAAAGAAAGGCAAAAAGGACACATCTCCGCCAAACCAGCACTGCAAGAGATGTTAAAGGGACTGCTAAGAAGAAGAAAAAGAGAGAGGAACATAGGTACAAAGGGGGAAAATGGCAATGAATAAGTGCCTATCAATAATAACCTTAAATGTAAATGGATTAAGTGTTCCAATCAAAAAACAGGGTATCTGAGTGGATAAGAAAACATGGCCCACATATAAGCTGTCTATAAGAGACCCACCTCAAAACTAAAGATCTACACAGGCTGAAAGTGAAGGGATGGAAAAAAAATATTCCAATCAAACAGACATGAAAAAAAAGCTGATGTAGCAACACATATATCAGACAAAATAGATTTCAAAACAAAGGGCATAAGAAGAAACACAGAAGGACACTTCATAATACTTAAGGGAATAATCCATCAATAAGATATAACCCTTGTAAACATATATGCATCCGACATAGGAACAGCCAAATATATAGGGAAAATCTTGGAGGGCTTCAAGAAAGATACTGAGAGAACACACTCATTGTAAGAGATTTTAACACCCACTATCAACAATGGATAGATCTCCCAAGCAAAGAATCAACAAGGATATTGTGGCATTGAACAACACTCTAGATCAAATGGACTTAATTGATATATACAGAATCTTTCCCCCCAAAGAAGCAAAATATTTATTCTTTTCAAATGCACATGGAACTTTTCAAAGATAGACCACATGGTAGGACACAAAACAAGTCTCGACAAATTCAAGAAAATTGAAATCATATCAAGCATCTTCTTAGATCACAATGGCTTGAAACTAGAAGCAACCTCAAGGAAAAAAATCAAAAACATTCAAATTCATGAAGGCTAAATTACATGCTATTAAATAATGACTGTGTTAACAATGAGATCAAGAAAGAAATCAAAAAGTTTCTGAACAAATGACAATGAACACACAACAGCCCAAAACCGATGGGACACAGCTAAGGCCATCCTGAGAGGGAAATTCATAGCAATACAATACTACCTTAAAAAGATAGAAAAAAATCTCAAATAAACAAGCTAACCCTACATCTACAAGAACTATAGGAATGACAACAAGACCCAGAACAAGTAGAAGGAAGGAAATAATCAAGATCAGAGAAGAATTAAATGACATAAAGACTAAAAGAACAATTTAAAGGATCAATAAATCCAGGAGCTTATTCTTTGAAAAGATAAACAAAAATCAATAAGTCTTTAACCAGACTCATCAAGAAAAAAAAAGAGGACCCAAATAAATAAAATCAGAAACAAAAGAGGAGAAATTACAACCAATACCACAGAAATAAAAAGGATTATAGAAATTGCTATGAACCACTATATGCCAAGAAAATTGACAACCTGGGCAAAATGCAAAAATTTCTAGAAACATAATCTTTCAAAACTGAATCAAGAAGAAGCAGAAAGCCTAAATAGAATGATAACAACTAATGAAATTGAAGCAGTAATCTAAAAACTCCTAGCACTCAAAAACCCTAGACTAGACAGCTTCACAGGCGAATTTTACCAAGTATTTAGGGAAGAGCTAACTCCTATCTTTCGCAAACTCTTCCAAAAAATCCAAGAAGAGGGAAGACTTCCAAACTCTTTTTATGAGGCCAGTCTTATCCTAATTCCAAAACCAGGTAAAGACACAACAAAGAAAGAAAACTATAAGCCAATATCACTAATCAACATAAATGCTAAAATACTCAACAAAATATTGACAAACTAGATCCAGCAATACTTTAAAGAAATCATACACCATGATCAAGTGGGACTCATCCCAGCGATGCAAGGATGTCATAATATTCACAAATCAATAAGCATAATATACCACAGAAAAAAAATGAAAGACAAAAGTCACATGATCATGTCAATAGGTGCTGAAAAAGTATTTGATAAAGTACAGCACACATTATGATAAAAATGCTCAGCAAAGTGGCAATAGGAGGACCATATCTCAACATAATAAAGGCCATATATAAGAAACCTACAGCAAACATTGTACTCAATGGGCAAAAACTAAAAGCTTTTCCCCTAAGATCAGGAACAAGACAAAACTGTCTCCTTTCACCAATGTTATTCAACACAGTATTGGAAGTTCTAGCCATAGTGATCAGACAAGAAAAAGAAATAAAAGGCATCCAAATTGGAAAGGAGGAAGTAAAACTGTCATTATTTGCAGATGACATGATAGTATACCTAGAAAATCCTGTAGGCTCTACCACAAAACTACTCAACCCAATAAGTGAATTTGGCAAAGCAGCAGGATACAAAGTCACTATTCAGAAATCAAAGGTATTTTTTACACCAGCAGTGAAATATCAGAAATAGAAACTAGGAAAAAATCCACCTTAATATAGCAACAAGAAAAATTAAGTACATGGGAATAAACTTAGTCAAGAAGGCAAAAGACCTGTACTCAGAAAACTATACAACCCTGAAGAAAGAAATTAAGGAAGATACAAATAAATGGAAGCATTTACTGTGTTCATGGGTTGGAAAAATTAACATCATTAAAATGTCCATACTACCCAAAGTGATCTATAAATAAAATATAATCCCTATTAAAATACCAATGACATATTTCAGAGATTTAGAACAAATATTTCAAAAATTTATATGGAGCAAAAATCAACCACAAATAGCTTTGGCAATCTTGATTTAAAAAAGAACAAAGTAGAGGGGATCACAATACTTGAAATCAAACTATTTTTCAAGGCCACTGTAATCAAAACACTCTGATACTGGCATAAGAACAGACACATAGATCTGTGGAATAGAATAGAGGGTCCAGAAATAAACACATGTCTCTATGGTCAATTAATATATGACAAAGGGGGCATGAGCATAAAATGGAGTAAAAATAGCCTCTTCAACAAATGGTGTTGGGAGAAGCAGAATGGTACCTGCAAAAAAATGAAACTAGACCACTAGCTTGCACCATACACCAGAATAAACTCAAAATGGATAAAAGACTTAAACATAAGTCATGACACCATAAAAGTCCTAGAGGGAAACATAGGCAGTAAGATTTCAGATATCCCACACAACAATATTTTTGCCAATATATCTATCCTCTAGCACAAGGAAAATAAAGGAAAGAATAAATGAATGGGACTACATCAAATTAAAAAGCTTCTGCACATCTAAAGAGAACATCAGCAAAATGAAAAGGGAACCAACCACCTGGGAAAATATATTTGCCAATGATACCTTGGACAAGGATTTGATCTCCAAAATATATAAAGAACTCATATGACTCAACACAAGGAAAACAAACAATCCAATTAAAAAATGGGCAAAGGACCTGAACAGACACTTCTCCAAGGAGGACATACACAGGACACAGAGACACATGAAAGGATGCTCAACACCACTAGCCATCAGAGAGATGCAAAGTAAAACCACAATGAGATATCACCTCACAGTGGTCAGAATGGCCACCGCAGACAAATCAACAAACAACAAGCACTGGCAAGGATGCGGAGAAAAGGGAACCCTAGTGCACTCTTGGTGGGAATGCAGACTGGTGCAGCCACTCTTGGTGCTGTACACAGTATAGGCCCTTTGTATATCTGTATACATTATGTGGGAAACAGTATGAAATTTCCTCAAAACCTAAAAATGGAACTTCCTTTTGATCCAGTGATTCCACTGCTGGGATTATACCCTAAAAATCCCAAAGCACCAATACTTATGCAACCCTGTGCTCACAGCAGCACAATTTACAATAGCCAAGTGCTGGAAGCAGCCTAAGTGCCTATCAGTAAATGAATAAATCAAAAAACTGTGGAACATTTACACAATGAAATACTAAGCAGCAGAAAGAAAGAAAGAACTCCTACCCTTCATGACAGCATGGATGGAACTGGAGAGTATGATGCTAAGTGAAATAAACCAGGTAGTGAAAGACAAATACCATATGACCTCACCTATAACAGGAACCTAATGAACAAAACAAGCAAACAAGAAACATTGAACCAGAGGCATGGAAACAAGGAACAGTCTGACAACAACCAGGATGGGGGGGGGGCAGATCAGGGGGTAATAAAGATGGGGAAGGGTGTGGTCAAGTGTCAGATGTAAATGACCCATGGACATGGACAACAAAGCAGGGATTGACTGTGGGAGCCAGGGGTGGGCTGGACAGGGGGGAGCAATGGGGGGAAATGGGACAACAGTAATAGAACAACAATAAAAATAAATAAATGAATAAAATGCATAGAAGATAACATAAGAGAAAACCTAGGCAACCTTGGATATTGCAAATGCTTTTTAGATACAATACTTAGGGTACAAACCATGAAAGAAATAATTGATGAACTAGACTTTATTAAAACTAAAAACTTCTACCCTGGCTGGTGTGGCCCAGCAGATTGAGCCCAGGCCTGCAAAACAAACGGTTTCTGGTTCGATTCCCAGTCAGGGCACATGCGTGGGTTGCGGGCCAAGTCCCCGGTGGGAGGCACCCGAGAGGCAACCACACACTGATGTTTCTCTCCTCCTTTCTCTCTCTCTAAAAATAAATAAATAAAATCTTCAGGAAAAAACAAACAAAAGCCCTAAAACCATCTGCTCTGTGAAATGCAATGTCAACAGAAGGAGAAGACAAACTACTGACTGGGAGAAAATATTTGCAAAAGATACATCTGATAAGGGATTGTTATCCAAAATATGCAAAGAGGTCTTAAAAGTCAACAATGAGAAAATAAACAACCCAATTTAAAAAATGGGCCAAAATCTCTCACAGTATGTTACCAAAGTGATTTACAGATAGCAAATAAAGTATGTGAAAAGATTGTCCACATCATGTCATCAAATTAAAACAACAACGAGATAGTACTACACATCTATTAAAATAGCTAAAATCCACAACTCTGACAACACCACATTCTGGTGAAGATGTTGAGTAACAGAAACTCTCATTCATTACTGGTGTGAATGCAGTATTGTGTGGCCATTTTGGAAGACAGTTTGGTGGTTTCTTATAAAACTAAATGTAACTTTAACATATGATCCAGTGATCACACTTCTTGGCATTTACCCAGAGGAGCTGGAAACTTTACACCCACACAAAAACCTGCACATGGATATTTATAGCAGCTTTACTCAGAATTATCAAAACTTGGAAGCAACTAAGATGACCCCAAGTAAGTGAGCAGATAAATAAACTGTGGTGCATCCAGACAATGGAATATTATCCACCACTAAAAAGAAATGAGCTATCAAGCCATTAAAAGGCATGGAAGAAACTTAAATGTATATTATTAAGTGAAAGAAACCAAACCAAAAAGACTACATGCTGTATGATTCCAACTGCATGTATAACATTTGGGAAAAAGCAAAATTATGCAGACAGTTAAAAGATCAATGGTTTTCAGGGGTTGGAGGAGGGGGGCAGTAGGAATGAACTTTATTATTTTTTAATAAAGTCTAGTTCAGTAGGATCACAGAGGATTTTTAAAGCACTGAAAATGCTCTGTATAATACTGTAATGATGGGTACATATCATTATGCATTTGTTCAAAGCATTATGAATACACCACCAAGAGTGAGCCCTGTTGTAAATTAGAGGCTTGAGATGATAATAATGTATCAATGTAGGTTCTTCAATTGTAATAAATGTACCACACTTGTGGGGGTGTTGATAATGGGGAGGTTATGCATATGTCGGGAAGGAGGATATAGGAAATCTCTGTGCTTCAAACAGGCTGTAAACTTAAAACTGCTCTATAAAATAAATTCTTTTTAAAAAATTAATGGATCACTCATTTCAATATCCAATCAGTCACCAAGTCCTATTAAATCTACCCTGTAAATGACTCTTAAATCTGCAGCCTTTTCTTCATCCACACTACCTCTGCACATTTTTCTAGTCTTGTTTTAGTCTCTCTCTCTTGTTTCCTCCCTCCATCCCTCCTCCCCTCCTTCTCTTCACACACAAACACAAACATACACCCTAGCCTTGCCAACAGGCTCTCACACCTCCATGCCTGTACACATACTCTTTCTGTGGAAACATCTTAGCCATCCTTCATCACTTAGCTCAAGTTTTACCTCTTACATAAAGACTTCATGAGCCCTGGCTGGTGTGGCACAGTGGATTGAGTGCAGGTCTGTGAAGCAAAAGGTCTCTGGTTCAATTCCCAGTCAGGACACAAGCCTGGGTTGCAGGCCATGTCCCCAGTGGGGGAC
Source organism: Mormoops blainvillei (assembly GCA_004026545.1). Taxonomy (NCBI): domain Eukaryota; kingdom Metazoa; phylum Chordata; class Mammalia; order Chiroptera; family Mormoopidae; genus Mormoops; species Mormoops blainvillei. Next base: position 209,797 of record PVJD01000257.1, read on the forward strand.
ACGTGAGAGGCAACCACACATTGATGTTTCTCTCCCTCTCTTTCTCCCTCCTTTCCCTTCTCTCTAAAAATAAATAAATAAAATATTTAAAAATAAATAAATAAATAAAATCCTAAAAAGAAAAAAAAAGGAAAGACTTCATGAGTACGTTCCCATTCAGACTTCAGGCCAAGTTAAATATCTCTCCTTTGGGTTCCTGTTTATGATAATATTATAGGATGGATTACACGACATGGTGAAGTCTCTTTTCTTTTGTAATATCCAGCCACTGCTGAGGGTAGACACCCTCTTTCAGTCACTTTACTATACAGAGCACCAAAAATCAAGAGAGACAGTGAGTAGAATCACAGATTTTGGAGTCAGAATAACAGATTCAAACTCTCCTTCTGACTCATGCTCTCTGAGCCTCAATTCTCTTATCTCTCACATGAGGGAAGAAATTAGATCTACTTCATAGGACAGCGTTGTTAGAGGAATTATTAATGATGTGATAAATGCAAAGCCCTTAGTGTGGCACTTGTACATACTAGGGTCTTAGTAAATGATTATGGAGTTAATTGATTAATTGACTAGTTAGTTAAATAATGATGTAAATTGAGTGTATAAGATGAATAATTTCTTTTCCTCATTGACCTGCTCCCTGTGCTACCGAGGTCGAGACTTGCTATTGTCAACAAAAAGGTGAAAGTCACATTAGAACGACCTCTGATTCATTTGTTGATAAAGGACTGGACTGTGTTGAAATATCTAAAATAACTGGATCAGTATCAGCAGGGTTTAGGCCAGGAGGGTGCTCTCTGGAGCATGAAATGGCTTGTCCCACACGATTCAGGAAGCCCCCAGGCTTCTCCTTCTTCCCACCACATTACCCTTTCCTTTTCTCACTAATAAGCCACATTCCCTGTCCTCTGAGACTGGACTTCTGGGTAAAAGGGAAATGAAATAAACTGGAAACCTTTGGTGACAAAGCGACACAGTACAAACCTAGTGCAATATGACACCTTTTTATTTTACTCTAAGTAGAAGAGCCCGGGTTTGGTTCTATTCAGATGTCTTATAAACACCAGGGGTGTTGGCTAAATGGGTTAAGGAAAAGCTGATTATTCCCACAGAGGCATTAAGGACTGACACTCTCCAGTTTGAAAGTTTCTAGAAACGTAACCTCTACGTACCAGTTAGAGAGTTCCATGAATGAAAAATAACCCATTCCAATAGCACGTTAATTATATAGGCTTCTAAATGAGAAAAATAAAAAGCAAAACTCCTTTAAAGAAGATATTCGAATGAAGCTGAAAGCTCCTAGTCTAGGAAACTTTAAACAATTACATTTGAAATAATTCTCACAGAAGCAAGGATTTTCAAGGTAAACAATAAAGGAATAAAGTATCTCCCCACATCATGGTTACTATTGGCAGTTTTTGTTTTGTGTTGGTCTGGTTTTCAATTACCTACGTACATCAAGGTTTTTATCCTCTTTCTGAAAGGTTGGTATCGCTTACTTCATAATACAGACAGCTGCCATTCCTTTTGCCTGCCTGCCAACCATCTGAATGCCCTGCCTATAGCTGAAGAGTTGCCTTTCTTCTCAGTGGTCGTGGGAGGCAGGGCCCACTTTCCACTATAAAATGCCAGATACTACCTTTCCCAGCATCCTTTGCAGGTAGTTATGGGCATGGGATCCAGATGCACCAATCAGAGGCACTCATTCTGGAGTCTGAATCAGTTGCTAGTGACACAGAGAAGCAGCGATTCCGAAGCCTTCACTAGACGCAGCAGCAGTTGCAGCAAAGATCAGGTTTCCATGGCAGCAGTGTTTGCATGCTGTTCCCATCCTGCACCTGGAACAGAAGTGATGCCGTGTCAGCAAAAGAGTATGGCATCTGGCAAGGGCCGTGGCAGTGGCATTCTCACCAGTACACTGTGTGGCATAACTGCGGGTATTGTGTGTGCCACGCTGCTGTGTCTCCAAGCCTGCTTTTCTAGCTCCCCTAGCAACCCTACGAGCAACCTAATGTCATTTCAATAAACAAGGTAAAGTCAGCTGGAGTCTGTTTGTGTGGCTTACAACTAAGAATTCCAGCAAATTCTGGAAGTGCTGGTAGCTAGTTAGACACGAGCCGGGCAGGCAAAGGAAGGGAAGGGAAATAGATTATCCTCGTGCAGTCTTGCATAGCTACAGGGAATAAATTAAATCTTTAAGCTGGAACAGGCCTCACCAAGGTCAGACTTGTCACCAAAACTCTGATTCAATCTCAGAACATTGTTCACCCACATAGGTCACAAGTTCCAGCCACACAGCACGGGTGCAGACAGATAAGTGAGAGGGAGGAGCTGAAGAAACAAAGGCGGAGAAGTCCAGGAAGAGCTCTGTGACTGATGGGGGCGCTCTCACTCTGAGGGGCCCGCCTAGTCCCTTCCGAGTGTATTTCTGCGCTGCCAGTACATCTTGCCTACCTTGCTGCACTCTGTTTCATGACTGAAATCTTTCTTTCAGGAAGATGAGAATCGAGGTCTTGTCGTCTTGCCGATAACAAGAGTGTAGGGGAAAATAAAGATTCAGAAAGCTGGAGCTCGACTGCTCCCAGATCTGGGGAGTCTAGGATGAGTAGTGATATCTCCTTTTCAGACGCACCACAGAAAGCCGGCCACCTATAGGGGCTTTAGCATATCGGTCCATGCAGCGGCATGTTCAGCGAAGCGCCAAAAGAAAACAGATCAAAGCAGTGAACAGTACTGCACTGAATGTGGATGTGTCAAGAGAACAAGCAATGAGTGCCAGTGAGTGAATATTTAAAACCACAAATTGAAAAGCTATGCTCCCTTGGGCCTTCCCTTAGTCTGTTTTGAACAAAGTTCCAATTTCTGTTAAGGTAACTTTACAGATATTCAAATATGTGGTTCAGATTATCCATTTTAAAGAATTAATTCAATAAAATTTTAACAAGAATATATCATGTACACAGTCCAAACTGGGATTTGTCAAGAATTCAGAAGTGAATTAAATGCAAACTTCAACATGTATGCATTTACAAACATGTCATGTTATGTGCTCACATAACACAATTAATTCTAAGAGTTATTTTTTTGATACTTCCTATAATGAATTTTTTTCACTAGCAAGGTAATCTTATTTTTTAAATATTTCCAAAATGCATAAAAATGTTTACCCTCCTATAGAGATAAAATATATCTAAGCAATTTTTTAAATTATTTTTTAAAGATTTTATTCATTTATTTTTAGAGGAAAAGAAGGAGAAAGAATGAGAGGGAGAGAAACATGGATGTGAGAGAGAAACGTCCATCGGTTGCCTCTTCTACACGCCCAGACCAGGGACTGAACCCACAACCCAGGCATGTGCCCTGACCGGGAATCAAACCGGTGACCTTTTGTTCTGCGGGACATCATCCAACCAACAGAGTCACACTGATCAGGGCTATCTATGTAATCGCGTATGCACTTACACAATGATTTCCCAGAAATTCTGGAAAATTAAGTATTCTGAATATAGAAAAATACCTGGCCCATAGATGACAAATTTCAAGAACAGAAAACTATAAAATGTACCTACTCTTTAAAATATTTGTTTCTTTGAGAATTCAGAAGAATCCTTCACCTTCAGGATTCCTCACTGACTGCCTTTGAAGTAACATTATGAACTCTGATGTAGATGTATGAATGCCAAAGCAAAGAAAAGGAAATGATTTATTCTGATTTACTTAACACAACAGCTTTGAGAGTATAATATGAAGTCAGATTTCAGTGAGGTCTCTTTCTAAATTAGACATACTTTCAACAGCAGGAATGAGAGTAAGATTTCACTGCAGGCATTGGGAGTATGTCTGACTGGGCCTGGGGCCATCCTAGTACACATACGTAATAGTTCCCTCAGGACCAGGCACAGTGTGTTCTCAAGGACCTACCGTTGTCCTTTGTCCCTGCATTCTCCACCCCACTGGGTAACCTCAATCTTGTCCTACCAAGAAAGCTGGGACGGCATCTACTGCCACCACACAGAAAGCTCAGGTCCAGATCAAGTCCTCGGATGCTCATGTTTGCTGTTACTCTGGGTCTCCAGGCCTTTCAGGCTCCCTGCAGGGACCCCGGTATTTAGAATCTCACTGTTTTGAAGTTTGTCTACTCCCCTTACCTGGGTTTTTGGAACAGGTCAGTTCTGAGAGACCACTCACCATTCAAGTGCTGCCAAGCCCTTGGAACAGGGAACTCCCAAGGGAGAGAAAACATAGAAGTTAAACTCTTCACACATCGACGTACTTTGTACTGTGATCAGGGCTGTTGGGTTAACAGTGCAGACCTTGCCTTCCAGAAATCAGTGGCTCGCCATCCACTTGCCCACAGTTGTGGAAGGAACATTAGCTCACCCACCTTACGGTGAGAAAACTGGGTTCCAGGCGGGCAGAGTGCCTTGCCTATGGGTACAGGTACAGAGTGATGGGGCTGGGCATGGAACCCACCCCTCTGGCCAGATCGGTGCTCTTTCCCACTGTCTCCGGCAGCCCCAGGGAACAGCTAGCTCTTAAGAAGAATCTTCAAGGGACCAGACCTTGATTTACTAGCAAGGGAGGGCCTTAGGGCATTACCTGCTACCTGATAGTGAAAGGTTTTCCTTAGGGGAGCCACAAACCATTGTGTGGCCACTCAAAACCCAGTACACACTCCTAAATGCCAACACTTAGAGTCTTCTACTGTCAAAATAAGGATCCAGTCAGATTGGATTCAAAGATTTACATCAGCTCTGTGGGTACAGTATGAGCAATTCCCTCTGAGCCTATGAAGGCTTTTTAAAACTTAAGGGGTGTCAGTGAGCCTCCTTATATCTTGACCTCATTACCCAGGAAGCCCACTATTACCATGGTACACCCATCCAGGCCCAGTGTCCTGCTCTCCTCTAAGTTATCCTCACATCCCTTTAGCCAGTCAGAAATCAAATGACCAGGACTGCATGTCAGTTTGTACTTTTGTCCTAGCTTTGCAAAACCAGGTGCTTCCCACTGACAACTGAAAGCAGTCCCCTCCTGAGCCTCCAGTAATGCTCACAGGACACTCACATGGCCCTGCGACATGTGAGGCAAGAGCTGCCTGCAAAACTCTGTGAACAGTTTTCCAGAATCTCTCGGCACTAACTGCTGATCCAGGTGCCTCCTGACAGCTGGGTTACTTCACTGGGGACCCTTAGCGCTTCACAGACGCTGAGGCCCAAGGCTTCCTTCAGACCCTGCTTCATGGATTATTCGTTCCGGCCTTCACACTCACCCCCCTCCAGACTGAGTTCCGGCTCACCGTAAGTATGACAGCCAAATTAACTTCACAGGATGTCCTTTTTCTTTTTCACCTTCATAACCTCACGTCGTTATTATCTTCATAATAAAAATGACGAAGCTCTGAACTACATCACCTTTCTCTTTTTATCTCCTCCCCGTTCAAAATGCTTGCATCCCTTAATAGAAAGCATTCTCTTAGATCTGCAGTTGGGTTCAATGCCTTCAAGCCTCAGTATCATCTTCTTATTGAAGTTTATTACGTATGGTTACATATTACTTTCAACGGTTCCAGCATGGACATAATTAATCTTTCCAGTTCTCCTGTGTGCTCTGGTAAATAGCTTTTCTCAATTAATTAAAGGAGTCTCTTTTTCCCTGACTTCGGTGGTCTTGTCACGCTTCAGCCAGGGACCTTTCTGCATAGTCACCATCCTACTTTACCCCTGGGCACAAGATTAAAAGCAGAACTTCCATCCCAGAGCGTTGCTCCTTATCCTTACAAGACCGGGGTGTGAGGGGGGGTAAGAAAAGAGGGGTCCACCTCATTGCTGTGGAAAATGGCACCTACAACATTCTCTCCCCCAACCATACAAAACGTTGGTGACTGGGCATGTTTGACCAACTTTAGCTTGCCTTCTAAAACATACCGCCAAGCAAAATTTAATAACGCAACATGTAGACAACATTGCTGCCATTCTCCCCTCCGGACCTATCCACGTGCCTCACACTGGACAACGGGGATGCAGACACGGTCCCGTGCTTGCAATACAGAGAAGAAAGGTGCCAGTAGGCACTCCCACAAGTGCGATGGGAGTACCCAGAGAGGTAAGAATGCATCACAGCTACAAGATATCACCTGGCCCAGGGGACCAGGCGAGCCTTCCTCCAGGAAGTGGCTTCTCAGCTGAGACTGACTGGATGAGAAGGAATTTCCAGCATAAGGGGGCATGGGCAAAAAGGCAAGCAGCAGGCACAAAAGCACCTAGAGATGGACCGAGTGGTACTCCCGAAACTAAAAAAGGTCCGCATGTTTGGACCAGAGAGAGTCTGAGGGAGCTCAGTAGGGAAACGGGCAGATGACACAACATGCAGGTACAAAGGAAAGAAGCTTATATGAGACAACCATTATGAAACTCCCATTTCCTCTTTCCACATGAAATTGTCTTAAAAGGCAGACACAGGAGACAGGTGGTCTTCTCCACCAGACCATCCCCCTTTCCGGCGGCTATCATTTCTTTAAAAATCCAGAACCCACATCACCCCCTCCAAAAAGTCCTCCCTGATTTTCCTGTCCTGCTCTTCACAGCACTTGAGGTTCCCTCTGTCCCAATCAGTGATGTTCCCCACACCAGATGGTGCTAAAAATAAAACACTGGGACAATAGAAAGCAAAAATCACTTCCGCTTGGTCCATCGCCTTTTCCAGCAAGCTGTGGAATAATCCAAGCCTCGCGGGATTTTTTTTTTAATGACATCTTGGTCGTGTAATGGAAAGGGAAGGATTTCCTGACTACTAGAAACATATTAGCAAATGGAATCCAGGCGTCCAGATCCTTCCTCATGCACGTCTACAGCCCAAGAGAAAATTTCTCCCCTTGTACTAAACAAAGAACTATTGAGGGTGACAAAAAGTGTTGCATCTGAAGAAAAAAACCCTCCTTAAAAGATGAGAATGGCTTTCATGAGCAAAGAGGAGATGTGACTAGTTTTTAAAATCAAATCCACCGCATTGGGTCTGAAGGTACCACAGCCTATGCTCCTGAAATAGCAATAAAACACAGTACCCATAGATGGCGCTGTGTGACTGCTAAATAAATACTTAGTTTGGGATGACCTCACAGAGTCGGTCAGGTCTAACGTGGCTGACTGAAGGCCTGAGAGCTTTCCGGGCGTCCCCGTCTCTGCTACAACCAATGACTAGCTGTGGAGCTTCCACTTCTCTGTTACAGGTGGATAATTGTAGAAGAGAACTCAGATTTCACCGTTTTCTTCAAGAACACTTTCTGGTATTTTAAATTCAATATTGTATGAAATTAGCCCTAATTCCTTAGATTCTGTCCTTGGTTTCTGAGCCTTCTCTATGTTTTCCACAATCCCCCTGGGTTTTAGTGCCAAGACCTGGTCACAACTACCAAATCTGCTTAGACAGAGATAATAGGAGCTAAGGGGCTACTTTGGATCGTTAATCTAATTCTTTACATTTGCTTAGTGATAATAATTTATAATGCCTATCTTTGCCTCGGTAAGTCCTCACAATGCTGCAAAGGATAAAATGGAATTATCTCTAATTTGGAGGTGAGGGTCAAATTTAAGAGGCCAAGTGGTTAGCATTTTCTAAGCTTATCACACCAGGCCAAAGATAATCAAAGTCCAGTGACTTTTTCAACCTATCTGGCTGTGTCTCTCTGTTCTTTGTTCATGCGTGTGCTCCTAATTTTGTTCCTTTTTTTTTTTTTTAATTGCTAGAACTACAATGATGATCCATAGTCAGTTTGCTATTAACCGTTACAGTTTGGAGAATTAACATTTCCTGATCATAATTATAATGTCGATACTGCTAACACTACCCCCACTTACAGTGCCCTTCTAGAGTGCAAGCACCTTTCTAGGCACTTGTTTAAACATCATAACTCAGGAGACCCACGTGATAATCATGGGAAATAAATAAAGCACTGTTAGTAATCCTCAACTTACGGGTGAGGAAGCTAAGGCAAAGAGAAGTTCAGTAATCCCAGTGAAGCTCTCACAACGGGTAGCAGAACTGGAATCTCAACACAAGCCGCCTGGCTCCGGAGGCCATGTTCTTACCAACTCCACTAATGGGCCCTTAGAACCATCGCTGAGGCATGGAAGGAACTAAGTTCATCTTCCCTCTCCTTGATAAATTTGTGACACGCTGGCTTGAGGTCCAACATAGGGGTGGAAAGAGCTCCCGCCTGGAGCCTCATGGTGTGGTCTTTGAAAATCTACACTGGTCAAGGGGATCCAGCACAGACCCAGTAACACTGCCTGCAAGCACTTGGTGAGACGCCCTAGCAGCAGAGCCAGGGAAAGTTAGTGGAGTTTTCGTTACCAAAAGGCTGACTTAGCCTCTTATTTTTGTTTCTCGTTTCTGAAAACGGAGATAATTCCATCCCGTTCCTTTTGGCATCTACCCCAGAGGAGTTCCCCATCGGATTGCAGGAGGTGGGCAGCATCGACCTGTGGGGGCTCACCTGGGTCCAGAGTGGGCCGCCCCTCGTGCTCCATCAGAATTTCAATGTGTGGTTTCGACTGCTGCAAGTTTGTGGAGATTAAATAAGAAGCAAAATGTATTTATGGAGGATCCTTAAAAAGTTAAACATAGAACTACCACATGGTCCAGCAATCCCACCCTTAGGTATATACTCAGAAGAAATGAAAGGAGGGACTCGAGCACATATTTACACACCAGTGTTTATAGAAACATTGTTCACAATAGCCAAAAGCAGGGAACAACCTGCTTGCGATAGTCTGAATGTCTGTGTCCCCGCAAAATTCATGTGTTGAACTTTTAAAGCTCACTGTGACAGTATTGGAAAACAGGCCCTGTGGGAGGTGATTAAGTCATGAGGGTGAAAATGAATGGTGGTCATGGTTACACAACACTGTAAATGGACTTAAAGCCACTGAGTTGTACACTTGAACATAGTTGAAATGGTAAATTTATGTTATTTATATTTTACCACAATGAAAAAATAAATTTTTCATAAATGTAAAGTGTTTAGAACACCAGAGAAAGACTGCCAGGTGCCTAGCCAACATCCATTCTCCTCTTTTTCTTTGCAGACAGAACCTTGAGTCACTGGGGACAGCGATGAGCCCAGCTAAAAATGTCTCCAGACTCTGCAGCAGCGGTGATGGCATGACTACGAGCTGTGTAATGAGCTGTAAACTTCAGGACTAAGTGTGAATTCTGGGAAAGTTCATTAAGAAGTCAGGGTGGGCTGATTCATCTGGTATGCTCTGTTTTACCTTTGACTCTGTTCAAGAAAAAACCACAGGCCCAGAATGGTGTCACTTTTTACCAAAGCCCATGATACCAAACCTAGATTTAATACCTGACCTAATTGCTATTTCATCCTCTCCCAGAAACATAATTTAATCAACCAGCCTGGAATGTTCTGGTCTACACCAACATGGGCCCTCTCTATCCCTCCCCCCACCATATAGAAAGAGTAAGTAGTCTGCATGATTAGAACCCTTCCCTTCTTCTTCCCTCTGTTCGCCCCAAAAGATGTCCAGACCCCAAAATAATCCCTTCTTTTGCTAATAGTTTCCTTGCCCCACCTTTCTTTTCTATAAAAACTCTCTATTTTGTACAACCCCTGGGAGCTCCCTTCTAGTTGCTAGAAGGGACACTGCCTGATCCATCCATTTCTTAAGTAAGCCCATTAGAAGTTCAAATGTACTCAGTCGAATTTTGATTTTTTACGAACCCTTTCCTTCTTCCAACATGGAACATAAGCAAGACAGCTGACCTCCAGCAGCCCTCTAGAAACCATGAGGACAGAAGTCAGCACTGGGGAGGCAGAGCAGAAAGATAGAAGAAGCCTGAGACACCACTGGCGTTGTAGAACTGCTACACCTTTGGTGGAATGCTTATCTCTGAACTTCATGCTACAGAAGAGAAAAGAGAATTTATCTCTGGTCCACACCAGTATTTAAACTGCTGCCGAACACAATTCCTAACAAATTCAGCACATTAACCTCTATTGTTATTATTGTTGCTATTGGCACCACATACTTGAAGCCAGAGGATCTGGGAGCACAGCCCTGCCAATTCCACTGCCACAGAGGCCACAAGGAAGAATGGAGACGCTGCTGCGCGTCCCCTGAGGCGGCCGCGTTGACTGATGCGCTTCCTCTTCCTCCTCAGCAAACTCAAATGTGAAGAGTTTTCTGCTGCACAGACTAGAAAGGACTGGAAGGCATCTGGTGTCTTTTCCCTGCCAGATTATAAGGGAAACTGATGATGTCTATAATCACCCTTCATAAGATTGGGACGGCTCACCAGGGTGGACTGGCTCTCTCCTCACCTGGATGGCTCTGTCCGACACCTCGTAGTTCCTTAACTTCCCCTGCTCCATTGACGTTTGCCAGCATACCGCCCCAAACCAACCACTTCCCAGTGCAGCCCTGCCCTGGACCTCGTCAGGACTGGGCACTGCCCCGTCGGAGTCTTGATATCTGACATTTCACTGTCTGATTGCGTCTCCCTCTTCTACTCCCTACTCCCCACGCTTCCATTCTTTGGCCTCATTATAATGGTCAACGCCATGGGCGTGCATCTTGGTGTGAGAAAACTCAGCACCGTCTATCGATATTTTAGATGCGCCTGGCCTTTGACCCAGCTATTCTAGTCCCAGGCCTCTATCCTACAGCACACAGGAGCAGGCTCAATAACACCCTTACAAGGATGCTTTATTGTTTGCTACCACTTGTGTGGGGTCATTTAGGTAAAAATAAATAACACATTAACTACACCTATACTATATTTGGGTGTATATACATGTATGCAATACCTATACCTGTAATATTTATATACACATACATAATATCTGTACCTATAATACACATACACAACACCTAGTATTCTGTCTCTAAAAGGATATCAAGAAACTAGCAATAGTTGAAGATGAAGGTAGGTGATGAGAAAAGACTTTTTACTTATACTCTTTCATACTTGAATTTTATACCATGTGCCAATATTACCTATGCAAAATAATTTTCAAAAAGACATTCATCCCAGAACTGTGCCCCCCTTCTCCTGGTCTTCTCACAATTTCACCTCCTCTCTGATCCAGTGGCAAACCCATGGTCCATCTGCAGCAGACGCCGGATGCCCGGTCCATGTCTCTTCGGGCATTATCTTTCAGTGCACACTGACCAGACTCCCCACAGCCAGCATCTTTTGGCCTGAGGTCCCTCTGGCCACCAGAGTCCTCTCTGTCCATGTGTGTGGCAGCTCTCAGCCCATAGTTACCCCAGAGCAATCCTAACCAACAGCTGATGGGAAGTGGTGTATAAGGACACCAGCCCCCCAAGATGCACTTCCACACTGGCCCCCAGAACAACCCAGCAGGATTAAGGTCCTGTTGCCTGCAGTGCACTCCTTGTATTGGCTTCTTTCCCTCCCCTGCCTCACTCCTTCTGTCCTCTGCCAGCATTTTCTCTGGTATCACCTCTCAGTTTGCTCTCTGTCCCCAGGTCTGCATTTGGGAATCCCCAGTGAAGATGCAATCATTTCAACCTCACTCTCTTTAAAAATGTCCATTTCTCCTCACTTTCTGTGTACCTCCCACAGCAAACCTCCACCCGCTCCTACCCAACAGCCCAGTGCCTCTGGGAAAATCACTGAACCATGTGCCAACTGACCCGCCCCAGGTTTAGTGCCTGTGTCCTCAGCCCCAAGCTGGCCCATCACTGCCGCTCAAAGTGTCTAACCAGGTCCTTTTCTCTTTGCCCAGAAGCAACATCTTCAAACTATTACTATTAAGCTTACGTCTGGAATCTTGCTTACTTCCATCTCCCTCTTTCCCCAAGAAAAGAGAAGCATCGGCAGTGGACTGGCGATTTCTGTATTGATATTTAAGTATTCTGTGCATGCCTATCTTTTTTTTCTCTGATGGGTAAGTTTTCCTCTGGCTTTTCTTTGTGTGTGATACAGAATAACTCCAGAGCCAGACAGTGTAGGTTCATATCCAGGTCTTGTGCTGGTCTTGTGCTGGTCTTGTGACCTTGGGCAATTGACTCAATCTCTCTCCTCCATAAAAAGAGATGGTAATGATAACTGCTTTATATGGTAGTTCGAGGAGTAAGTAAGTAAAGCATATGTAAAGTACATAGACCAGGGCCTAAAGTAGTTTAAGTGCTTGATAATGTTATTGTTTGGGCATTTTTCAAATGTTCTGCAATGAACACCTGCTACTTATTAAATCAGAAATGAAGACTATTAGCGTATATGTAACTATATAAGTATACATATATTCATGTTCCTGGTTACCAGGTCTTACCTCCTGCCTACCTTCTTGATATACCAGAGGTCTCTGTTTCCGCATGCTAAGTCCTCCATCTGTACTTACTAAGCTAACCTCTAATTTATCATCTAAGAATGACCTATTAGTGGTCCTCCTCACGTTTATCTTCATTTTTTCCTTTTCCATTGAATCAGCCTCAACGATGTTCAAGTTTTTCCATTCAAGAAAAAAAGCTCCCTTTCACCCTCCTCTCAGATAAAGTGAACTCTTTCCTGTCCCTTGCTGCCTACCTGGCTCACCTCACTGCCCACCAAAATCAGATTTGCCGGCCTACCTTCAAATAAGTTCCTCTAGCAGCTGTTACTGACCTCACAATTGCAAAATTGACTTTTTAAAAGAATTTTCTTCTGCTAAATCTCTTTCCACAGCATTTGACAGTGCCTTGGACCACCTCCCTCTATTGATTCATTCATCATAACTGACTGAGTATTTACCATAAATGGTATATAGTGATAAAGATTGTCTTAAGTCAGGTTCCCTTAGGGAGCAGACCCATAGACAGAAGTTCAGCATAAGTAGTTTATTTGGTAAGGGATCCCAGGAAATGCTGGTAAGGAAGTGAGGAAATGGACAGAGAAGGGGGAAAAAGCAATGTACGTACATTCATAAAAGGACAGTATCGGTAGCTTGGCTCAGTCTTGTTTAGGACCTCTCGAAGACAGGAGAAAGTGCATTTCAGCACAGTGCCCCACAAGGGGTGAGGAAACAGATATTCTGCCACCGATTCTCACCTGCCAGTAACCTCCCAACACCCCCAGCCTGCCTCGCTCACAAGCAAGCCTTAGGCAGAACATTGCGGATGCTTGTAGCAAGAAGCTGCTGGTATCTATGGTTACAGAGGATATATCAAGGGCACCAGCCAAATCTGCTCCAAAGACAGGCAAGGTGCCTGTTCTGTGGAGCTTCCACAAATCCTAAAATGCAAGCCAAAAATGAACAATGTGATTCAGATAGTGACAGATGTTACGAAGAAAAGGAGACCGGGCGAAGTGATACAGCAATTGGATGTGGGCGTTATGGCTTGAATTATGTTCCCATTCATTTTGGAGTCCTGACCCCGAGTTCCTTAGAGTGTGACTTTATTTGGAGATACAGTTCTTACAGAGGTAATCAAGTTAAAGTGAAATCATTAGGATGGGACCCACTCCAATATGACGGGTGGCCTTTTAAAAAAGGGAGATTTGGACACAGAGGCTTCCATAGAAAGAAGATGATGTGATGAGACATGGGGAAAAGATGATCACCTACAAGCCGAGGAGAGACGCCAAGAACAGATTCCCCTTCACGGCCCTCGGAAGGAACCAGCCCTGCCGACACCTTCATTTGGGGCTTCTTGCCTCCAGGACTGTGAGACAATACATTTGTCTCACGAATTTGCAAACATTAAGCAAACATTTTTTGCTTAAGCCACACCATCTGTAGTACTTTGTTACAGCAACTCTGGCAAACTAACACAGCGAGTGCCTGCTAATTAGATGGGGTAATCAATAAAGGCCTTTCTGTGGAGGTGATATTTAAGATGAAGCCTGACTAAAAACAAGAGCTAGCCTTGCATAGGTCTAAGGCAGAGTAATGTAGACAAAGAGCAGCAAAGGCAAGGCCTTGATAGGAGGATGGACTTGGCGCGGTCAAAGGACAGAGAGAAGGCTGTTGTATCTGGCCTTCATGAGCAACGAGTGAATGATACAGGGACGGGATCAGAGAGCTGGACAGGGGCCAGATGTGGGTCCATTAAGGTCATCATAAAAAGTTTAGATTTTAATTGAAGTGCAATGGAAAACCATTGGGGGATTTTAATTGGAGATTTGGTATGATTTTATTTGTGCTTTCATAAAGTGTTCTGTCTGCTAGGTGGAGAGTTGTCTAGGTAAAGTGGGGACAGGGTCAGAAGGCTGGAGATGACAGAAGAGGTTACAGCAATTGTGCAAGGGAGAGGTATTAGTGTCTCAAAATCAGGGGGTGGGAGGTACCAGTGGGGAGGGAAAGACGTGAACAAATTCAGGTATAATTAGAACTTGAATTGGTAAGACTTGCTGATGGAAGCATGTTGGGGAAGTAGATCAGAAAAATACCTGTTTGCTTCCTTGAGCTGATGGGTAGATGATGAGCCACTTACTGAAACGAGGAGGCTAGGAGAAGACAAGGTTTGGTGGGAAGGGAGAATTCTTCTCTTCCCTTGGCTTTCGGGATACTGACCTCTCCTGCTTTTCTCGTTTCCTTTCTGACTTCTCTCGAGGTATCTTCTTGGTTCCTCTTTCTCTAACCACAGAAATGTTGGTATTTCGTATTTCTTTCTCCTTGTCACCCCCACCCTGAATGATTTCCTTCATCCCCAAGATTCTGGTACCATCTATGTGCCAATCACTATCAATTGTACATGTCTAGTCCAGTCTCTCTCCAGAATTCCAGAGCTGTATTTTCAACTGACTTGTAGATTTCACACCTGGAAATTGAAACTAATGCAGCCAAGCTTCTCTAAGCCCATCCATGTAGGTTCACCCTCAATTCTACTCATTCTAATGGCTTTTCTAGCTCAGCTAATGGTAAACCATCCATCTGACATCCCCTGTTCTCACCTCCTCCCTCTGCCACCTCACACAAGCCCCATGATTGTTCAATGTCGTTGTGAAAATTGTTACTGTGGAAAATAAAATTTAAAAAAAGAAAAGCACTGGGAATTAGGCTTTTAAGCCGCAGTAATAATTCAACTGGAATTTGAAATCTTATTATCAAGACATTATTCTAAGGTTATGTGAAATATTATAAGGTTATCTGAAATATTTAGTGATTGGGATATTTGCTTGATGAAAACATAAATTTCTTAGAGGAAAATAGAGAAAAAAATCCCTGGACCAGAAATCTGGAGCCAAACATTGACGTATAGGCTTTGCCACTTATTGCCATTTTTTTCTTGATGAATAAGTAATTTATCACCTTTGTGTCTTAGTTTTCTAACTTGTCAAATGACTAGGAAAATTAATACCGCCCTTACCCAACTCATAGGGATGCTTCACTGAAAGAGAACAAAGGTTATTATCATTTAAGATGTCAGGAAGAAAATAAATGGAATCAAATAAAATAGGTATAAGTAGGAGTGGGGGTGGGGCAGGGGAGAGCAGTGGGGGAAAATGTGGGACAAGTGTAACTGAACAACAATAAAAAAAAGAAAAGAATAACCTATCGTGACTAAGTAGGGTTTATCTCATGCATGAGTATAAACATAGTTTAATATTTGGGTACCTATTAATGTTACTCGTGCATTCAGAGATCAAAGAATAGAAGTCATACACTTACAGAGAAAGATACCCAAAATGACTGGAGAAAATTCAACATTAATTAATTATTTTTTTTAAAAACTGTTACCAAGTTAAGCAACTTTTCTTTTAATTTTTGTCTTGCTCACATTTACTATGTATTTCTCATAAGTGATGTCTTAGGGTAAAGAGTTTCAAAAGTGCTTGCTTACAAAAATGCTTTCCAATTTTAAAAAAAGCTACCAAAAATACTTTTCAGTGATAACAAGCATGAAAGAATAGAATATGAAATAGAATGTTGTTATTTGAAATCGTCTTAATGGCTCATAATTGTTGCATTCTTTCCTTTTTGTGGATATTATTGGTCATGGTCTTGATTTATTGATGCACAGTCTTAAGTCAGAAATGCAGTCTCTGATAATAACTGTGAAAGAACCCCTGCTCCGGCAATAGGAATGGTCTCAACAGGATAGAGCCAGGTGCACAAAATTAATTTGATCTTTCTTTCTTCTTTTTCTCTTTCCTTCTTTCTCTCTCTCTCTTTCTCTCTCTTTCTTCCTTTCTTCTTTCTTTCCATTTCTTTTCTCTAAGAAATGAATTTCCAACATTGCTATCTCTTTCTAGCAACTCAAGCTGACTATATCTAATCAGAAAACAAAGGCTAGTCATTCAACCATCCCACCCCTGGCCTTTCCCATTACTTCCACATCGTGGAATGAATGCTGGCAATCCTGAATCATTTCCAAGTCACTGGCAATGCAGGGAAGTTAGCAGAGCTTGTACTTCTGTCTACTATGTTCACTATAAAAGTGATTTGCCTGTATGTCAAGCCATAGAATCACAGAGCACTTTTGAAAGGGGTCTGAGCGAACCAGTCTGACCAGTGGATTTTAACCCTGGTTGCACATTAGAATAACTGGGGGGCTTTTAAACAATTAACGATTCCCAGGCCTCTCCCCCCAAAGAGTCTGGTTTATTTGGTCTGAATCAACTGACTTTAGTATTGTTAAAAAGCTCCCCCAGGTGATTCTAACATGTAACCACAGTTATTAACCACTGCTCTAGTTTCATCTTTTCATTAAGTGAGCAAAGTTTGGCTCAGAGTGGCCAGCTAGGAAATGGCATATCTCACTGAGTTACAGATAATTGTTATGTTAAAAAGATTTCCAAAACATGGAAATAAGGAAAAAAGATGACTTGCATCCAATCAATGCATTAGTAAAATACTGTCTTATGCCTAACCAAGGGTCATTTGACTATCTAAGGGAAAATAACTTTTATTTCACTTATCATTACTATTAATTAAGCTCAAGGCATTTAAAGTCTGGAAAAGTTAGATGTTAACTTGTGGAAAATTAATACTATGCAAATGAGTTTTTGTATAATAGAAATAAAAATTATTTCTGTTCGGCTAAGAAGATAATCCCAAAGGTTATGATTTTATTGGCTAGTGGGGCATTAACCAGTTTTGTTTGTGATTTAGCAATCTTATTCCAGCATATTTTTTCATTTATTCTCTCTCTCTTTTTTATTTTTTTAATCCTCACTCAAGGATATGTCTATTGATTTGAGAGAGAGAGAAACATCAATGTGAGAAACATCAATCTGTTGCCTGCTGTATGCACCCCAACTCGGGACTGAACCCACAAGCTAAGTATGTGCCCCAACCAGGAATCAAACCCACAACCTAGTAATGTGTCCTGACCAGGAATCAAACCCTCAGCTTTTTGGTGTATGGGACAACACTCCAACCAATTGAGCTACCCAGCCAAGACCATTTTCTTTTCTCTCTCTCTCTCTCTCCACCCCCATAATAATAATTCATTTACCTCCTCTGTGTCTCAGTTTTCAAACTGCCTTTATCATCTTTCTGGTAACTTCATTAATGAGAAATAAAACTTTGACACTTGCTCACTAAGTAATTATGTGAAAATTATGGGAATTATGTTTTAACACTTGAAAATGATATAAATTTCATTAGGGTGTCCTAAATTATTAAGAAGCTTTAATTGGTCATTCAAGATGAAATTTATTCTGTTCTCCAAATATATTACACAACAATCACATTCAGAAACCATAAAGTTGGAGACTTTTGCTTCAGACAAAGTAGAGGAATAAGAATCTAACAAACCCTTCCTCTTGAGAAAAAAAAAACACTAAAAGCTAAATGGGAAAAATACATGAAATTACAGTTTTTCGATACTGGACACCAGTCAGCACAGGAAAGTGATTCCTGAGAGAGGGGAATCAAATGATTATCCCAGGTTACTGCCTGGAAAGAGTTTCCGTGACACAGCACAAAGAGCTGCAGCTGGGGCTCTGTGAGGCCAAGGTAGGTTGAGCTTCACAAGGTAGAATATCAGAGAGACAAGAGCTTCACAGAGAAAATGTTGGAGATCTAAGAGGGTCCCCCGTGACTCTTCATAGGAACTGATCAGCATATACAGGACAGGGCAAAAGTAGGTTTATAGTTGTTTATATGAAAAAATAATACAATAATTAATAAATAATAATATAAGAATAATACTTGTTGCTCTAACAAAACTGGAATTAGTTCCTATTATCACCAGCCAAAGTAGAAAGCCTCACATTTCATGGCCATCATGAAAAGAATCAGTAGTGAGGAACAATCACCCTTAGACTAGAGGTTGCTCTGGTCCCATCTAACAAAGTTTGAAAGAAAACCTGAAAAAAAAATCAAACTGTTTCCAACCAATGTAGCTGCATCCCAGAACAAGCAGCCAGAATATCCATAGGAATATAAAAATAACCAGCACCCAACAAGATAAAATTCACAATGTCTAGCATCCAACCCAAAATTACTAGTCATACAAAGAAGCAGGAAAATACAACACCTAATAAAAAGAAAAATTAATTAATAGAAATAGACCAAGAAATGACAATTGATGTTAGAATTAGTACACAAGGACTTTAAAACAGTTGTTATAATTACATTTCACTTGTTCAGGAATGTGGAGGAAAATTTAAGTATGTTAAAGACAGATATAAAATATGTAAAAATGACCCCAAAAGAACTTCCAAATGTTAAAGCTATAATGCCTTATGAAAATGAAAAATACACTGGATAGGTTTAAAAATTGATTAGACATTGAATAAAATAGGATTAGTGAACTTAAAAACATAGCAATAGAAATTATCCATATGAAACCTATAGGGAAAAAAAGACTGAAAAAACAAATCCACAAAGGAGACCCTCAGGTGGCCTAATATACATATAATTGGAGTATTGGAGTCCCTGATGAAAAGTGGAAGTGACAGAAAAAATATATATGAAGAGATAATGGCTTAAATTTTTCTAAATTTAATGAACACTATAAACCCCCAGATCCCAGTAGCTCCAGTTAACCCCAAGTGTGAGACACCAGAAAACTTCATTAAACTATAATGTAATCAAATTGCTTGGCGACAGTAGTAAAGAGAAAAATCTTCAAAGCAGGCAGAGGGAAAATAACATGAAGTTGTGGTATACCCCCTATATTGTGAAATGTCCAATTCTATACATTCTGGCCTTGGGAAAACACAGATTTAGAGTCCCAAGACCTCTGGACCTAAAGAACATAAATTTTCTTTCTCAAGTATAGCTCAAAATGTAAACAGCATTTCTAAACACACTATTAATTTTTTCCTTATGTGTTAATGTTTTTCCCTAACAAAGCAAGAACCAGGGTGAGGCAAATGAGGCACCCACTTCAGGTGCAAATGTAAAGGGGAAACCCAAAACTCAGTAACAAAGACAAATAATATTTTAATGCGATATTTTTAAAAACCAACATGAATGCAAGCAAATCTATGATAAACAAAATATCAAAAGTTTGAATAAAAACAAGCTCTGGCCCTGTGCTTGCATGACTCACCTCTCTCCTCAGTTCCAACCCTGCTCTTTAGAAAAGGTCCTGAAATCCTCAGGGCATTCCCTTCTCATTGCCTCACTGCAGAGCCCATGTTAACTCAGGTCTCTAGACACTCAAAACCTCTGATTTCATTCTGGTACCTTAGACCAGGGTCTCAAGTCACCTCCTACTTTTTTATTAGTCTGTATTTTCTTTTCTTTTTAAAGTATATTTTATTGATTGTGCTATTACAGTTATCCTATTCTTTTTTTTCCCCTTTATCCCCTTCCACCTGGTACTCCCATTCCCTCCAGCATTTCCCACCCTTAGTTCATGTCCATGGGCCGTACATATACTTTCTTTGGCCTCTCCATTTTCTATACTATTCTTAACCTCCCCCCTGTCTATTTTGCACCTACCAATTAGGCTTTTCATTCCCTGTACATTTTCCCCCATTCTTCCCCCACCTCCTCCCCACTGATAACCCTCCATGTGATCTCCATTTTTGTGATTCTGTTCCTATTCTAGTTATTTGCTTAGTTTTTGTTTTTGTTTTTTAGGTTCAGTTGTTGATGGTTGTGAGTTTGTTGTCATTTTTCTGTTCATAGTTCTGACTTTCTTTTTCTTAGGTAAGTCCCTTTAACATTTCATGTAATAAGGGCTTGATGATGATGAACTCCTTTAACTTTACTTTATCTGGGAAGCGCTTCATCTGGTCTTCCATTCTAATGATAGCTTTGTTGAATAGAGTATCCTTGGATGTAGGTCCTTCCCTTTTGTGACTTCGAATACTTCTCTCCAGCCCCTTCTTGCCTGCAAGATTTCTTTTGAGAAATCAGCTGATAGCCTTAGGGGAACTCCTTTGTAGGTAACTCTCTCCTTTTCTCTTGCTGCTTTTAAGATTCTCTCCTTATCTTTAATCTTGGGTAATTTAATTATGATGAGTCTTGGCATGTTCCTCTTTGGATCTAACTTTCTGGGGACTCTCTGAGCTTCCTGGACTTCCTGAAAGTCTATTTCCTTTGCCAGATTGGGGAAGTTCTCCTTCATTATTTTTTCAAATAAGTTTTCAATGTCTTGCTCTTCCTCCACTCCTTCTGGCACCCTATGATTCGGATGTTGGAATGTTTAAAGTTGTCCCAGAGGTTCCTCAGCCTCTCCTCATTTTTTTTTAATTCTTGTTTCTTAATTCTGTTCTTGTTGAATGTTTATTTCTTCCTTCTGCTCCAAATTGTTTGTTTGAGTCCTGGTTTCCTTCTCTTCACTGTTGGTTCCCTGTATATTTTGCTTTATTTCACTTCGTGTAGCCTTCACTTCTTCCTTTATTTTGTGGCCATACTAAATCATTTCTGTGAGCATTCTGATTACCAATGTTTTGAACTCTACATCTAATAGGTTGGCTATCTCCTCATCGCTTAGTTTTTTTTCTGGAGTTTTGATCTGTTCTTTCATTTGGGTCGTATTTCTTTATCTTGGTACACCTGTTATGTTGTAAGGGGTGGAGCCTTAGGTATTCACCAAGGTGGGGTAACCCACTTCTATGAGCTGTGGTGCTGTATGTGGGGGAGGGGTCAAAGAGGGAACAATGTCACTTGCTGGACTCTTGTCCCACTTGGAAGAGGCTGGCAGTTTCTTTTGCTCCCACAACCCCCACAGGTTTTTACAACCAGAGGTTCTGAGGCTTTATTTCCCTGTGCTGGAACCCTGGTTTGTGCCATCTGTCTCCTTCCCCAGTTGTTCCTCCTGGTTTATCCGCATACAAATGTGGGACTACCCAATCTACCAGCTGCTGCTTTGTGTGTCTTTTCTGCCCTAGCTACCCATCTCTGCCCCTCTTACCAGTCTGGATGAATGTTTCTTCTTTAACTCCTTGGTTGTCTGACTTCCTTGCAGTTTGATTTTCTGCCAGTTCTCTTTGTTTTTTGTGTTTAAATTGGTTGTTTCCTTCTTTTAGCTGTGCGAGGAGGCAAAGCATATTTATCTACACCTCCATCTTGGCCAGACTAGTTTGTGTTTTCTTTATTTCTCCCCTTCTGGAGTCATAAGAGAATTATCTTCTTCAAATGCAGATTGCATTTTTAAATCTTTTGTCTCTGTGTTAGAAAGGGCAATCAAGAAACTGAAATCTAATAAAGCATTCTTAAGTAGATAAAAGGGAAATAAAAATAAATTCACAACTTTACTTGTTAGTAAGAAGTATAAAGTGGAGAGAAGTTTTCTTGTGTGTCTGGCTTCTTTTTTTGTCAATTTAACTGCAATTGACAGATATTTTATATTAATAAGGCTATAATGTTGCTATGGTTATAAATGTACATGGGCATTTTCACTAGGAAACAGTGTGGTCTGAACATTCCTGCCACGTTTCACGTCTGCCCACATGCTCCAGACTGGATTTGATAACCTGGTTTCCAGCCCTAGCCTCCTTCACTACCCCAGTGAGGACACGTTTTTCAGCCCTTCTCTGGAAATCAGAAAGCCTCTGAGATGCGAAGTTAGGCCCTGGCTCCTGCTCAGAATACACATTGCCAAACCACAGAGCACTAATCAGTTTCCTTTGTGTGGCTCCATAACCTTTTACCTCTCTGGCATGATATACATATGAGATCACTATGAGATAATTCATTTATTTTAATGATGAGCTCCTTAAAATGCATTTAGAAATAAATTTATCACTAAAGAAGACATCCATCTTGAAATTCTGGGTGTTTCTTAAAGCAATGCTTACATGATATTTTTGCAGCCTAAGAATGACCTCTTGATGATTCTTCTAAGTTTTACACATTCAGGCATCTTTTGTCTCTTCCTCTCTCTTTCCCCTTTTTACATCTTCTCCTCTCTTCTCCTCTCCTTATCAGTTTTTCTTGTAATATTTACACCCATTATCCAAGTCTGTATCTCTGGAATTTGATCAGTGGAATGTCTCCTAAGATGTAAAGAGGCAGTAGGCAAAAGATTCCCAGGACCGGGCCTCCCGAGGACTGGCTCAGTGGCAGCAACTGAAGCGGGTTGTCCTCGAGTGTGGGAAGAACTGTTAACCACACTGCTTTAGTTCATGGTGTTATCATTTCTAACTGCTCTCTGTCCCTGCACCCCCTTTCCAACTTCTCTCCACACGCTGACCTAAGTGATCTTTCTAATCTGAAATTCTGTCACTTGAAGTACTCATAGGGTTCTCCATTGTTAATAAGATGATGTCAAGGCTCCTTCAAATAGCATTGAAGCCCCTAAGTGATCTGGATCCTGGGCCCTATTCTGACCTCTTCTCTCAGAGTTCATGCCCCTCCCTATCCCTGGCAGTACACACACACACACACACACACACTTCTTCACCCAGATACACCAAACTCCCTATTGTTGCCAGTGTTCCTAATGCACCATGTTCCATGCCACCAGGCCTTTGCACATGACGTTTTATCAGCCTAGAACCTCGTTTCTTCCTTGGTCCACATCCCAGTGGTATTGACTTACCATAGCCTAGGTCCAAAGCTAATCTTTTATCCTTGAAGAGTGCACCTAGCACTCTGTCTCATACCTTCCACTGTCTCCTATTTTTTCAGTCAAGTTTATTTATAACGATGAACTGGAATTCTCTACAGCTGTGTTTTCATGATGCCAGATGCCAGCAGAAGACTGAAGATTTAAATCATTGATCCACATGTTTGAAAATACATGGCTACTTATCACTGTATATCTCTGGTTCAAGAAAAAAATTGGTAATTAGTAGGTCTTTGGTTTACCACTCCGAAATCTCCCAAGACTTTCAAATGCATCATTGCATTTGCTGGCCCTGTCGCAGTGGTGACAGTGGCATAAGTCACGTTCCAACGCTCTGCACGGCATGCTTTTCATGTGCAATAGCGGCACGAATTCTGATTGCCCACACTGTGGGCAGGTGGGTGGTGGCTTTAATGTTTTCCCTGATATGTGGACCACTGCCTCCCAGAGCAGTGAACACGGGGCCGTTCTAACCCAAAATATGAGAAAAACTGTGATGTAGTGGGAAGAGCACAAGGTGGCAGGTGACAAGACCTGAATTTAGATTCTTGCTCTAGACCTCTGCCTCTATCAGGGACCTTAAACAAGTCATGTGTCTTCAATATTTAATCTGTAAAACTAGTGAGTTAGACAAGATCAGACTGCCTGTATGAGAATCACCAGGGATGTTTCTGGGCTATTGCAGACAGCCAGACCCCTCTCCATCCAATTGAATCATACTCTTTATCAAGGGGTGGAAGGCATGGAAGTGGGAGAAGGGGTTTAGAGAGTAGGAGAGGCCCAAAGTCAACTTTTTAATAGCTTCTCAAGTAACTCGTGTTTGCAAAGATTTGGGATAGGTGATCTCATAAGCAACAGCTCTCTTTAATGCTCTCACCACGTAGTTCTAGGTAACTATCTGTTGTGAGATGTGTAGTAAAGAAAAAAGATATTAGTGATGTGTTTAAATTATTAAACTTTAAAATTGTATTTAGCGAACAAATTCACCCCAAAACACTAGGAATAGCACATACATGCAGTTTATTTTTTCTATTAACAGGCTATTGTAGCAGATTTCTTTGGTGCTGGCCATCACATCCCCCCACTCACCTCTTATTTCAGCATGACAGCCAGTGGTGGGCAGTGCATGTGAGCTCAAAGTCGTCTTCAGCTGGCATTGTCCACCTTCAAGCACTCACTCGCTGATTTGCTTTATTTTCAATAACTCTATTGAGATAAAATTCACATTTCATGAAGTTTACCCTTTTAATAGGAAGTGTTTAATTCAGTGATCTCAGCATGCACAATGTTGTGTCTTGATGGCCACACATAGTTCCAGAACATTTTCATCAGTTCAAAGAGAAATCCCTTACTCAGTGGTCAGTCTCCATTCTTCCCTCTCTCCACCCCTGGTAACTAG
Source organism: Mormoops blainvillei (assembly GCA_004026545.1). NCBI lineage: Eukaryota > Metazoa > Chordata > Mammalia > Chiroptera > Mormoopidae > Mormoops > Mormoops blainvillei. The sequence continues at coordinate 234,133 of PVJD01000257.1, forward strand.
TAATCTACATTCTTCCTCTATAGATTTGCCTGTTCTGGACACTTCACACTAATCATACAGTAGTGGTCTTTTGTGACTGGCTTATTCCATTTAGCATACTGATTCTAAGGTTCATCCATATTGCAACATGTGCCAGAATTTCATTCTTTTTTAAGGCTAAATAATATTCTTTTGTATGGATATGCTACATTTTGTTTATTCATCATTGATGGACATTTGTTTCCACTTTTTGTTTATTAGCAATAATGCTCTTATGAGCATCCTTGGTACATGAGGAGTTGTAGTTGCTTTTATCTTGCTGCTTTCAATATTCTCTCCTTGTCTCTGTCTTTCAAACGTTTAACTATGATGTCTGTGTCTAGGCTTTGATCTTTCTGAGTTTATCCTGCTTGAAATTTGTCGAGTTCCTTGGATGTGCAGATTAATGTTTTTCATCAGATTTTGGAAATTTTAAGCTATTATTTTATAAATATTTTTATTGTTTTTTATTTTTTTATTTTTTATTTATTTTTTATTGCTGTTCAAGTACAGTTATCTCCATTTCCCTCCCACCACTCTTCCTCACTCCCACTCTCAATCCTACCCCTCTGTGACTTTGTCCCTGGGTCTTTTATACATATTCCCTGACTACCCTTCCCCTTCTTTCCCCCATTTTCCTCCTCTACCCTCCCCTCTGGTTACTGTGAATTTGTTCTTTATTTCAATGTTTCTGGTTATATTTTTGTTTGCTTGTTTGTTTTGTTGATTAGGTTCCACTTATAGGTAAGATCACCTTTCCTTTTGTCCTACAAACAGGATGATCTCAATTGACTGGCTTTTAACCTCATTGATCATTTCCTCTGCCATTTCAAACTGCTGTTGATCCTCTCTAGTGACATTTTCATTTCAATTATTGCACCTTTTCACTCCAAAATTTCTATTCAATTTTTTTATAATTCCTAACTTTTTATTGATATTCTATATTTGGTGAAACATTATTTGCCTACTTTTCTTTAACTCTTTAGACATGGTTTCCTTTACATCTTTAAATGTATTTATGATTGCTAAGTTAACATCTTTGTATAGTGAGTACAATATCTGGGTTTCCTCAGAGACCATTTCTGTTGACTACTTTTATCCCTGTGTATGGGTTATACTTTCCCATTTCTTTGCATGTTTCATAATTTTTTGTTGAAAACTGGACATTTTAAATAATATAATCAGAGTGTCAACTCTGGAAACAAGATTCTTCTTCTTTTCTAGGATTTATTGTTGTTGTTGTTGTTTTATTCTCACCCAAGGATATGTTTATTGATTTTTAGAGAGAGAGAGAGAGAGAGAGAGAAACATCAATGAAACATCCACAGGTTGCCTCCCGTATGCATCCCAATCAGGGATCGAATCCACTACCAAGGTATGTGCCCTGACTGGGAATTGAATCCACAGCCTTTTGGTGTAAGGAATGATGCGCCAATCAACCGAGGCACCCAGCCAGTTGTTTTTGTTCACGTTGTTTGGTGACTTTCCTGGACTAATTCTGTAAAGTCTATATTCTTTATCCTATGTAGTCACTGTAATCTATGCTGTTAATTTAGTTTTTAATTAATAATTGGACAGAGGTTTACTGAAATGCCTTGAACTAATGAGTCTCCCAGCCTTTGCCCGAAGATTCTGTGTGGGTGTTGGAGCACACTTTCAACTCTTTAGCGGGATATTTCCAACTCTGCCTTTGCTTTTACTTCCAGCTTGCACAGAGCTTTAAGGTCACCAAGCTGAGAGCTTAGGGCCTTCCAGGCCTTTCCTAAGTAAATGCATAGCCTTATGCATCCTTCTATACTTGCAGAAATATGTGAGAGCTTTTAAACTCTCCCCCAGAAACATCTAATTCACCAGTTTTCCTCTTAAATTTTGTCAACCTTGGAATGCCACAGCCTTCCTGTTCTTAATGAGATTCAGATCTTTCCCTTCTGTAAAAACTCCTTGGATTATTAAAGCCTTTAATTAGTTTCCAGAGTTTTAAACAAGTTGACTTTGACAGTTCTTGTTGCTTGTATGGAAGGGCAGATTTTTGGAGGTCTTTGTGCCTGCGGTTAGTTTGTTTTTGTTTCTCTTTTACCTCATGGCCTTCTCTGAATTCCACCCCAGCTATGTGCAAACATAATCCCAGAATTTCAGGACAGTTAAGCTCCCAGAAAATCCTCAACTATGGGTGACAGAAGCCAGTCCTTCAACAGGATGCTGCTGAGAAGCATTCTGTATGTTTCTCCAAGGTTCCAGGAGAATCTAGCCCCATTGCTTAATATGACAACCTTAATAATGCATCCTTCTGTTGGCTTTTCCTCCTTCCCTGCCTCACATTCTCTATTCCTTCACCCCTGCTTCAGAGGATCGCCTCCCAAATAAACTATCCTTGTCTCAGGATCTGCTTCACAGGCGGCCAAGACTAAAACGGCTAACAGTTCCGACTAGCTGTATACACTTGTGGCACTCAGGAATTACTGCGTGTTTTGTTTCACAACAATTTTCTGGGTTTTAATCAAATCTTAATACATTTAATGGGGATATATAAAAATTGGCATAAGAGAGAGGTGGGCATTAACCAGAGGTGTTCTAAAGCAGTACGATTTCTAGGACAGATAAAAAACTGCCAGCATTTGGATTTGGAGGTAAAAAGAAGGATGTCTCCATATGTCACAATCTCTTTTGCTAGTTAAACCAGATTTTATAACCAGAAAGCAGTCTCCTTGCATTATGTTCACCCTGCAATTAACTAGAATGAGGTTTGAGCAAGTTCTTTCTTGGTTGAGCCCTCATGTAATCACCACAGGGCCATGATAATGATGATTATGATGCTGACAACACAGAAATAATAGTTACCTTAGTGACAGCTGACCATGCTAGATACTCACCATAGCCACTTAGAGCTTAAACTCTTCCAGCTAATGAGAGTTACCACCTGAGGGGAACAAGTATCTGAGTTGCCTCTCCTTAGTGGGTGCCAGAAGACCATGGTGTTTGTCTAAATTGAACTTGAATTTACATAAAGTACATGTGTATCCCCAGATTTCCAAATGTCCTTTTAACTATACAAAATCTCATTTGCAGCATCCTCCCATCTGGTGATTCTTGCTATTCCAAGGGACCATGGGATTCATTAGCCCCTGGGACATGTGCTTACCGTTAGCAGGTGCTCACAGGAAAACTCGCACCCAGCCATCCCTATCCAGAAGCCTAGCCACAGGCTCTGGGAGGGTTGAGGAGCCCATGCTTTTGCATCACATGGGGGTTAGGGTGATTCTCCTACAAGCAAGGCACCTTTAGCTACCACTGGTTGAGGGGTCTGGGTTGCTTCAGTGGCAAAATTAGTGAGAACATAGGTCAGGCTACCTGAGTCAGAGATGAAAGGCACCTTTCAATTAAGGACTTGACACAGGCAACAGAAGTTAGTCTAAAAGTTGCAGAGAAATTCCGAATCTACTGTGTGGGATAGAACACATTGAGTTGGGCGTGTTCTTAATGATACGCAGCATCTAACACGCTGTGTTGCCAGCTGCTCCTCAACGGGATGGTGGCAGACGCCTTTGCCCACGAGTCGTTAGCACTGAGCTGGGCACCTAATGAGAGCAATAGTAATAACAACAACAGATTCTATTTGGGGGTACCCGTTCTGTGCCAGGAACTTCACATTCATTATCCATAACCTTCAGAAAGACCCTGTAAGTAAGGTAAATAGGACCCCATATAATCCCCATTTTATACATGAGGAAACTGCCATTCAGAGAGGTTAACCTGCCTAACTTAGCATATTATACCAATGAATAAAAATAATGAATGAATGAAATTACCTAACTAGTTAAATAAAAAGGGAAGTTGATTGTTCTAGAGCTGCTCTGGTAATGCTTGTGCTTTTGTCATAGTGGTTCAAACATAATATCCTTTTTTTTTTTTTTGCCTTTCTTCAATACCTCATGCCAAGCTAGTACTCTCCTAATAGTGGATCCAAAATATTAATTTCAGAGCATTCTCATATTTTCCTGTCTACATTTCCTTGTGGTTGTTTTTTGAATACAGAAAATTTTGAACCAGCTAAAGGTTACTGACACCATATATATTTCTGTCCTTCTTTAATATTTCACATATCTATGTAATGCTAGAAATGATGAAAGAAGGACTCTAATACCGTATTAATCTCTACAAAATACTTACAAATGCTTGTGTCAAAATAAACTTTTGCACTTGAATTAACATTGGTATTTTTTTAAGTTTATCAAGTTCTCTTTTCATTATAAAAATATTATAAGCTAATTACAGAAAGTCTGATAAAATAAATACTAGACACAACTACTTATAAATAAATATAGTGTTACTTTTGAAAGACAGCCATTGCTAGCATTCAGGTGTATTATATTTCCTTCCTGTCTTCCTTCTGTGCAAAGGTCTTTTTTTAGGGATGGGTATTTTCATGCCTATCATTCTTTGTTTCCCTTAATGTTTAATCTTGAAAAAGCTTTTCACTATCCTATAGTCTTTTTAAACATCACTTTTAATGACAGCACCAAAAAGATGATTATTGCAGCATTATGTGGGAATAATCTATATGTCTGACAATTTGAAATTTTAAGTATATCTACTTAAAAGCGTTTAGTCCAAGGAATTTTCAAAATTTAGATTTATTTCCTTATAAATATGATCACATGATTCTTCTTAACATATATTATGAAGATATATATAATATATATGATTTACTTACTACGTATGTACATATACATGTATATATGGCCCTTCACCCCAAAATTCATGAGCTCTTTCCCCTATAGCTTTGTGGTACCTCTAACCACTGAATAATATCTTCACTTTAATAGGTTTGATAAAAAGCCATCCATTTTTTTCCTCCCTAATATTTTGCTATTTAACTATTTCATGTTCACAACTGCTCAAGCATGCTGCCTTGGGTATGGGAGAAAAATGGCAGATATTGCTAAAATATCTTTCAATCCTAAGGCCAACCAAAGGACCAAATTACCAGTTTTTCCATGCTCATTACAACAAGTGTACAATTCAACTCAAAAGCATCTAAGGCAAAGCTAATTATATCCCTCCTGTCCCTACCACTCCACCTCCACCCATGAGGTGACCAATACTAACAATCTATCATTTACTTGTCCACCTTTTTTCCTTTTTCCTAGTTTATGATATGTACAAACACACGTACATGTGGGGGATTCTTACTAAAATATTTTTAGATGAAATTATATGGCATTCACTTAAAATTATTTAATTGCTTAATTTGATTTGCTTGAAAAATATCTTTAACACACACATATGTCTTTTCACATAAACAGAATTATATTTTACATATTGGAAATTTTGGGAAAGTCTTTTATTTTTAAATTTTGCTTTTTTAACTTGTCTCCCACCTCCATACTCTCTCCACTCTTCCTCATGTTAACATCATTGTGTACCCTTATGTACTTTTCATATTAGTTATATATGAGCATATTTTGCATATACATATATATAAATATTAATAAGTCATCAGATATGTAGTAGAAGGGAAGCTCAGTCCTCCATGCTCCACCTGCCTCCCGGTCCTGGCTCCCAGTTAGCTCAGGAGAGGTTTGGGGATAAAAGGAAAGAGAATGTGGAACTTGTTGAGCCATCATCTTCCCAGCATACCCTATGCCATATTTAATATATACCTTCTTAAGTAAGTTCTGCAAGATTTCAAGTTGTCATTCAGAGATATAAGGTGTTTGCCTACTTTGAGTGGTCCCCTCATTATCCAGTTCCACCTGACCCGACTCCACCTCCTTGGAGCGCAGCCAGGCTCACCTGAGGAAGCAGTAGATGCAACCCCACATACCTGGTCCAGAAAACACTGTGGACATTTTTTTTTTAATCTGAACACCTTTTTTTCTGGAAGATAATTCCCCACCACCAGTATCTTGAAGTGGAAGCCAAAAGGACCCAATAATTTGCCTCAGCCTTAAAGGTCAGGCAAAAGATGTAGGTTCAATCAATCAGATAGATCTTTTCATTGGGGGCTTTGACTCTGTGGTGAGGACACAAAGACATAGAGATGGCGGAGATTTTGTACATGGTGAAAGCGCCAGCATCTTGAGTCTAGTGAGAGTGGCACTGGGAGGTGGTAAACCCCTGGCCCTGTTTAACTGCAGCCAAAATTCTCTTCATTCCTGTCTATATTCAAGTCTAATTCTTTAGGCCTCCCATTGATTGTGTAAGTTGCCCAACAATTACTTTTTCATTTAAATAGCTTGGGTTGATTTCTGATGCTTACGACCGAAACCCCTGGTGAATACAGAAAACTTCTGAATGTCTAGGCCCTGGTTAGATAACTATACCTCAAATGAGATCAACTTCATTGCCGAATGCGAGATGGCAAGCTACACTAGTAGTTATTGCTATAGCCAGTTCTAAGCAACACTAGTTCTTCATCACCATCCCTTTCAATTCTACCCTACTCCTCTTGTCTTCCAGTGACTGCAGCCCCTGAAATGACCAACATTCCTCTCCTGAAATGCAGCCAGATTAGGTCACAAAAGTAAAAATATCCAACATTTTAGATTACTTATTTTTCCTTATGTTTTTATTTTAAGATAGAGTCAACACAATTTTGTAATAGCATCCTCTGGGATATTGTTGGCTGTAGTGCAAGAATATACAAAATAATAAGATAATAAAATATCAGGTTAAACTGGGTAAAGCAATCTGACTGAGGTTATTAGAGGTTATTTGATTGATAAAATTTTTATTTGGCCTACACAATTTTCTTTAGACTTGCTCTTTTTTATTAAGACCATAATTCCTTTACTCTTAACTTATCTGTTTTTTTTCTGCTGTACAACCAAGAAAATACCAAATGCCAAGCATATATTTTAATATTTCCACACTGAAAATATTGGAACGGAGAATAGTCAATTTGTTAATTTCTTATGTGAAGCTTTTCATGATACATCACCACCTCAATACAAACCAAAAGAGGTAGCTCTCCTAAAGGTGGTTAATTTGATTAGTACATACAGAGTATATTTGATTTTCTGATTATGTGCCTGTAAGAGATATAAACTAGAGAATATCTAATTTTCCATACCATATGCACTAGTTTTGACCTTCAATATCTTCTTGTTTTTAGGGAAACAAACAAGTAAACCATCAAGGTATATTTGACCTACCTGTATCTTTGTCAACCTCATGAGACTGTTATTAAGCTTTCTGGCTCATGGGATAGAAATCTCTGCTTCTGACTCAACTCGCTGGAAAGTAGATGTATTTTTTAACACTGACATCAGTCCCATTAAGTCACATTTTGTCAATTTGCACATATGTTAATTATTTGATAGTCTTTTAACCTTTACATGCTCTATTTCTGCCTCTACAGAGAAGTATCCCAAAGCATTTGCAAGATCAATGCATTCCCCTTGGTGGCTGAGTCTTTCTCCTTGAAGAATTTTTTCTATGTTCATCTTTATCATTTTTTAAATATTTTTTTAGATTTTATTTTTATTTATTTGTTTTTAGAGAGAGGAGAAAGGAGTAAGAAAGAGAGGGAGAGAAACATCAATGTGTGGTTGCCTCTCATGCACCCCCACACCAGGACCCTGGCCCACAACCCAGGCATGTGCACTAACTGGGAACCAAACCTGTGACCTTTTAGTTCACAGGCCAGCACTCAATCCACTGAGCCACACCAGGCAGGGCCATCTTTACCACTTTAACCCTTTGATTCTAGAACTAGATTGTAACCTGTCTTTCTTTAAGTTTTAGAGTGTTTACTCTGATTCTGGCACTGCACCAAGTGCTTAATAAAAATTATCTGAGCCTCATGACTCTGTAGATAGGTATTATTACTATCCCCATTTTATAGACAGGCCAGTTGCCCAAGATCATACAGTGAGTTAGTTGAGTTGGTAATAAAATCTTGGTCTAATTTCGTCTGTGCTGTAACCACCATGCAGATTGGCACTTTTGGCCAGGCTGCGTACATGTCCTTCCCACCAGAGAGGACAGAAAGGTAAGCATTCTCTGTCACCTAATTACTTGGTTTTACTGTCACTATCTAGGAAAGGCCTTAATACATCATTGGCTCTACTTCTAATTATTGTTCCAAAGCAAAACTCAATACCAGCTGTATCAAAAACATCATATTTGATAGATGACCGTAGATGACCACTTCTATATTTAACTGACTTTTGGTTAATAGCATTATAAAGCAAGTCAAGTCAAGTCAAGACACCGAAGCATATATTTTGCAATCCATTTATGTTAGAGGTTTCTCCAGAAAGTTGAAATTCTCAGAGGTATTCTATATATTATTGAGCTTTAAAAGTTTTGAAAACAGATTATTATGCCCATGATCTATAGCTATGGTTTTTTCAATCTAAATTAATTTAAATTATATAAAGTTAGGAGTTCAGTTTCCAGTTATACTAGCCATATTTCAAGTGCTCAGTAGCCACATGTAGCTAGTGACTACAGTACTTGGAAGTACAGCTATAGAATACTTCCATTATTGCAGAAAATTCTATTGGACAGCTTTTGGCCTAAAGCACACAGCTTTGGGGCCTTAAATGTCTCAGAAAGTTGAAATTCTATATTGTGTTGCCATAATTTCTTGTTCAAGTTCTAAAATAACATTTTTACAAGTATATTTCAGTATGTTTCTAATTTTAAGATAATCCAGAGAGTCTTATTTTGATTGAGTTAATTAGAACTTAATCAGTGAGGTCAACATTAGCACAAATTTGGTTTATGAGTTAGGATTAGCAACATGTAAAGAGTCCCAAAATGATAGTGGATAAGTAAAACAATTTTTTATTTCTATCTCATGTAAATGAAGCCTAGAGATAAGATGTCTTAGGCAGGTATAACCACCCCTCTGTTCAGACACCCAGGTCCTTCTGTGTTTGCTCTGCACCGAGTCCAGTCCTCATCTGCATTTTCTAAGATCATTTGCCTTTCTATTCTGTTCCCATTCCAGACCCCACGAAGGAGAAAGGAAAGAAGCAGGGTATATCCTTTCCCTTTGAGGACATTTTCACAAGTTTACAAATTACTTCTTCTTATATCCTATTGACCATAATTTAGTCCCATGGCTATATCTCATTGCCTCTATTCTAGGTATCCTTAGATCCAGCTAAAATTTCTGTTGCTGTGAAAGAAAGGGTGAGTAAATTCTGGTAAAACAGAAGCCTCTTCACAGTTAATGAATAAAACTTCCTATGGTAAACATATGTTTCTACTTTAACAGCTCTCTTTATGAAAGGTTCTACAAATATAATACTTTATTTCAATCACTCAAACCTTTAAAACTATAAGTCAGAAGTCTTTGAAACAGTTGAAGCTATTAAAATTTCAATATTCTAGAAAAAAATCATTTTTTATTAAAGAGCAATAGACAAGCACTCAACATAATGCTAAGAAAGAAAGTAGGGATTAAATTAACCCAAATATTTGGTGCCTGGTATGCAAATATTTTCTGACATATTTTCTTATCTTTCAAAACAAGGTTGTAAGAAGCCAGCTCTGTGTTTTGCATTTCCAAAGCACATGAATCAATAGTTCTCCATTATTTCAAGGTTCCTGTTACTAAATATTTCCCATTTAAGATGTCAGCTTAATTTTAAGCAAGGCTAAATTAATGAATTTGGAGTTTGTGTTTTTCTTTTAGTTCTATAATCACCCATTCTTCTGTGTGATGGAGTTGAGCCTAAATTGTTTAATAAGAATATCTAGCGGCTCTCTCTGCAGACCAGAATTCTCTCCTCACATCTGATTAAAGAAGGGGGATAACTGTTCAGATCCTCAGTGAGTTTCTCCAGCTCCTCATTGTGTTAACAGCAATAATCAACATAAAATATCTTCACTTTCCCAGGAGTATAAACTAGAATTCACTGCCATTAAAGAAGTAATGTTTGTGAAGGACTTCTATACTGCTGGATACACTAAAAATGTATCCTAAAATTAAAGCATCAGAACCTTGTACATTGTGTTTTGCCCATCATAGAATTACGTTTACTGATGTGATCTTTGGCATTATACCATAGTCAGATATTAAAATATATTGAAAGAATTGCCCTATGTAACTTGTTACTACAGTTACTGTAAAGACATTAAGCACAGTATCAAAATATTATTCACTAACCCTATGTTTCATAAAAATTTTTATTTTTAATAGTCATATATCTATGATAGCTTTCTCTTTCTTTGGTATATTTTATTGAGTATGCTATTACAGTTGCCCCATTTTTCCCCCCTTTATCCCCTCTGCCCTGCACCCTATCCCATCATCCCCACACCTCTTAGTCCTACCAATTCTTGCTGCCAATTCTTGGCTATTGTAAATTATGGTGCTATGAACATTGGGGTGCATACGTTCTTTTGAACTAGTGTTTCAGGGTTCTTAGGGTATACTCCCAGCAGTGGAATTGCTGGGTCAAAAGGTAGATCCATTTTTAGTTTTTTGAGGAAATTCCGTACTGTCTTCCACAGTGGCTGCACCAGCCTGCATTCCCACCAACAGTGCACTAGGGTTCCCTTTTCTCCACATCCTTGCCAGCACTTGTTGTTTGTTGATTTGTTTATGATGGCCATTCTGGCTGATGTGAAGTGGTATCTCATTGTGGTTTTAATTTGCATCTCTCTGATGGCTAGTGATGCTCAGCATCCTTTCATGTGTCTCTGGGCTCTGTGTATGTCCTTGGAGAAGTGTCCGTTCAGGTCCTTTGCCCATTTTTTAATTGGGTTGTTTGTCTTCCTAGAGTGGTGTTGTATGAGTTCTTCATATATTTTGGAGATCAAATCCTTGTCCTGGGTATCATTGGCAAATATATTTTCCCATATGGTTTGTTCCCTTTTCATTTTGCTGATGTTTTCTTTAGCCATGCAGAAGCTTCTTATTTTGATGAAGTCCCATTTGTTTACTCTTCCCTTTCTGTCCCTTGCTCTAGGGAACATATTGGTGAAAAAATTGCTGTGTGGAATATCTGAGATTTTCCTGCCTATGTTTTCTGCTAGGACTTTTATGGTGTCATGACTTATATTTAAGTCTTTTATCCATCTTGAGTTTATTTTTGTGTATGGTTTAATTTGGGGTCAAATTTCATTTTTTTTGCATGTAGCTGTCCAGATCTCCCAACACCATTTGTTGAAGAGGTTCTTTTTACTCCATTTTATGCTTCTGCCCCCTTTGTCAAATATTAATTGACCATAGACATGGGTTTATTTCTGGGCTCTCTATTCTGTTCCATTGATCTATGTGTCTGTTCTTATGCCAGTACCAGACTGTTTTGATTATAGTGGCCTTATAATACAGTTTGCTGTCAGGCATTGTGATCCCACCTACTTTGTTCTTCTTTCTCAAAATGCTGTAGCTATTCAGGGTTGTTTATGGTTCCACATAAATTTTTGAAATGTTTGCTCTATATCTGTGAAATATGTCACTGGTATTTTAATAAGGATTGCATTGAATCTATAAATTGCTTTGGGTAGTATGGACATTTTGACGATGTCAATTCTTCCAATCCATGATCATGAAATATGCTTCCATTTATTTGTGTCTTCCTTAATTTCTTTCTTCAGGGTTGTGTAGTTTTATGAGTATAGTTCTTTTACCTCCTTGGTTAAGTTTATTCCTAGGTACTTTATTTTTCTTGTTGCTATAGTAAATGGTACTTTTCCCCCTGATTTCTACTTCTGATACTTCATTGTTGGTGTACAAAAATGCCTTTGATTTCTGTATCCTGCTGTTTTGCCAAATTCACTTATTAGGTCAAGTAGTTTTTTGGTGGAGTCTATCTGATTTTCAATGTACACTATCATGTCACCTTCAAACAATGACAGTTTTACTTCCTCTTTTCCAATTTGCATGTCTTTTATTTCTTTTTCTTGTCTGATGGCTGTGGCTAGGACTTCTAGTACTATGTTGAATAGAAGTGGTGAAAGCGGACACCCTTGTTTTGCTCCTGATCTTAGTGGGAAAGCTTTTAGTTTTTGCCCATTCAGTATAATGTTGGATGTGTTGGATGTAGGTTTCTCATATATAGCCTTTATTATGTTGCAGTATGCCCCCTTTATTCCCACTTTGCTGAGTGTTTTTATCATAAATGGGTGCTGTACATTATCAAATGCTTTTTCTGCATCTATTGATATGATCATGTGATTTTTGTCTTTCCTTTTGTTTATGTGATATATTACATTTATTGATTTGCGAATATTGTACCATCCTTGCATCCCTGGGATGAATCCCACCTGATCATGGTACATGATCTTCTTAACGTATTGCTGGATGTGGTTTACCACTATTTTCTTCAGGATTTTGGCATCTATGTTCATCAGCGATATTGGCCTGCAGTTTTCTTTCTTTGTTGTGTCTTTATCTGGTTTTGGGATTAGGATGATGCTGTCCTCATAAAAAGAGTTTTGTTTTTTGTTGTTGTTTTTTTTTTGTCTTCCCTCTTCTTGAATTTTTTGGAATAGTCTGAGAAGAACAGGGGTTACCTCTTTCTAAAATGTTTTGTAAAATTCTCCTGTGAAACCATCTGGCCCAGGGCTTTTCTGTGCCTGGAGTTTTTGGATTATTGCTTCAATTTTACTGGCTGTCATTTGTCTGCTCATGCTTTCTGCTTCTTCTTCATTCAGTTTTGGAAGATTATATTTTTCTAGAAATTTATCCATATCACCCAGGATTTCAAATTTCTTGGCATATAGTTGTTCATAGTAATTTCTTATAATCCTTTGTATTTCTGTGGTATCAGTTGTAATTTCTTCTCTTTCATTTCTGATTTTATTTATTTGCATCCTCTCCCTTTTTTTCTCGATGAGTCTGCTTAAAGGCATGTTAATTTTGTTTATCTTTTCAAAGAACCAGCTCCTGGATTTATCGATCCTTTGAATTGTTCTTTTAGTCTCCATGTCATTAAATTCTACTCTGATCTTGATTATTTCCTTCCTTCTGCTCTCTCTGGGCTTTGTTTGTTTTTGTTTCTCTTGTTCTTGTACATGTTGTGTTAGGTTGTTTATTTGAAATGTTTCTATCTTTTTCGGGTAGGCCTGTATTGCTACAAACTTCCCTCTCAGGACTACCTTCACTGTAGGTAGGGATTACCAGTCCCATAGGTTTTGAACTGTTGTATGATCATTTTCATGTTTCCAGAAACTTTTTGATTTCTTCTTTAATCTCATTATTGACCCAGTCATTGTTTAATAGCATGTTATTCAGTCTCCATGAGTTTGAATGTTTTTGAGTTTTTTCCTTGAGGTTGGTTTCTAATTTTAAGTCCTTGTGGCCTGAAAAAATGCTTGATATGATTTCAATTTTCTTAAATTTGTTGAGGTTTGTTTTGTGTCCTACCACGTGGTCTGTCTTTGAAAATGTCCCATGTGCATTGAAAAGAACATGTAGTTTGCTACTTTGGGATGAAAAGTTCTATATATATCAGTTAAGTCCATTTGATCTAAATTGTCATTCAGTTCCACAATATCTTTGTTGCTATTTTGTTTGGATGATTTATCCATTGTTGACAGTGGGGTATTAAAATCCCCTACTGTAAGTGTGTTGCTGTCTATCTTTCCTGAAGTCCTCCAGGATTTTCCTTATATATTTGGGTGCTCCTATATTGGGTGCATATATGTTTACAATATTTATATCTTCTTGATGGATTCTTCGTTTGAGTATTATGAAGTATCCTTCTAGGTCTCTTTTTATGGCCTTTGTTTTGAAGTCTATTTTGCCTGATATAAGTATTGCTACCCTGGCTTTTTTTTCCTGTCCATTTTCTTGGAATATTTTTTTCCAACTCTTTACTTTCAGTCTGTGTAGGTGTTTTGTTCTGGGTTGGGTCTCTTGTAGGTAGCATATGTGCGGGTCATGTTATCTTATCCATTCAGCAACTCTGTCTGTTAATTGGAATATTTAATCCATTTACATTTAAGGTTATTATTGATAGGTACCTATTTATTCTTTCCCTTTGTACTTGTATTCCTCTCTCTCTCACTCTTTTTCTTCATTGTCTTAACGCAGTCCCTTTAGCATATCTTGCAATGCTGGTTTGGTAGAGGTGTATTCTTTAGCCTTATTTTGTATGAGAAACTCCTTATTTCACCTTCCATTTTAATTGAGAGCCTTGCTGGGTAGAGTAGTCTTGGTCGCAGGCCTTTGCTTTTCATTACTCGGAATATTTCTTGCCACTCCCTTCTAGCTCATAGTGTTTTTGTGGAGAAGTTAGCTGCTAGCCTTATCGGGGCTCCCTTGTATATTACTTCCTGTTTCTCCCTTGCTGCCTTTTAGATTCTCACTTTGTTCTTGATATCTGCCTTTTTAATTATGATGTGTCTTGGAGTGGGTCTGCTTGGGTTCCCCTTGATTGGGACCCTCTGTGCTTCCTGGACTTGTGTGACTTTTTGTCTCCTCAAATTAGGGAAGTTTTCCATCATTACTTTTTCAAACAGGTTTTCTATTTCTTGCTCCTCTTCTTCTCCTTCTGTTATTCCTATTATTCAGATAGTATTACATTTCATGTTGTCCTGCATTTCCCTTAACCCCTCTTTGTTCTTTTTGAGCCTTTTTTCATTTTCTTGCTCTTTCTGGTAGTTTTTTTCCTACCATGTCCTCCAGCTCGCTGATTTGATCCTCTGCTTCATCTAGCCTGCTTTTGATTCCTTCTACTGTGTTCTTCAGTTCAGAAATTGTATTCTTCATTTCCTCTTGGTTCTTGTTGATAGTTTTCCTTTTCATGTTGATATAGTTGGAAGTAAGTTCCTCATAGTTTCCCTTTAGTTTTTGTAATTCTCACTGAGCTCACTGAGTTCAGTGAGGTTCCTTATAATCATTGTTTTTAACTCAATGACTGATGGTTTACTTGCCTCCATTTCATTTACTAGCCTTTCTGAGGATTCCTCCTTTCCTTTGGATTGAGGGTTTTTTCTTTGTCTTCCCATTATTTGCCTGCCTGAGCAAAACCACAAAGCCCAGGAAACAAACCCAGGACCACAGAAATAACTCCCCTCTGAAATCCCACTATCAACAGCAAATGAACCAGTATTAAAAGGCTATAAGGAGATTAAGACTATTATAAGAAAGGAGAGAAAGAAACTATAGTATAAAATCTAGTGACTTAACATGCACCAACTTGATCAACAAAAACTGAATGTTAAAAAGCTATGTAGTAAAGAAAATATTGCAAATCATGGAGAAGACCACAGTGGATTTCGTCTTGGTAGCCTCTGGTATTTACCACTATTTTTTCATTCTGGACCTCTAGTGAAGTCAGTTGTTGACCCCATCTGATCTTAGGCACTCTGTTCAAGAATTCCCAGGATCTATGGTCTGTGGCTATCTCCTTCCGTTGTTAATCTAGTCACGCTGCACTCAGCTGTCAGGCTTTAACACCATAGGGTGGGACAGAATCCCTCCTGTGGTCAGGGCTAATGTTTCCCCTTAGGCTGCTGCTGCTCAGAGGGGAGTGGTCTGTGTGAGCTCAATGACTGCTGCCTTATGGGGGATGATTCAGCACCAGAATCCCGGAGGCTACTCTCTCAGTTCTCTCCCCAAAGTCTCCATCCCCAGTCTTTCCTCAAGCACCTCTAGTCCACTCTGCCCGCCCTTTGCAGGGATCTACTGTCTGTGGCTGCCACTCTGAACTCAGCAGTCAGCCCTAAGCACCTCTGGGCCAGGCAGAGTCCCTCCTGTTCCTCTCAGGCTTCTGTAGCTCAGGGGAGTGGTCTGCCTGAGCAAGATGGCTGCTGCTGCATAGGGGATGACTCAGCACCGGCATCCCTGTGGCTACTTTCTCAGTTCTCTCCCCAAAGCCTCCATCCCCAGTCTCTCCTCAGGCATCTCTAGCCCACTCTGCCCCACGTTTGCTGGAGCCCAGGGTAAGTGGCTGCACTTGAAAATTTATGCGTTGGCCTGTCCATTTAAATGGTTCTTTTGGTCTCCAGCCGCTTTTTGCAGCTGGCTGTTATCTGTGTACTTTTTGGGCTCTGGTGCTGTAGGCACCAGCTCCCTGCTCATGGTTTAGACCCTGCTCTTCTCAGGGGGATCCAAAAGGCTGGTCAAATATCCCTCTGGTGCTGCCACCTGAGGATGCCCAGCCAGCCCTCTTGTGTCTCCACTGCACTCCTTACCAGTCAGGTTATGCCAAACTGATTCTTCTGTCTGTCTGAGGTTACAAGGCTTCTTTCTTGCTACTGTCCAGTCATTTGCTCTGGGTGATTTCTCCACAATTTAGTTGTAATTCCAGGTTGGTCCTGGGAGGAGGTCAATGTGACTTCCATTCACTCCTCTGCCATCTTGATCCTCCCTGATTCATAAAAAATTATTATTGTTCCCTCATGAAGAGCAGTGGGTGGAATCCAAAGTAGGTTGACCTCACACCTGGGCCTCACACCTGACCTTACACCTGGACCATGGGCAATTGGGATAATGACTTTTATCACTGCCTAAGAAACAGATGCTTGGAAATCATAGTATTTGCCCCTAGAATAAAACCCAAAACATGTCTCCCCAAACAAACTTTTGATAATTACCTCTATGGAAGAGCTCCAAGTATATTTTGGAAACAAGAACGAAGTAGATCAGGACCCAAAGTAGATGACCATGAAAGAGAAGAAATAGGAAAGCAGCTCATGCAGGAAGGAAATATAACAAAGAACCCCATTCCAGCCAGAGCCCTCCTTTTCTTGGCAGTCACGGGAGACCCAGCCTGCCTTTCCCACTTCTGTCAGGCAGGCTAAGGGGAAAAGCTGCTTTTGACAGTAACTGTCGGCCTGGTAATGTTTTCCTCAGGCCTTGTTGTCGGCTTGGGACAGAAATAGATGCTGGATTGATTTTTGCTTTTCAACAACTGCTAAATCTGCAGGCTGGGAGTCAACATATATAATAAAAATAAGAGAACCTAGATTCAAACTGACCTCTAAAAGGAGAAAAAGCATAATAATAATAATAACAACAACAACAACAACAGTGATAGCTAACTCCTGGAGTTATGAGGGCTAAATGAGGGTATACATGTAAAGCCTTTGCCTGACACATGGTGAACTTTGGGTAAATGATGATGATTATTATTGACTATAAGGTTCAAGTCTACCTTTCGTATTGGCCAAAATGAACTGGACTTAATACACCATTTAAAGGGTTAAGCTATCCAGTCTAGCAAATAAGAGAAAGGATGGAAGCGGGGGAAAGGAGGAGGGAAAGCGGGATAGAAAAATCAAAATGAAAAAGTAAATAAGGAAACAAAATCCAGAGCCTAAATTTTAAGTTAAAATATTATCAGGTCCGCATTTCTCTTGTTATTAGTCTAAAATTGTGCCATGTGACTCCACTAAATTCAGTCAAACAACTGATATTTTAAACTCGTGCTTCCTAATCAGAGCATAGAAAACTATACAGCTTAGGGAATTGTGTCAGTGGGTATACAAATCCATAATTCAAGTATGGTCACTTTTATCTTTATTCAGTAATCAATAAAAGATGTTGAGAGTTATATTCATATTCATATACATACATACATATCAACAAGAAACAAATTTGTTCAAAAGTATTACTAAGTTCTTAGATGCTTCTTATCATTATTTCCTCAAGCAAAAGACACTATTTATGTGGAAAAGGTGATAAGGAGATCAGGGTACACAATATTGTAAAAGAGATCTGTGCTCCTGTTTCTAATAATGGCAGACTAGGTTCCCAGATCAAACTTTTCACTGAAAACAAATAAGGGTATGTAGTTATCATTGTTATGGACTTTCATATGAGCTTTCTTTGGGCACTAAGGACACAAAACTGAATAGATGTTGGTCATCACGTTGAAAGAAAATGCTAAATAAAATATGTGTTGCATAGGAGTCAGGTCGAATCAATCAGGTAACAAGAATTTGTCCATTACCTACTCAGAAAATGTGCTTGGTCCTATGTCAGAGTTACATGGAAATACAAACTATGATCCTTTTCAACAAGGAACCTAGATTTTTACATTCTTTATTTGTGTTCTCCTGCAACCAAGTCACTTCACTTGCTGAACACATACAGGACTTAAATCTTTCCTCTGGAAAGTTGCCTGTGCTTTCCACCGTAAATGCCTTCCCCACTAGGTTCTCGCAGTTCATGTCGTTCAAGAACAGCTCAAAATTTAGTTCTTTGAAAAAGCCTTTACAGGTGAAACTTACCCCACTTTGGCTTTTCTGTGTCACCTCTGCAACTATGTATGATAGCTTTCATGCTGTATGTTCTTTAATTGATGGGTTTGGGCACCCGTTGACATAATTCCCTAAGCTCTATAGTTTTCATCCCTCTGACTGGGAAGCACTGGTTTAAAAGACCAATTGTTTGAATTTGGTGGAGTCATATGGCACAATTTAGATTAATTTATAACACGACAAATGCAGACCTTATAAAATAATAAGAAATGAAGTTAAAGAGACATGGAGGGGTTAAAGGGTCAGTTGTCATTGGGGGGACAATATTGTTGGCCATCAATTCTGAGAACTGGGAAACCAAAGCTAAACTATCTCAGCAAATTCTCCCTAGTATTCCTGTTTATTTTGGTATGTCTAATAAAGACTAGGAGATACACAGAAAAATTCCCCCAAGATTCTGAATCAGAAAGATACAAGCGATTTCATTCTCCTTTTCCACTTTTTTAGTTCCTGGGACCACTTTGTATGTCTCTCAATTTGTATGTCCCTCCCTTCCACAAGGTACTTTCCTGCATGAGAGGAAAGGGTGGTTGGTGGCATGCTCATGATTTGAACTGGTCAGTGAAGAACCTTCTCTTTTCCTTTATTAAATCTGGAGATTATTTCTTGAGCTTTGATTTATGGTCATAAAATAACCAACATTTACCACTAATCTTTAGATCAAACACGAAAATATTTACATTTTTGTCATCTGTCTCTGTTGTTCTGCATAAAATAGGAATTTTGAAGGAAACAGACTTCAGCCTAATGAACGAATAACCTAATACTTTAATCTCAGAAGCCTATCTCAATCCTCGCTTTCCTGAAAAAATTGACAATCCCTAAGAATATGAGTTTGAATCCTCATACTGCAAATTTAAAACCACACAGCACGCCCAGTGTCATGGCTACAGCAAGCCTTTTTCTAAGCCTTCCCTTTTGACACAAAGGTAGAACTTCTATGCTGTAATATAAAATGTAAACATCCCAGAAAAATCAGCCTCTGAAGTTATCTAAATTGCTCATTTAGCTTTAAGATTCAAATATTTTCCCTCAAATATACCCCAGGGTACAATGAATTGCTATGGGGTTTTCTATACTAAGGAAAATTTCCAAGTTGCAGATTGAAAACCTCCATTGAAACAAATGCATTGTGTCACTTGGAATAAGAGCATCTGTAAATACTTTACAAAATAATTTTCTTTGTTCAGCAGGAGAAGGCCAGATGATGCAATATTTAGCTTCCAGCTGCGCCTTCTTCCTCTGGTAATTCAGCTTCTTTTAGTGCCATTTGAAAGACTCCTGACCACTTACTGTGCAATTTTGATGATATGCTTAAACTCCGTTCTTCATCTCATCACTTAAGAGGAAGATGGAATAGAAATTGTATGGGAACACATATGTTCCCACAAAGCAACAGCAAGATGGTTATCTTTCTCCTGGGCATTATTTCTTAAACACAAACAGTACCAGACAAAGAGGGAAATCAGCCAGAGACCTTGAGGGATTCAGAATAAAGGAAATCCTTCCACAGGATGAAGTATACATCCCAAAGAAAGTACATAAACAGCATTATACGCTGGATATTATTGTGATTTCTCTGCGTTTTACATTTTCCAAGCTTCTAAAACCATTCATCGTTCATTGTGCCAAAATAGATGAACGAATAAGTTGGCTGCTTGCTTTAAGGGGTTAGAAGACAAACAGAGGAAAAAATCCCCTATATAAAACATAACAAAAATATTTTAGTTGATTTAAACATATTCTTAGCACTTAGAATTAATCATATTATCTGAGCCAAATGTTAAAAAATAAATAATGGAAGTCGGAGTGTCGAGCTGAAACAGCTGTTTAATCAGTCATTTAATAGAGGGGAAAAATGGGTGCAATAAACTCTTTCATGTGGTAAAGACAAAACAAACATCTGATAAGATTTTTAACTTTCAATGTAGTATAGGGGTATTATTGTGTATACATTGCCATTCTCTAGTCTTTGATCTGAATCCAAAAGACGAGACTTTTCCTTATTTTCCATAATTTTGCCCCAAGATTGATGTCCTGTGCTCTTGATGTGATGACTTTTTTTAAAAATAAGATTCATGACTTGGAAATCTCTTATGTGGACCTTCAAAGGCTTTATGTTGTACCACCACTGCTGGAGTGTGGGTTGGACTCCCAGAAACGCTCATGGATTTTTCACTTTCCCATGCATGCTCTCTGACCTGTACCCCATCATGAATAAGGATGTGCATCAACACCAGGCCCAAAAAGCTGTAGTGGCAGCAATGGGAAAAGTTGAAGGAACTCTCTGACCTTGCCCCCAATTTCCCTGCCCATCACCCCTGTGCCTCACCAAGTCCACAGTGTTAGTTCATGATGACCACTGGCATGTTTAGATTTCTCAGATGTAGAAAGGACTTGAAAGCATGAATTCCTTTCATGGGGACACAGCCTATGAATTACTGTGTTTCATAACTGTGAGCAATAGAAAAAAATGAAACCATTTAAGGATACACTTAACATTCTTGGGACTCTGGATATAACACCAAGTTCACATAATTCTGTAACTAGAATGGTATAGTAGGCTTTTTGCTGTACGCAATTCATGACACATACTTTAAAGAGACATTTAATCTAATGTGTTGTGAAGAGAAAGAATGCCTGCTGCTCCTTGGTTCTTTAGAAGAGTCAGATGAACTTCAATTCTGCAGAGGCTGTGAAATGCCTCGAGTTCATTTTCTACCCACTGTAAACAGATCGTGATGCAGCACCTCCCCCAAATCCACTAGTGTCATCCCATCTGTGTTTCTCTCAATTAGATCCATAGACAATCTTTATCTCAATGCAGATCCCTGGGTCCTGGCACAGCCCGAGTGATTTTAATCTCTGGGAAAAGAGCCCAGGAATCCATCCTTTGATCCAGTTCTCAAGGGGCTTCACTAAAGCTGGAGAGTCCCTAATTGAGACCTTTACAGTTCTATCCCTCTATCAATTAGACCCTGGAAAAATAATTTTTGCTCTGTGTAAACAGTCTGTTGCAAAAAACTGACTTCATTGTTACTTCTTAAAGTCATACCCTCTGTCTTTGTGGATGGCAGATTCAAGAGCCATCTGAGGTTTGTCCCATAGCACTGAAGTTAAGATTCTGTTCACTCCATACATCTCTGTGCTTTATTGAAGGATCTCATGCCATTCATTTGTGATTTTATTTAGTTGTGGGGTAGGGGCGGCAGGGAGGAAATATCGATCTGATTATGGATTTGCTTCCTGTTGTCTGAAAAATAATGTAACTCTTTGTTTCTCTTGTAGTTTTAGCCACCAGAAATAACAATTTTCTTGTCTAATTGTGGTAATGTGTTCTACTTTGTGGTCTAAATGTATTTCTTCTTTCTTCTCCTTGTACTTGAACACTGTTTTGTTTTACATTTAAATGACATACTGTACTTTTGTGGTCTCTAGTGACCTCTGAACCACTTTAGACAGGGTATAAATTTTTCAAAGCAGAGAGTACATTTATTTGCAGTGTTTAATTCTTGGCATGTAGCAATTCCTGAATGGCCACTCGAATCAAGACTAAAAACTTGCTTGTTACAAGATGCAGGACTAGTAGTACTAAACTCTGTCCAGTTGAGTCTCTTAGTTGGATTGGATACTTAGGCCCAGCTGTATTTGTTTTACACATCTATTTTTACAAATACAGGCCAGAGACAGGGAGTCATGATGCATTTCCAATGCTTTCAGAATCCATCCCCCTTTGTAGGCTATGAATTTCTGAAACAACACAATGTCTCCATGGCTACCTGACAAAACCACTTAGACTGCCGGAGCCTGCTTTTATGTGGCTGAGTGTGAACTAAACAAATTACTACATCCAACACAAGATAGAGAATTTGCACCTCCGAGCCCAGTAGAGGGGAGTATTGAGCATCCAATGAAAGCCCACCAACATTCCTGGCAGAGACTACTACATCAAGGTTTGCTTGGGTGCTGGCCAAACCCTCATGCATCGGAAATAGCCCTACGGGTCATTTTCATCCCCCACACCTCCTAATGCTATTATTCATCACTTATGGCAACCACACACTTATGGCAAAGTTTGGGTTGGACTAGCAATGGATTTTGTTTAACTCTGCTTCCATGTATATCATTCCCCAGCTTCCTCGGCACCCTCCAACACAAAGACACTAATTATTTAATAGAGGCTCCCAACGTTCCCAGAAATTTTTTTTACACCTTCCTATCATGAAATACCTTCCATGTCTGTCCAAATCAGACACAGCAACAAAAAAATCCCCTTTGAAATATCCCTTCTGAATTTCTCTATCCACACTACCTGATACAAAATTCTCTAAGCATAGGGTATGGCATAGAGTTTAAATGCATGGGCTTTGGGTTCAAGAAGACCGGGATTCACATCCTGGTTCTGCCCCATATATACCATCTGTGTGTCATTCAGCAAGTTACTTAAGCTCTCTGAGACTTGGTTTCCTCATCTTCAAAGCAAGGATATTTATAAAAGTACTACCTCAATAGTGGTTGTTATGATTAAGTGATTTAAGAATGTAGTACATAGGGGAGATGTTGGTCAAAGAGTACAAATGTATAGTTAGACAAAAATGAGCTCTGAGGATCTAATGTACAGCATGGTGGTTATAGTTAATAATGCTGTATTATATACTTGAAAGTTGCTAGGAAAGTAGATCTTAAATGTTCCCGTCACAACAAAGAACCGGTAATTATATGACATGATGGTGGTGGTGACACTATGCCAGTAATCATTTTGCAAAAGCTGTAAGTGCACCAACTCAACAAGCTGTACACTTTAAACTTACACAATATTATTTATCAATTAAATCTCAAAAAATGATTTAATGCACAGCAGGCACTTAATAAATTATTATTATTAGCACTCACAAAGTATCTGTTCTGGGACGAACAGGTCTATTGATTGCAAGTTCTTTCCTATGCTAAACTTTAAAATTTGTTTCATAATAACAACACTCTTTGTTGTGAGTCCTGCCTTCAGAAGCTAGTATATTCCTTCTTCTACACAGCAGCATTTTAAATATTTGACGAAAGTATCATGTATTTTTTCAGCTCTCATTTTTTCATATATTTGTACAGCTACCATTTTCCTCCATTTGACTCTATAGTTCCTTCAGCTGCTTTCCACATACCTCTGAACCCACCACTGTCATGCCAGAGCTGGCTAGATGCTTACCAATCCCATTTTCTCTTCTCGCACATACAGGGACACTCCACTTTCCAATATTCCGAGATTTCGGCTGGGGTCGTGGGACTGGGTTCTGGCCAATCAAGTGAGGGCGGAAGGCATGCGTACCACTTCCACGCTGGGCCATGTGTCCCAGGAGATCTTCCTGGCTCCCTTTCACGCGACCTGCTTAGGCCGATGACCCAGGACAGGACCCAGTCCTATGCCTAGCTGTCCTACGCTTCATCTTTTCGCTTTAAGTCCAAAATTCCAATTGGTTTTGGTAATTTCAAATTGTGATTTTATGTTCCAGATCATTGTCTGCTTCCTCAACAACTTATCAAATTTGTGAGTGATAAGCATGCATTCTATGTGATCATTCAAATCAGTGTCCAAAACCATTTTTTAAACAGGCAGAGCCTGAGACAAAGGTGTAGAGAATACCCAAGTCAAAACTAATTCTTAATTTGTACCTCTTGGACTCAAGTGTTCAACAATCACTTGACCCACATCAATATTCCTCAGCCAGCACCCATTTCCTCACTAGAATATCACAAGATATTTGGTCAAGTTTCACTTGAAATTCATATACACTAGGGACCAACAGTGCTTTATCTCTTTAGACTGACAGGCCTATATAAAATGTACTTCTTATTTACTTCTTTCTCTTAACGAACTTATACTAGCTTCTTAGCAATGACAACTTCCCTTTGTAAGTAATTATAAAATAGCTGTTTAATATTTTATCCTGGCATTTTTCTGAAAGCTTATGTTTTCCATGGATATGAGTTTTCTGGAAGCCACTTTTCCCTCTTTTTGTGTGGAACTTTAAGGACCACAATTTTTCATCTCTAGCTTCCTGTCATGCCTCCTATCGTCCACAGATTTTTAGGAATTACTGACAATAATTCCTAGAATTCCAATGCAAGTGATTTCAGTGCCATGGGTCACAACCTGTCCATGCCTGAGAATGGAAGTGCCCTTAAAGCAGCATGGAGATGTCTTACTATATACCCTCACTTAGTGTATAATTCAGGGCCCTGGAGGGACACAGAACTCCCTCCTTGCCCCCACAGGGATAACATGAGGAGGCACTGGTAAACAGACCACTTACAAGAATATAGGCAGAGCTAAGAGACACACATGGGCGGTGAAACACCAGAGATGATGGGAAGCTGGTAAGACCCTGAATCAACCAGGGTACCAGCAAGAAATAGATGACACACTTAAACTGAATAATTGAGGAAAGGGACCCCTTTCAAAGAGCTGTGGGCAGTGTTTAGGATAAACAGGATAAACAAGGAGTGATAGCACCCCGGAGCTCGTACGAACAGGGAGGCAAATATCCCCTGAGCCTTAGTGAGTGAGTGGAGGAAGCTGTTGCTAGGATCCAAAGAGATGGTAGTACAGGATAGCCCTGAAGGTGTGAGTGGTCTTTGGTAGAGGCCCACTGTCCACAGCCCACAGCAAACCCAGCATGGCAGGGGGGAGAAGGATGGAGAGGGATAGGGGGACAGGAGAATAAATAGTCCAACCTCACTTTCCCCAACCCCACACTCTGAAATCCCATTGATGCTGCCCATTGGCTGAACCCACACGGAAACCTGAGGAGAGGGAGCCCCTATAGTGTGCCCTTCCAGGTACAGAGCAAAATGGAGGATGGAAATAAGTAGATGCAGAAGGGGAAAGAATAGCCAGCACAAACCCTTTGGACCAAAGGGACAAGAGGAAGAAATGTCCCTGGAGCCCTCCGCAAACTAGAATGGGAACGGAAGGAGAGGCCCCCTGGTAGAAAGCTGCAGATGAGAAGAAAGGAGGCACCAAAGCAGGAGAGGGTGAAGGAAAAAAACACTCCATCCTCTTTCTCTTACCCAGCTCCCAACTTCTCATTCTGCCTCCCAGTGTCCAAACCCAAGGAGCAGCCAGTTAACACAGGAGCCTGTGTGATAGGATCCATCTGCGTCTGCCTCCAGGGCATGGAGCAGGGCAGAGACGACAGAGATAGAGACTAACCAGCACATTTACCGTGAGAAATTCTCTTAACCATGTTTATTTTACATATCTACATATCTCAGTAGAAACATGATTTTCCATTCTAGAAAACACAGAAATGAAGTAAGAGTTTAGTAATTCTGTTGTCTTGGTGTTATTTGACATAGCATCCTGACTAAATACTAAGTAGGCTCTTTCTTCCTTTTTCTCCTTTTTATCAGGAAACTCTTCAAAAATTCTTCTTGTTACCCTGAGTGTCTCACAAATCATTTCATTCTGGGCTTTAGACTAACATACATTTAACAAATATTTATGAGTCTTTGCCTTGTAGTAAGAACCCTGTGCTAGAAAATCCCAGGATATGGCCACGAACAAGGCCAGACAAGAGCAGTGCACAAGTCACTTCCACTCAAAGCATCTGCAGACCACTCTGCTTCCTCCCATCTTAAGGACAACCTCTTTCTAACCTGGGAAAGCCCACCCTTCCTAGACTCTCTGGCCCAACGTAAGAAAACCCTTCCTTTTGCTTAAGGACTCCAAAGAACTTAAATTCTTGGAAACGAAGACTAGAAAGTCTTTTTTTTTCTTTTTGCATATTTTATTGAGTATGCTATGACAGTTGTCCCATTTTTCCCTCCTTTATCCCCTCCACCCTGCACCCCATCCCATCATCCCCACGCCTCTTAGTTCATGTCCATGGGCTGCACACACCAGTTCATTGGCTTCTTAATTTCCTACACTATAGAAAGTCTTTTAGATGTTCCACCTTAACCACAAATCTCTTCTGAGACAATGAACTTAAGAGTCACTTTCTTACTTGAAGAGAGAAGAAGGAAGTGTGGAAAGATAAAACACAGGGAAAAATAAAGACATAAGAATTGATATCTCTAACTATAACCTGGTGACATTTGGCTGTTTTCTCATCTTCCGTCTTTTGGATGTGGCCTTTTAAATGCTGAGCTCACTGGCAGACCCTCCTGCAACCTTACTGGTTCTGTCAGTTGTTTCTATTTTTTTCTTTCTATAATTATTTTATTTACCTTTTAATTTTTATTGTATTTTTTCCATGACCATTTAGCCCCCTTACACCCTCCCCTGACAATCACCACACTGTTGTCCATGTCTGTAAGTCCTTTTTCCTTTTTTAACATCACATTCTCAGTATTTCGTTTTAAGAGAGGTCTCTCCTCTTTGAATTATCTTCCTTGTTAAAGTCTTTGGCAATGAGAAAAAACACCTGAACATTTTGAAATTAGTTTTTGTCAATCAGACTTAATCCAATATTGTTTTCATTGACAACTGTATGAGCTCTAAAATGGAGTATAGTCACTTTTATTCTCAAATGTTGACTTAACTTTCAGTGTAGCTATTTCTGATTACAAGAATATCCTTCACCCTCTCCTGCTTTGGTGCCTCCTTTCTTCTCATCCGCAGCTTTCTACCAGGGGGCCTCTCCTTCCGTGCCCATTCTAGTTTGCGGAGGGCTCCCGGGACATTTCTTCCTCTTGTCCCTTTGGTCCAAAGGGCTTGTGCTGGCTATTCTTTCCCCTTCTGCGTCTACTTATTTCCACAACTAATTGCTGATCAGTCAGCGTTATGGTTCTAATTTCATTCTCTGTATCCTGAAGGATTGGGTCACCACTAAACCATGTTTAAAAAAAGAAAATATGTATCAATTAATTGTTTCTTTTAGGAGATTGAGACTTCTAGCAAAAGTCTGGTGTGCCATTCTGTGCATACAAATAAACAAACTTCATATACTCATATACCTGGTAATAAACATCACTGTAATAAACACACACCGATGTTCAGTTCTCAAGCCACAGTGATTCAGCAGGGAGTCCCACGTATTATGGAAATAGCTGCATTGGTATTCTTACCCTGTTTAACCTTTGCCTGGGAGCAACCCACAGGAAGCTCAGGCTTCAGTGTGAGCACCATGTTGGATCAGGGTTGGGGACAGGGCAAGTGTAATGTGGAACAGCTGGGGCCACCATCAGTTATGCTTCCAGCAGCAAGAAAGCTGAATGACACATTTTTATGAGCATCACACCAAATTAATAGATCAAGACTATAAAAGCTATAAGATTAACTTTAAACTATGTAGGAAAAAATACTTCTTTTAGATTAAAGTCTATTTGTGATTTTAAAAGAATCCTTAGCAAATAGGACTAGAAGTGAACATATTTAACTGGTAAAATAAAAACACTAAAGAAAAAAATTAGTGCAAATTTCAAATTTAATGGTATATGTTAAAATCATTCACTTTTAAATAAAGATCAATATAGGAATACCTGCTCTCACCACTTTGATTCAACATTATATTGAAGCTTGTAATAGCAACAAAAAGCAGGAAAAAGAAATAAAAGGCATTAGGATTGGAAAGGAAAAGGAGGCTATCGTTATTCATATATGAACAGATAACACATGAGCATATATAACACAAAAGAATAGCCAGAAAAATTATTAGAATTAAAGAGAGAGTTTGACAACATTGTTGATAAAACATCAATGTAAAAATCAATGTACTCCAGTAAACAAAACATTAGAAAATATATCTCCAATACAGTTTTTTCTACTTTAAGTTATTAATATATTTTCTAGATTTTCTTAGATACCACTTTTTTTTTGCTTAAATGGTGTATTTTAGAAGACTAAATGCACACAATGATATATCATGTATTTATGTTTTAATCATATTTTATTGATTATGTTATTACAGTTGCCCAATTTTTCCTCCTCTTGCCCCCTTCCACCCAGCACCCCTCACTCCCTTAAGCAATCCTCACACCATTATTCACATCCATGGGACATGCATATAACTTCTTTAGCTACTCCATTTCCTATACTGTACTTTACATCCCCATGGCTACTCTGTAACTACCAATTTGTACTTCCTAATCCCCTCACCTCTTCACCCATTCTCCCCCACCCACTCCTATCTGGCAACCATCAAAATGCTCTCCAAATCCATGATTCTGTTCTTCTTGTTTACTTAGTTTGTTTTTTAGATTCAACTGTTGATAGATATGTATTTATTGCCATTTTATTGTTCATAGTTTTGATCTTCTATTTTCTTAAATAAGTCCCTTTAACATTTCATATACTAATGGTTTGGTGATGATGAACTCCTTTAGTTTTTTCCTGCCTGGGAAGCTCTTTATCTGCCCTTCGATTATAAATGATAGCTTTGCTGGGTAGAGCAATCTTAGCCATAGGTCACTGCTTTTCATGACTTTAAATATTTCTTGCCAATCCCTTCTAGCCTGCAAAATTTCTTTTGAGAAATCAGCTGACAGTCTTATGGGAGCTCCCCTGTAGGTAACTAAATGCTTTTCTTTTGCTGCTTTTAAGATACTCTCTTTATCCTTAAACTTTGGCATTTTAATTATGATGCATCTTGGGGAGGTCCTCTTTGCATCCACCTTGCTTGAGGCTCTCTGAGCTTCTTGGACTTGCATGTCTATTTCCTTCACCAAATTAGGGAAGTTTTTGTTTACATTATTTTTTCTAATAGAGCTCCAATTCCTTGCTCTTTCTCTTCTCCTTCTGGCATCCCTATGATATAAATATTGGAATGCTTGAAGTTTCCCCAGAGGCTCCTGATACTATCCTCATTTTGGGGGGATCCTTTTCTCTTCTTGTTGTTCTACTTGCTTGCTTTTTGTTTGTATTCCAAATCATTGTTTTCATTCTCAGCTACATCCACTTTGCTGTTGTCTCCCTGTAAATTGTCCTTTATTTCAATTAGTGAATCCTTCATTTCTGACTAGATCTTTTTTACACTGTTGAGGTCCTCACTAAGTTCCTTGAGCATCTTTACAACCAGTGTTTTGAACTCTGCATCTTATAGATTGCTTATCTTTCTTCTGTTTAGTTCTTTTTCTGGAGTTTTGATTTGTTCTTTCATTTAAGCCATGTTTCTTTATCTCCTCATTTTGGCAGCCTCCCTGTGTTTGTTTCTATATATTAGGTAGAGCTTTCTTTGACTCTATGTCTTGGTAGCATGGCCTAATGTAGTAAGTGTCCTGTAGGGCCCAGTAGCACAGCCTCCCCTGTCACCCATGCCGGGTACTCCAGTTGTGCCCTTTGTGTGAGCTGAGTATACCCTCCTCTTGTAGTTTAGCCTTGATTGCTATTGGTAGGTCAATGGGAGGGATTTACCCAGGCCATTCAGCTGCAAAGACTGGCTATGACCACTGACCACCAACCTCTAACATCCATGGGGGATCTGCTGTGCAGGGGCAGGGTGGTGATGCTCCAATGTGGTCTGTAGCTGTACACTGGGTACACAGGCTCTGGGGTATCCTGGGTAATACAGGTCAAGATCAGCCCCACCTGTGTTTTTTCCAGGGCCGCCCTGCCTGGGCAATAAAGCAACCTGAGCTGGCTGCTGCTTATGCTGGACTTAGAGATTCCCAGGCAAAGCCAACCTTCAAATCTAGGTTGGTTGTTGCTAGTGCTAGGCCTGGGGCCACTTAGCAAGAGACACAGAAGCTGGGGCCTTGCTGAGGCTGGCTGTTGCTTGTTTGAGAGAATTTAGGAAGTTGTGAAGCATGAGCCAAGACCAGCCATTCATATGGAAAAGTCTCTGTTAACAGCTTTTGTGGGCCCATAAGTTGGATGGGACAGAGTCTCAGGGGGTCTCCAGGGCTGAGCAAATAGTGTAGCCAGGTTGATGGAGACTCAGATATGGCACCCACCTGCTGGCTCTGTGGCTGTTTGAGAGGAGGATTCAGAAAAGGGACCTTGGCTTTTGCCTGCCTTTCTGTCTTGGAGAAAGCTGTCACCCAGCTCTGACCTTGATGCCAGACACTTCAGTTCCTCCCTGTATATCACTGGTGCCTTTTAAGCTGCTACTCTGGTTCTGGAGCTCAGAGAGAGTGAGTCTGAGTAAGTCTGTGTGTGGGTTCTTTAAGAGGAACCGCTTGGGACTCTAAAAGTGTCTTCCACTGACTCAGTCTCCACTGGTTTTTGCAGCCAGAAGTTAATGGGGACTTATCTTCCTGGCACTGGAACTTCGGGCTGGGGGACCTCATGTAGGGCTTGGGCTCCTCACTTCCAAAATATTCCTTCTGAATTTTTATCCTCCATACATGAATGTGGAACCAACTCTTCTGTGTCTCCACCCCTCCTACTAGTCTGGGTGGATGTGGTTTCTTTAATTCCATAGTTGTCATACTTCCATTCAACTTTATTTTTGGCAGTTCTGAGTGGTGGTTGTTCTACAATTTAGTTATAATTTTGATGTGGATGAGCGAGAAAGCAAGCCGTATTTACCTATGCTGCCATCTGTACCAAAAGTCATATGTCATGTATTTAGGAGGCAAAAAATATTATACATATGTTAATTCTTCCCAAATTCACCAGTTCAATGAAACTGCAATTCAAATTTCAACAGGATTTTTCATTGATCTTGACAAGCTAAAATTTATGTAAAAGACCAAATAGGTAGTCCTGATGAAGGCCAGGAAGCAAGATTGTAAAGCCATTATAATTAAGGAAGGGGAATTTTTAGCTCAGTTAAATAGAGCTGAATAGACCTCACAACTGGTACAAAATCGAGAGCTTTGAAATAGATCCATACCCCTATGGAAGCTTGATGAAAAGGTAGCCTTGAACATCAGTACAATAATGGGACAAATGGGGATCTATGTGGAAAAAAAAAACTGTACCCCAACCTCATACTATATTCAAAACTCAATTTCAACTAGATTTTAGACTTCAATGTGAAAAGCAAACTTAAAACCTTTAGAAGAAAATATGTTTATAATCTCAGGGGAAAAAGTATTTTTTTTTAATGAGACAAAACACACACAACCAAAAGCAAGACTTATTAACATAAATTATCAATTTTATTTTAGCCAGGTTTATTAGAAAATGCCATAAAAATCAGGTAAAGGTTAGGTACAGGATAGGAGAATATATTTGTAACATGTGTAAGTAACAGAGAACTGGGATTCAGAAAATATGAATAATTCCTTGAAATATATACGTGAGAAATCAGCACGCCCCCCAAAGAGACAATAGAACATTGGATAAAAGCCTTGTATAGGCATTTCACAACCAAAAAGTTAAAGAAAATTACTCATTATAAATCTAAAAAATACAAGAAAATACATTGAGATACTACTTTGCACCCATCAAACCAGCAAATATTAAATGGCATTGTGTTGGTTATGATGTGGAGGGGCTGAAATCTAAAGCACTGTTGGTGGAAAAGAAATTGATATGATAACTGGCAACAATTTGCCATTACCTATAGAAGTTGAAAATTAATCACCTATAACAGCAATTCCACTCCTAGGTAAATATTTTCATTAAACAAGGTCTCCCATGCATACACAAAGTTGATAATAGCCCCATTCTTTAAAATATGACGGAGGCAGAGGGAACAGGAAACAACTTTAAATTGGAGAATAGACCTGACATATAGTCAAACAATAAACCATAATTCAGTGAAAATGAATAGTATAAAAATGGATTAATATCTCAAATCTATTAGTAAGTAAAAAGTAAATTTCAGAAGAAAACATAAAATATGTCTCCTTACATAAAGTTTAAAAACATGCAAACTTAAAAATATATTGCTGAAAGAGGCATATACCTATGATAAAATTAAAGCAAAGCAAGAGAATGACAGACACAAACCAATATTTTTCTCTGATAAAAAGAGAGGGAGGGAGGGAGAGGGAATAAAAAAGTGATATAGGAAGCCTCCAGGATACCAATTATCTTCTGTTTCTTATTCTAGGGCAGGTGTACATGGGGGTTATTATAATGTTTTACTTTCAACCACAGGTATGTGTGTATACACACATATATTGAATGTACCTTACACAGGCTTTTTTGTATGTATGATATATATAAAATGCTATATACAATTTTAAGTTGCGTTTTACTGTTACCATTATTATTATTTTAATTCTCAGCTTCAAACTGGTTAACACAGGCATTAGCCACCTCCTGTGGAGACCAAAGGAAGAACCAAGAAGGGCTCTAGACCAACATCCCAAAATGTGGGGCAGAACACTAGATCTACTCATTATCAATAGACATTGTGTGCTTTATTAAAAAATTAAAAGATAAAAAATAGTTGGGAAACATTTGTTTAAAAGGTAAATTATTGACAGAGGATGGCTAAGAATAGTATAGGAAATTGAGACACCAAAGAACTGATACGCACAGCCCATGGACATGAACTAAGAAGTGTGGGGATGATGGGATGGGGTGCAGGGCAGAGGGGATAAAAGTTGGGGGGGTGGGAATGGGACAACTGTAATAGCACACTCAATAAAATATAAAATAAATAAATAAATAAATAAATAAATAAATAGTAAATTATTGCCCTGGCCAGTGTGACTCAGTTGGTTGGAGCAGTCTCATACACCAGAAGATGGGGGGTTTGATTCCCGTTCAGGGCACATACCTATGTTGCAGGTTCGATCCCCAGACAGGCACATTGGGCAGGCGACCAATTAATGTTACTCTCTCACATCGAAGTGTCTCTCTCTCTCTCTCTCAAATCAATAAACATATTTTTTAAAGGTAAATTATTTTTTATAACAGGACTTCTCAGAACATTTAATGTTAATATACACTGTGACTCTCTAAACAGAAAATCATCTGTAGTGTTCCCTAAATTTTTTGACCCCCATCTGTTTTCCTTTTGCAAAATACAACTTTGTCTTTTGCCCACTCTCTTTCATTTCTGCACACCTATTTTTTGTTTCCTAATTCTTATAGCACCCTATTTATTGTTATATCGAATTTCTGTTAACAAGCAAGCAATAACAGATTTTCCAAAATAGTACTTTATATCAAAATCCACTTTATATAATAAAAAATGGTATATAGGAACTCAAGGGAACAAAATATTAACAGAAATCCAAAAAACAAAAGTATGAATTATACTGTGGCAGTACTTAACCCCTTCCTGACCTACAAAGTAGGTTTTCATAAAGGTAGTTAATTATTCATCATAATTTATATTTAATTACTCTTTCTTATGAAATAATACTATGATATAAAGTCTTAATCATAGGTCCTTTTACTATAGATTTTCAAGACTCAACATCCCAGTTTTTTAACTTACATGGTAGTTTAAAGTTACATGGTATTTTTAAGTGCCCGTACTCTATAACATGGGGTTCAATAGATATTGGTATGCATATTTATATAAAAACAGAATGCATAGGAAGTTTTTTCCCTTAGTATATTTTAGTTCTTAGCATAGCCTAAGTACACTCACTCCCTCATTTGGGACATGAAGAAGTTCCAGTACACTCTCAAAATCACAAATTTGCTTCTTATTTATGTGCACTTATATCTGCCTAAAACACATACCTTTTTCCCCTTCTCTCAAATGTTTTTGTCTCTATGAGTCAAATCATAAGTTCTAAGACCAAACCCAGCGGCCCTTCCCCTCTTTTTTTCCTTTTGTATTATATTTAGTACTTTTAATTCTTCCCAAACACTCAGAGACCACACAGGTATAAGGTACCTCTAACTGTGGTAATTGTGTCTGTAAACATTACCTACACCTCCCCCACCCCCCCACAAATGTCCCCACCCTCCCACAGACGTCCATGGCTCATTCTCTCCACTCCAGTTGGGGCAACCAGGCATAAGCTTCACCTAATTTATAAATGACTAGATTCTGCAAAGGCCCATCTGGAGTCAGAAAACAACCTTGGGTTTGATTTGAGTGTGAAAACCACTGTACTCACTTGTTTGTTAAAAGAGTTACAAAGATGTGTTAATCATTTCAATTTCTGTCAGCCCCCCCCCAAAAAAAAATGAAGAAAGGAAAAACAAGTGGGAAGGAAAACTCATACAGTAAGATTTCATTGCCTTTTGCTACTATGCCTTGAAACAAAAGTTCATAAACCTATAGAAACTCTCATTTAGAAGTGATCTTAAGGTCAAGATGGTTTGAGCTCCTGGACCATAATGAAACTGACAGGCAAACTAGTGAGGAGAGTAGGCTTTGAAATTGGACAAAATGCTTGGCTTTGCTACTTTCTAGTCACATGAACTTAAACAAGTTACTTAAATCTCAATTCCCTGAACTAAAAAATAAAGAAAAGGGACAATATGCAAGGTTATTATGAAAATATAAAGTTATGTATTTAAGATGTTTAAGATTGTGTCTAGTGCCAAGCAAATGATAACTGTGATCTTATTTATTTATTTTCTTACTTATTTAACCCCTACGTACTTAACAAATGGTCATCCAGCTAACTCCTCTTTAGTGATGAAAGAAACTCATTACTTCTCTAATCAGGCCATTTTATCTTTGAAAAGTCCTCTGAGAGTAACCAGCTGTGTCCTCATTGTTGGGATTGCCAACTGCCCAAGGAAGAGGAAGCTAGTGGTAGATGGTAGCAAGGGCTATATTAATGATTAACAGAGGACGCTGCAGTTTCCCATAGCTAGGAAGAGAAAATAAAAGTTCCGGCTCAGTCAAGTCAACATGTGCTTACCAGCCCTTCTACACACATATACCCTACAAACAAGCCCCCTTAGCTTGTTCAAAGAAGGATGAAAGAATTTGACCACCTAGTTGACAGCAAAAGTGTGAAGGGGTTGGAGGTGGTGAGCGCTTTGGAACTTCCAATATCTGAACAATGTATATAAACTTGTAACCAATGAAAATTAAAAGAAATGTGTAGTGTCTTAGCTTGGGTTCCTCCAAAAAAAAAGAGAGTTAAGCAAAGATTTCTATATGAATACTTCATTGGAGAGTGGGACCCAGGAAGCAAGAGTGGTGGCCAAGTGACGTAAAGCCAGGAAAAGGGGAGAACCAATTCGAGGATGAGTTATTAAATTAGTCACAGCTATGCATGACTGGTTGCTCTATCCCATAGGACTATATGGGACACTGTATGCAGTCTGGCAGTAGAAAGGGGGAAACATTTAACCATTCACTCCCAATTCCCACTGGTTAAAAGTTTGTCCTACAGGATACTGACAGACTATAGTTCCAAGCTGCATAAATATATTAGCTAACTATTGCTGTGACACTGCTGCACCAAAAAAAAAAAAAGATTTATTTTTCTTGAGCATGTGAGTCAGCTGGCCACGCTCCGTTTCAGGCTGTGAGCGGGCTGGATTCGAGTCTGCTTCACTGTCCGTCTGGACCATTAACTTCCTGGTACATGTTCTCTCATGGTAAATGGCAGATACATGAGAAAAGTCAAACCACATAAGCACATTTAAAGCTTCTACCTGCCTTACATCCACTCATATTCCATTGGCTAAAGCAAGTTGCACAGCAAAATTAATGCGCAGATGTGAAGTATCCCTCTATTTTACCAAGAAGCACTAAAAATAAATAAATAAATAAATAAATAAATAAATAAAAGTAAATAAATTTAACCAAACCACTTGCCAATGAGTTTTGGTGTGTAATTCTATTACAAGAAAGGAGTGAAGATTGGGAGCCATAATCTAATCTACCAGGCCTGCGTGGGCACTAAGTGTTTTCCTGAGGAGTCTGCATTAAGGTATCAACACAGAAACCCCACAGCAGATGAAATGCACCCAGGGGTCATATGAGATGAGGTACTATCAGGTTGAAAGTGCATGAAGCTGGCTGCCTCAACAGAAGAGGGCAGGGGAAGACAGGCAAGGTTGAGAAGATTTGAAGTGATACATAAGAGATATCCAATCCATATAGTCAACTCTGATATCCAGTAGAGTTTTAATACATAACAAGAATAATTACTTCATCATGGTATGTAAGAAGTGCCAACCCTACTAGGAGTTCACTCTCCTGCCTTTCCTTGTGGAAGAAAGGAAATTAGTGTGAATTAAAGAGGGGAATGATCATTTCCCCACCCTGCTATTAAATTTGGAATGGTTTGTTACACATCAGCAAGTAACAGTTTGGGAGCAGGGATACAGAGGAAGGAGAGACTACTCACAGCTTTGGATACTATTTGTAGGTGTAGGTAACAACCCTCACAGAACCAACTGATCCCATGTGGGGAAGAGTTAACAGCTCTCTCCACACATAAAAGGAATATAGTGCAAACTCTGATGACATCAAGTCATCCTGTGCATTGTGTACCAAGATAAGAATGGAAGAGCTTGCTTTGCAGAAAATAAGTCCCTCATAGCCCATTCCTGTCCATTCAGTGCATAGTGCAGCAAAAAGTTCAGGAGCAGATGATCGAAATAGCCTTTCTCCACACTCTACAAATAAGGGATGCTCTGTGTACTATGTACACATGTGTATGTGTGAGAAGGAGACCAACATCCTTCTCAAGCCAAATTCGCTGCTCCCCCAATGCTAGATTCCTCTCTCCAACCCCCAACTCTCTCATCTTCCCAAACTCTACCCCCAATCTCATTGCTCAAGGATCTTTCACCATCTATTATTTCCTTTTATTCCTTCAGTTTTTATTTTTCTGTTTTTACTAGCTGTTCTCTTTCCTTAAACAGCATAAATCTTTGCCTTTTAATAACAACAAAACTTTCCTATAACTACTGTCTTCCTCTTGATGTCCAGTCAAAAAACATGAGAGCCTACCATGGCCCAGTTGCTTCACTGTTTGCTCAACTTTGTAGATTCCATCAAGGAGCTCCCAGACCAAAAAGGAGTGCAAGAAGCTTCTCTTCACAAGGAAACTTCTTGCCCTAACTTTTACTCTCTGTTCTTTACTCTGATCACAATTTTCCCTGCTAGGACCTCATTTCCAGTCCTACCATCTCAGTGCAACTAGTCTTGCCAAGACCCTAGTTGACTAATCCAAAGAGCTGATTTCATCCTTCAATTTACTTACTTAATGAACACTGTTCACCACACTCTCAGACTTAGACTTTTCTTCTCCTTTAGAGTAAATGTGATCCTTTCTCTTCTTTGCATTGAACCATATAAAGTAACAGTTTTTATAATTCAAAAACAGTAAAATATCCAGGAATTTTGGGGAGGGAAGGAAGAGTAGGTGGAACATAAGGAATTTTTAGGGCAGTAAAACTATTCTGCATGAATAGGACAATGAGGAATACATGCCACTACACATTGTCAAAACCCATGGAATGTACACCACCAAGAGTGAACCCCAGTGTGAACTATGGGTTTGACTGGTAATGATATGTCAGTGGTGGTTCATTCATTGTCATAAATGTTCCACTCTGGTGGAAGGTCTTGATGGTAGGGGAGGCTGTTTGAAGCAGGGGAGTATAGGGGAAACCTCTGTACTTTTCACTCAATTTTGCAATGAACCTAAAACTGCTCTCTACAAATAGTCCATTAACCTTTTTTTTTTTTTTAATGGTCAAATCTCAGCAATTTTACATGGTTCAGCCTAACAGTTCAGCTCTCTTCCTGACTGGCAACTTCTAGGTCTCCCCAAGTTTACCTCCCTTAGTCCTTTTCTTAGCTGTTAGTGTTCTCTAGTGTCCTGTGTTTTCTTCTCACTCTGATAAACCCACAGAAAAGGGTTGGTGTTCTAAGGATCCTGCATATCAGCCTTCTGGAAACACCCTTCCACATCTCTTGTCCTATGACCTGGAAACACTGGGCAACTGCCTTCACATGCCAGTGAGGTTATAGGTTGCACCTCTGCCAATCTTAGATGAAGGGACTGCTTCCAAGTTTAGGGAGGATTGAGTGCCAGAAACTTTTCATCAAAGGAAAAAACAATTAACCTTTTAAATTCTTTCTTTCAGAGAGTATGAATGCTTTAAATTCTTATACAATGAGATATCACTTCCCATGACTGCTTACACATCCTTTTCCTGGCTACTCTTTGAGTTCCAGCTTGTGGTTCCAGAAGTACTCACAAACTATCACAGTATTTGCAACAGTCCCATATATTTTAGAACAATTTTACATCATTAAACAATTTAAGTGACTCCAAAATTTATCTGTAAGCCTAGACAACATGCACGAATATTGATGCTGGTTCTTTACTGTCATAGGTCAGGTTTCCTGAGACCAAAGTCTGAGACTCTAAATTTACTTGAGTTTTTACCAGAAAAAAAAATCACTAAGTAGGAAGGGACACTGAGG
Source organism: Mormoops blainvillei (assembly GCA_004026545.1). NCBI lineage: Eukaryota > Metazoa > Chordata > Mammalia > Chiroptera > Mormoopidae > Mormoops > Mormoops blainvillei. The sequence goes on from PVJD01000257.1 coordinate 272,529, forward strand.
AAAGCCTCAGTCAAAAGACTAGAAGCTCTGGAGCAGAGATTTGGCCCTTCATAATTGTCCCAATGGAGGTACCTCCAATAACCCACCATTGAACAAAGGCTGTTGCCAGGGAAAAGACTTAGCCCTGGGTGAGGCAGCTCCCATTAGCAGACATAAATTCCTGGACATGAAGCCAACAGAAGCAAACACACTAGCAGCTGCAGGAATCAGGACTTGGACCTGCAGGGGATCGGGAAGGTACTTATTAGCATTCATCGCATTTACTTGGGCAACTAAATGGACATTACATGGTAGAATTGCAAACTCTGTAATATTTATAAAAATGTTAATATCATTTAAGACTTTAAAAATTAAAGAAAACAATTTTAGTTTTATTTTAGTGTAGTTTTCTTTTTCAATTGTCAAAGGAAAGTCTACAAGAATGACACTAACATGATTGGGAAAAAAAATGTATACAAGCCAGAATTTTGGTCAAAAATACAGAAGTCACATATGACTCATTATTTGTATTTGGCACCAGGAAACTATGATTTCATGTGTTTTGAGGGTGACGACTTTTTTGGAAAATTTCAAAGATGATACACAATATTTTATGGATCTGCCAAAAGATAAAAATCTTAATGAAACACATACATAGCAAATTTGACCTTACAACTTTTGAATACATGATGGGAATGCCAACTAAGTACTATTAAAGCAATTAGACTTGACGTAAACAAGATAGAGACTACATTAGAAGAATAAGGTGAAATAACAGAAGACCTCCAAATAAAGAGCAAATTGTGGCTTTTGTTAGGAAATCAAATTTCTTCTGTAATTGTTCTGGCTGTAGTTATTTGCTATCAACTATTACTTGTTGTCTATTATAAAAATAAACAGATTTGAATGTAGATGCTTTATTTTTAAAAGAAATTTAAAATATTTTTATTTTAGAGTAAATTATGTTTCCAAATAAAACTATATGCAAAAATGCAACAAAAGTGGGGTTTTAATAAAGAAATTACAACAAAAAACATAGTTATTTGCATGGATGTAAAGATTTTACTATAAATAATCCTAAAACAAATTTCTCTAGAGACTGTTTTCTGGCCATTTGAGATGAAGGCACAATTTCAGTTGAGACTAAAAACACAATGAATATAGATAAGTTGCCTTATTTAATATTAGTCAACAATACACAAATTATGTTTTAAAATCTTGATTATAACATGATTTGTGCTGAGATAAAAGCAAGAAAAATATATTTTATAGCATAAGTACATGATAAGTTTTTAAAACTTTTTGCTAAAGTATAACAATACAGAAAAGTACACAAGTCATACTTGTGCAGTTCAATGAATTTTCTGAGTGAATAATAATGAGCACCCAATTCAAGAAGCAGAACATTATATTTGCCTTAATTTTATTGCTCATCTAATCATCTCAGATCATTAACAAAACACCTTTGAGCTCCAAAAATTCTCTATGTATGGCTTTATAATAGACAAAAAAAAAGGTGAGGAGAGTACCATATCTCTTATAGCCTGGAAGCATCCTGAGGACAGGGGCTATAGCTAACACCCGTGCCAAGTTCAGTGCCTAGTATGGAATGGGTACTTAATAAATGCTGGTGCATAAACAATGAAACACAAAGCTTACATCTGCTCATCTCTAAAATGAAGGGGTTAAAAGCAAAGGGCTAGATTTCTTAAAGAGGTCCTACATTAAAATGCCAACAGTACAACTGAAAAAAATGGTCAAAAAATATGAATAGACAGTTCACAGAAAAAGAGACACAAATGGTTCTTAACCATATAAAAAGATAGTGAATCTCATTCATTAAAGAATGAAATACAAATTAACTCAATGATGAGATCCCATTTTAAATTATCAAATTCATGAATATCCAGTGTTGATAACACTGTGTTATTGAGACTAATAGGGTAATAGGCTCTCTTGTACATGACTAACGGGAATATACATCAGTATTATCTCTCTGCAAAGCAAATTGACAATATATCTAAAAATTAAAAATGCAAATACTCCTCCTCGGGGCAGTTCTACTTCACACAACTTTGAAGAGATGTATATACAATACCATTCATTCTAGACCAGTTCAGAGTGAGACCTGGCGTTCCAATCCACAACAATCTTTCAGCTCTGAACTTGATGTATATATATAACTTAATTGGAACTCAGTATATGCTGCCTTTGTGACCAGTTTTTCCCCAACCAGGTTATAAATTTCTGAGGTCAGGACTATATCTTACACCTCTTTCTGTCCTTCTAAGTATCCATGGCTATATTGAAAACATTTTGTGCTCAGTTTGTGTCCTTTTCACAGAATCCAAGTCTTCCTCTAGAAAATCCCAAAGCCTCTGAAGAAGCTAAAATGTCACCCCAGGAACCCCAAGGCAGATCAGTGTTTCCTGAGACATTGCCACAAGCTAAGAGAGACTGAAAAGAGGGTCTAGGCCCAGTGTACTTATTTTAACCTTCTAATAAGATTTCATTAGAAGAAAAATGAGGATTCTACCATGTAGAAAAAAGTTTTAAGCCACTGGTCAAAATCAGCAATGCAATGTTTTAGCTTTATATTTTTAATCATATGTACATTTTGAAGTTTTCATTTAATTTTAGTTTATTGTATAAATATTTATTGTTTTATACCTACTAAAAGTTATCTCTCTTATTTGCCCCTGGAGTTTAGAGTAGTATTAAGGAACATGGGGGAGAAAAAGAACATTCAACTAAAGAATCTTTAAAAATTTTACTGGTGTGTGCTATCCTATACTATAAGGAAAAAAACCAATGTTCTCATTTTTCACATCACATACACTTTAATTCAAAATACGGCAATAAATTCCCCAGGCTTCTCCAAGGAAGTGCTCCTTCTCATTAATTCATATAACAGAAGTGAAGGAGAAAGTCCTAATGATATCTTGTGGAGGCCTTGTATCTTCTGCTATTCTGTAATCTATAACACCCCCAATAGGCAATGTGTTCAAAGAGGCAAGTTGCCCAAATTTTATACGTCCACATATATGGACACTGTCCTAGGTGTGGTAACAGCATTTAGTTATTGAGAGTTATCAGAGACTAATAATTGAGCATGTCAATAGGACAAGAAATTGAGTCATGTTCTTTGTATCCCTAAGTAATACAATCTATGAGTATTAAAGCACATCAATAAAAATGAAGGAGTTAACAGTTAGAATGCTTGAAGCCTCGTACAATAAAAAAAATCCAACTCAAATGGGCTTAAATAAGAAATCTACTTATTGTCTCATATGACAAGAAGTTGAAGAAAGAACAGTTTCGATACTGGTTCAATCTGCAGCTCAACAATATCAGCAAGACCCAGGTTCTTTCCCTCTTTCTGCTCTGCCTCCCTCAGCACGTTTATCTTAGGCTAACTCTCCTCATGGCACTAAAATGATTATAGCAGAAAAGAGACTGCAGATTTCCACAGATCTCTTTTCAAGAAGAAGGAGAAACTTCCCCAGAGGCCCCCTTAGAACACAATGTCATGGCTATTGGTCAGAATTTTGTCTCATACCCATACTTAAAGCAATGACTGATGATAAAAACAGGACCACTCTTCTGGCTTAAATCAATGACTATCCATACCCTGGCATGCCCCGGAAGCACATGGAACATAGATACCTGAACACAATTAGAATTCTATTTGTTGCCAAGAAAGAGTAAATAGTTTTTGCTTCTGAATGTCTGAAAAATATCTTAAAATGTATATCAATAAGATACATTTAACAGTTTAAGAAATGGTAAATCTTTATCAGTAGTCCTCAATATTCCTGTCTTTTCTAGTATCTAGCTCATCTAATCTGTTAAAGACCAAATCAGCTTGCAGATAGTCAAATGAAAGAAAGTCATTTATTCATTCATCCATTTATTCATTCAGTTCAGGTCTTCTAAGCAACTATCATATTCAAAGTATGGTTTACTATGGAAGATTTTATAATGTAAAGTTTATGTCATCAAGAAGTTTATTACTTGGAAAATACCAAACTCAGAAAATGATATACTAGTTTCTCATTCTATAATGTGAAGGTGCTTTTCAAACTAAATCCATAAGTTACACAAAATTTTCAAGATTCCTTACTTAAACTTTCAAGTAAAATTCATTGTTTTCTTACAATAAAGTGGTTAATACAATTTTAATAAGTTATTAAATTTATTAATACTAAATTTGTTATAGAAAATTATAGATCAATTCAAATAACCCTGGTTGACAAATATCAAACATAAAATATGTTTATCTGTAAAACCTGGGCATGTGATGATGGGGAAAAATCCAAAACAATGGCATTTATTTTGGAAAATTTATTCTGAGGCAGTTATAATAGGGAGCATGACAACTATTATAGGAATTAGACTTCAGGGCATCTGATCTACCCTCTCATGTCCTGGTTACTAGGAAACAAGAGTAGACACTGCCATTAACTGAAAAGTTCCAGGGATATCTCAAGAACTAGCCCCAAACCTAGTATTCTTCAGGTCACAAAAACTTGTTTTTCCCCTGAGATCCAAACCGGGTAGTTTCTTCTTACATTACCCCTAAAAGACAAACCCACCAGAGGTGTGTCGGGAGAAAACAACAAACTGAATTAAAATGTAAAGAATTGAGAGGAAGAAATGACTAAAGAAGGGACCCAAAAAATACATTTTTATAGTATTAAGAACCATTCCTCTTTTTTTGTTTTATTTTAACCTTTGTCCAATCTCGATAATTCCTGTTTTAAGAATGGTGATCTAATTTATTATGTAAAGAGCCCAATAACCAAATGGCAAAAAGGCAAGCATTCTGTCAGGGCCTGGAGAGCCAACACACTGGACATTAAAGAAAGGTGTCCTCCCCACGTGGGCATAACTCTTGCAGGTGCAAAGCTTAATAAGGGAATGCTGACTGGATTTCAACTCCCTCCAACCCTTTGGCAAGGAGTCCTTGTGCAGGGCATACCATGCATAAATGTGCACAGTGACCTTGAATGCTGAAAATGAAACATCTTGGAATTCCTGAGGCTGTTGGCCCAAGGGCTTGAATGCCATGTACAAAGTCAGGATAAATCCATTCTGCCAGAATCTTTTTTTGTTACCAACACTCAACATGTTGGCACAATAATATTAATCATCTGACCTTTTAGATGCAATTTCCTGATCTTAGCTAGGCAAATCAGGCTAAGTGCTACATTTGGCCCTATTTTTAAATTACCCAGATGGTGTGAATGGGTGTGTAGGTCAGGGTGCCCACATACACTGGGCTGCTTCCAGGGACTATTTGTACCTTGGGTGTGACCAGCAACTACGGATAGGAGTGGAAAATTAGGGTGAAGGAATGGTAAGTGTCAGGTCAGTGCCTTTCTTATCTGAGTGAAACTTATTTCATCCATTGCCTGTGAAATGCTGAACCTTAGTTTAAGTTGGGGGTGCGAGGGGTTCACTCTTGGTCACCCATAAAGCAGCAGCCAAGTGCAGATTGAAGGAGCGTGATAGAAAAAGGGAGGTCAATTCTGAGATAGCTGTTCCCCATCTCTGCTGCGCCAGCCCCGAGGTGAATTTGAGTGCTCTGTGTGGGGAAGGCATTGCAGGGAAAGACAGGCCATTTTTTGTCCTCTGCCTGCTGTGACTTGTAATTTATTTTGTTCCCTTAAAGATTAAAAGCACTTGATGCCTACAAAAGAGAAGAAAGGGCAAACAGGACTTAAAAGAAGAGTAACCATGATTCCCAAGATTTTTAGGCTTTCAGCAGCAATGTACAGGGGACTGTAACATCTTGAATCAGTTTCTTCTCCTCTTTTCTTATAATTTCCTGTTTTTTCCTGCCTGAAATGACTTTCTCTCAGATGAAGTTCTTTCTTTCTTCTTCTTCATTAATCCATGTCTTTCTTTCAAGCAGACACATAACGTTTACCACCCCACTAAGCCTCTGTGCACATCCAGACTTATTCCTTCTAGCCTTAAAAGTGTAGATGATGGCTAGAACTCAAAAACAAGCTTGTAGCTAAAATCGTGGCCGTGGCTGTAAGTTAGGAGTCAGCACCCTGCAGCCTGCAGGCCAAATCCGGCCCACCGCCTGCCTTTGAACAGCGCATGAGCTAAGAATGGGTTTTACATGTGTAAATGGTCACAAAAAAATCAAAAGGATGTTAATGTTATATAACATGAAAATTGTACCCACAAGTCGAGGTTTATTGGAACACAGACCTGCTCACTTGTTTATATGTCTGTAGTGTCTGTGGCTTACACTACAGTGGCAGAGTCACATAGCTACAAGACACTGAACAGCCACAAAGCCTACAATATTTACTATACAGCCCTTTCAAAAAAAAACCAAAACAAACAAACAAAAAACACCTTGCCGGTTCCTGATCTAAGACATTAAATGAGTTAGAGATGTTAAATAAGAACATCTCAAAGAAATAAATTTCAGGCAAACAAAGCAAAGGCTATCAAAGAGCTACATTAAGGTCTGAGCCTATAATTAAGACTAGGTGGTTACCCTGAGAAGCAGTGTATTAAATAAACGGGGTGGCGGGAATATACAAAGTCTACACTCCACACTTGGTGAGTATGAAGATAGTAATGCTCCTGTTGCATATCGCCAAAATTTCCGACCCTAGCCCACTTCTTAGAGTTGGGCAGTTTCTTGTTTAAATAGTTATTAAATGAATGAGGAGAAAGGGAGGAGGAAGAAATATAAAACAACTGAAATAAAAGTTGCACAGAGCTGTGAGAATACGAGAGTCCCCAATGATAACTTCAAGTTTGTCTACCCTTGTTTAAATGTGACAGGTTCCCAAAAGTTAGCAAAAATTCACACTTTGGAAGCTAACATAGCAAATGCTAAGTGGGCACCCAGGAGAATAAAGAAATGAGTAAATAACTATAGTAACTGCCATAATCCCTATGCAAGACCATCCTTTCCACCCCCTTTCTCAGCCACCAAACACTTATATATTTAGTTCAGAGAGTAAATTCAGACTTGGAGATTAGCGAGGGGAAGGAAATCAAATATACAGCTCATGAAACAAAGAGCACCACTTGTCACTGTTGATCTCTGATTAACTGGCTCTTCTTTCCGAAACAGGGCCTCTTTTTCTTTCTCTCTCTCTTTGCTGGCAGGTGACACCCACACATATCCTTCGGTGTTGGCAGAGATGCTCACTCAGATAACAACTGGAGTTCATGCTGCACCTTTTCAGCTCCGTGTGTCATCATCACCATGTAAAACCACAACTATAGAAAAACAAAGCTGTTTGCTACTCTTCTGTCTCAACTGACATTTCCACCCAGCTCTCACAACTTGTTCTGTGGAGCCAGAGGTGTGTTTAAATCTGTCATTGAGATAGCTCTGCTAGATGAAGTAAAAGTAGAATCCAATCCACCCTTAAGATAAATTCACCTTCCTGTGACTTTTTGTCCCCTAAAATTCCCAGCACCCCAAAATCTTTCACAGAGGTAAAACAGGTGACTAGAATAAGGAGCAGGTCTTGAGAAGCATGCATTCTGGCCTTAGAGTGGCCTCAGTAATGAGGTCAGCTTGGAAAAGGAGAAATAGTCTTGGATCACTCATGTTTTATCCCAAGCATTTTTCAAATGTAGAGCCCAGTGTCCACACCCTCAGACGAATGAAACGCACACTGAGAAATTGTGCCACATTCGGCTCTGGACAGTGGTTAGGGCCCACGAACCTTTGAAGGGAAAACATCAGTTCCTTTGGGATACCAAGTCAGGGGAAGTTGAGAGGCCCACCCACTCAGATTCATTCCTGAAGAACCAAGCTCCTCCTGAGCACTGTTGAAAAGTCAAGAGCTATGCAGTGCCTCTCAGTTTTAGAGACACAGACAAGTTGCCAAAGTCTGCTATGGTGGCAAGGCCATCCCATTTGCTGCGGCTTAGTGTGGTGGTAAGGCCACCATTATGATGAACCTGTGTCTGATTTTTCTCTTTCATCCATTATCTCTGCTCCACACAAGATGAGAGAGAAGAAAATGTACTGCTTTAAAAGCAAGCAATCTGTTTTATCAGACTGGAGAAAGAAAAAGTTAATTCAGGGCTGCAGGCAATTACATATTTACATAATTATGTAGCTAGAACATAGTAGGAGGTCTGTTAGGTAAAGTCATGAAGTTTGCATTTTATTTCATTTTGAATTTGAGTTTCAAGGAACTACAACCTTTTTACAGAAGCAGTTTACATTATTTTTATTTGCCCTAACAAGGAGTGCTTACCGAGCAGATTCATTTAATGGCTGACTTTTACCAAGGTTTTCCCCTTTCAACTGATTAAATCTGTCCTATTGAACTCATAAGTGATTAGCTGAGTTGAGTCTTTCTTGGAGTAGGAAACATATAGGTTCATCTTTTTCAAGTTTTAGTTACCTTTATTAAGTTTAATGAGCTCCATTTCAACAACAACAAAAAAAGAATAAGTGTGGAGATGAACTCATTGCACACGCGTCTGACTTCAGGACATCCTGAAAGCACAATTTGCAATGAAGTAAATAGAAGCCACTACGTGAATTATCAAACAGGCCTTTGTGTCTCTTGTTCGAGGACCTCAAGGACCTTCCCTACCCACAAGATGAGAGCAGTGTGTGTGTGTGTGTGTGTGTGTGTGTGTGATGATTACTACGTCTGATTTGAATTTTTCAACTTGTTCCAAGTGCCACAACTTTGTTGTTTTTCTTTTATTTTTAAATTATTGCAAACCTTTAGAGTGTTCGGTTATGACATAAGCATAGCGGGAGAAGAAGCTGAAATTGTCTGTCCTCAGCTTTCCCATCTTTGAGCTCTCTTTGAATCACAGACAGATGAGGCTTTTTTAGAGTTTGTTGAGACAAAATCACTCCATAGAAAAGAGCAGCAGTTTGGTAGTAGTATGGAATTTTAACTACAAAGGCAACATTTTCAGAAGTCTTAGACTAGCAGCATGTTTAAGGTATTTTCACTACTCCATTAAGAGAGGATTTGAGAACTTCATTTGGAAATCAGCTTAACTCTTGACGGTGGCTTCTTTGGCGTGACTTTTAAAGGGGATTCTAACGAGCATTGGCCTTCCTCACTGCACAAAAATTTCTAAAATATACATTAGTTTATATCCATTAAGTTTTCTTTTACCATGTTTAACTGTACACCTTTTTACCTCCTGTTTCACTAAAAAATGAATTTTTGAACTTTTTAATAGGGAAGTTGGGAAACAGGACTGGTTTTCTTCTTCTGAGAGTGCAATTAGTGCATTTAAACTGACCATTAATTCATTAGGACATGCGAGATTCATTCAGTCCATAAATTTTGCTGCTGTGCCAGGCAGTGTTTGAGGCACCGGGGACATGGCAGTAAACAAAGCAAAGCTCTGTCCTTCCTGGAACTTACATTATAGTTTGGGGAAACAAACAATAAATAAATAAGTAAAAAATGTGGTGTAAGAGATGGTGAAATGCTGGGGGGTGGGGGGGAAGAAAGCGGATAGAGTTTGGGGGAATTTAACTAGGATAGAAAGTGGTGCTTAACAGGGACCTGAAGGAAATGAGGGAACAAACTAGGAGATATCTGGAGAAGAATATTCTAGGAAAAAAATGTGTAAAAGCCCTGAAGTAGGAACATGCCTATGATGTTGAGAAGGGATCTGTCAGAAAGAATGCATATACCTACAGAGAGGGATTCACATCACACAGAAGGCACAGGTAAGCCCAGACTGCCATCTCAGAGATGTAAACCATTGTTTTGATGAGAAATTTTGACCAAAGCCAGTCCAGAAGTGTACCTTGCTCGAAGTGAAAATACTTGAAAGTCTGGATATTTTTTTAAAAGGTTAAAATTGGAGATTTTTGAAAACTATTTATTCCACATTTTTTTTAAATAGCAAGTTTTCTCCAGTTATGTTGCCAAAAGCAAAACCTATCTGCTCTGAAAGACAATATGAAAGCACAAATTTAAAAACAGGCACATGGTAGTTCAGTAATTTTATCACTGAATATACAAAACATAATGTACATTTAGTCTCTGTAAATTGGCGTGCTCAGCCCAAAATAAGCAAGCTCACAATAAAGATTTGTAGAAATACTAAGTATAAAGCTCTTAGAATAAAAGCAGCAATTGTTTTCTTCATAATTACCATACCTGAAACTGTAAAAGCATGGCTCCAACCACAGTCTTTAAACCATTTCTTGGTTCATACTAATAGTGAAAAAGGACTTCCCTATGAACATTTCTACTTTGGTTCTGTTCAAAGTGAGTAAGAAAAATCTAAAGTGTGATTCATCTTTAGTAAAGCTGTTTTTCCCATCAGAAAATAAAACCAGCTATCACCAATGATCAAACCTTTCCATTTTTATTTTATAGTTATTTACTTTTTGCCATTGCCCTTCCTACAAATTCTATAGTTCTACGATTTTCAAATCCAATCTGATAGCTTGGATTAAGGAATTCTGTGTACCAAGAGCCTGGCAATGTGGCAGATGTGCCACCTTAAATCCAACTGTTCTTTGTAACTCAAATACTGCCAGGTCTGGCTTTCTTTGTGTCAATTAAATTCACGGAGCAGAAGCTCACTTAAAAATCAGCCAAAGTACAGTATTTTCTGTCTAGAATCATAATATTCTTAGCCCTCTCCACAATACAAAAAAAAAAAATTAAAGAAGACCTCTTTATACACAGGAAAGTGGGAGGTAAAATGCTGTACATTTCAGTATAAACTAAAATAACCTGAAACAGGAAAATGGTGGAAGTTAAGAGGCTCACAAATTTTATAGCACCTCATCCCTGGGTGGTGGGTTTAAATTTGTGTTACAGTATTCTCTCCCTTCTCAGGTCATGGCCCAGTTTAATTTTTATGCATAATTTATCTACATGGAAATAATAATAGGTAACATTGCATGACAGGCATGGTACTAAGTGCCGGAGACAAGTAGGACAAAAAAGACAAACTAAGGCCACGTTCTCAAGGAGATTACAGTACAGGGACAGGCATTCGTGATCATTATCTTCATTTCATAGCTGAAGAACCTGAGTCTTAGAAAGGCAGTGACTTCCTTGAGACCAACTAGAAATGAATCAGGCCGATGTGTCTCTCAGACCTAGACTCCTCTCACATCTGGGTAAACTGAAGCACTGAACGATTGTAAAGGCTGCAGTAGCTCCATTGTTCAAGGTCCCCACGCATACTCCAGTGGACCCAAACTGGAGGTCGAAAAATGTCCGTGGTCATTCCCAGGTCAGGCCTCACAGGGTATCTTGAGAGCTTTGATGCTGTCTCAAAAGACACGCTCCAAAATACTTCCCATGTCGATGGACCTCCAGGGTCAAATGGCACCTGAGCCTGCAAAGTTCTGGAGCTCTGAGCTCATAAATTCCCTGTAAAGAAGATTTCACCAGGGCTCCTTCTGCCTGCCATCTTCTGGAAAGCTTCCGCCAGCCAGCCCCTCAGCACACAACAAGAATCAAATCATCCCTTCTATTCTTCCTCCTTCAGAAGAAGTTTCCTGGGACTCACCCCCCACACCATAATGAACACTGAGATTCCTTTTTCGCCGTTTCATCGCTTCTCCTGTGGATGTGCATTCAGCATCCACTTCAGATTTCTACATGCACAGTAGGGACCAGCTGTGCGAACCTGAAATACAGGGAACAGAAGAGCCCCCTATAGGAGCTGACTGGACTGTGCTGCTAAACAAATAACCCTTTGTAGCATTTAAATAATTTTGATATCAAGTGGCCTTATTTCTAAGCATACTCTACCTTGGTGTGGGAAGATCACCTTACATTGTGAAGGTTACACTGAATTTCCATCACAGGGAGTAAGGAAAGTCAGTTTGCCTTTGCATTGCTTTGAAGGTCTTCCACTGGTCAAAATGACTAAATATGATCAGAATTCATCAAAGACAATGTCTATATCTTTCTAAGCTAAAAGGAAAACAACATTAAATAGGAACTGAGTGGCTCATTTCATAATTGAGAAGCAGTGTTTTCATGACTTTAAAAATGTTTAAGTCTCTCTACGCCTCAACCCCCACTCTAAACTATCCCCCCTGCCCAAACCCCTATTTAACCACAGGGAATGATTTTTCTAACCTTCCCTCTCCATCCAAAAAGTCCTTCATTATCACACTTCACTTGACTGCCATGTGTAGAGGCTAAGAAACGAGTAAAATTGTAAGCAGATTTTAAGGCTAACATGAGTCACTCACTTTTTATTTGCGATCCTAACCTCTCAGTCAAGTCAATAAATACATAGTAAGTTCGAACTTTGGTCATGACACTACAAGATTTAGCCTGCCGTAGTAATATTCTCTAACTTCATTTCAGAGTCTCAAAATAATGTTCTTTGGTCTAGTTGGTCAAGAAAAAATGGCATTTGCGGCCTAACAGGGGCCTGAGGTGGCCGGTTGAAGACGAGGCAGTCCTTTCCTATCCAGAGCAGTGGTGTTGAGCAGGTGGAGAGGCGTCAGCCAGCTGGCGTCTGGATAGGCACCCGTGTCAGGAGCGGTAGGCTGCAAAGTCTCGTGCTGGGACATAGGGGTGGTAGTGCTTGCGGGTGGGCCCCAGCCTCCGGGGGGTCATGTTCATGTAGTCACTCTGAAGGATCCTGTTCCTCTTATTCTTCATCTGCAGAAGAGAGAAATGTCACTGTGAAGGGGCCAAGGACATGGAGGGAGATGTCATGGGAGGAGTTCTAAGACTTTGGGGGCAGCTTGGCCAACCACGGACTGTTAAAGGAAGCAAAACACCAGACTTCATTAAGCACCTTGGACTTGAATCATGACTAGTCAAACCTACCTACTTTGGACTCTTCTAAATCAACTTGAAAAAATCTGACTCGAAGGTAGTAGTTTAGAGAAATGCACCCCTGTTACTCTCAAAGCAGTCATTTAACCTGAATTTCAAAAGCATATCTAATTATCCTATCTGCTGTTGATAAGTAAATACTCTCGAAGGCCCTTCCTCATTTGCAAAGGTTAAGCCTCCCCACTGCAATCTTCTTACGTTATCCATTTGCTTACAAGCTGTTTTTCTATAATTAACCAAAGAGGACCGTCAGCACCTCAGAGTCTGGAGTAATCATAAATTCATAGCAGTGGATTCCAAATTAATGGGAAGATGGCTCTAGGCAACTAGTTACATTCCTATTCCTTTATATGTATTTACATTTCCATAAAGACAAGAGTCACTGATCTTTATTACTCAGGTTCAACTCCTTCTGGATGAATTTCTATGAGGGGTGAGAAAAGTAGGACAATAATTAACCCAGAGAAAGAGTTACACCTCTGTGAACCTTAGCAAAGTTTTGATTAAGGAACGTCTTCTCCAAATCAATGTGATGGTAAAACTTATACATTTGATAAAAGATCCACAAAAAAATTTTTAAATAGAAAACCATCCATGTTTTTGGATTCAGAATTCTCTATTATGGGGGAAAAAATGGCTACTTCCTGGCACATAGGCCTGACGCATAAGTAGATACACTGCACATGAATGATATGAACACCTGCATAAATTAGCCAGCAAATGACTTCAGCTCTGGCCTTATTTCCATGCACTTCTACCTAAGTACTTCACACTTCCTTGTCAAAGAGGCATGAGTAAGTGATAAAGAAAGGTTGGAAAAACACTGACCTTCACGTTACTAAAAATTACTAATATGTTTTCAGTCCTCATCTTCTTGAACTCTCAGCAGCATTCTTTATTATTGATTATTCTCTCCCTTTTGAAACACTCTTCCACTTTGTCTTCTATGAGGTGATATCATCCAGGTTTTCATCCTGCCTCTCTGCCCACTCTTTCCTGCCTCCTCTGCAAGCTCATCCTTCTCTAACTGGCCACTCAGTATTAGGCTTTCCTATTGCTTTGTCCTCTACTTACTCCACCCTCACTTTCTCTAAGCAAACTCATCAACATTCACAGCTTCAATTATCACCCAAGTTTTAATCTCTGAACTAGACTTCAAAGTCATTTTAAACTAAACATATCCAAAACAAAACTCAAGATCTTACCCTAAACTCTGGTCCTCTCTCAGGGTTTCTCATCTCTGTGAGTGACACTACATGTATGAAGTTGCCCCAGCCAGATCTCCTAAACCTCATTCTTGCCACCTCCAGCTCCATGATTCCCTGTCCAGGGGACATTTGACAATGTCTGATGACATTTTGGGTCGTCACACTTGGGAGGAATGCTACGGCATCTAGTGGGTAGAGGCCAGAGATGTTGCTAAATATCCTACATTGCACAGGGCAGCCCCCATCAACAAAGAATCATCCTAATTATGTCAATAGTGCCAAAACTGAGAAATCCTAATCTAGAGTCTGGTCATGAAAAAAAAAATGAAATGAAAGGGAGCAATGGATACAAAATGTATCATCAAATTAGCATGAGTATTTTTAGACTGTTTGACTCCTCCTTTTTGCTCATATCCAAAGAGGATTGATTTTTTTTTTTTTTTTTTTTGAGCCTGGGTGACTAGAAGGATGGTGTTTCATCCATAGACATAAGCCAAGGCAGTAGGAGAAGTGTATTTGAAGGAGGTTATAAATTCTGCTTTAGTCATTTGGGACTTGAGTTGATGGATGGGTTATCTATCTGGAACTAAGAAGAAAAGAGCATTAAACACACATAACTGGGGGATTCGTTCTGAGAGAAGTAGTCATGGAAACCAAATGCATGAAGGAAGTTGCTCTTCAACTATCTTGATCCTATATTCTTTCTATAAATCAAAACAGGAATTCTCTTGGACACAGGGTTACATCAGGGCAGGAATAAGGACCTGGAAATGTCTGCCCCCAATTCAATGTGGAAGGTCGCTGATGAGACCCTGGGGAGCATTTTAGTACTCATTCCCACCTCGAAGACTCCCCTTGCCAGGTTCCGAAGTGATAGTCTTGGTCTCCAGACACCCAAATAAAACCATGGCTGTTAGAGAGTGCCCAGAAATGAAGATGTCTTGGTTCTGGGTTCTCCAGGTTGCACACGAAGACTAGGAAAGATCTGCCGCAATCAACTCCCATGCTTGCCCTCACACTGTTATTGAATGGTGGGTTTAGTCATCATCACCCTAACTCGAAACAGTGGAATGGAAATGACATGCACATGACTGAGAACACTACACAGAACCCACAGCATCCATGTGCATCTAGTGTATGTATACATGTTTGCAGAATACTCACTCCATGTGTCTGTTTAACTGGGTCATCTACTCTACCCCTTTACCATTCAATGTCTGCTAAAGGTGTATCATTTTAGGACTCACGTCCCTTGCCCTTCCTGCCACCGCGGCCTTTACCCACTTGTTTCCTGGGAGCAGCAGCAAGACCCAAGGCATACACAAGGCAATTCAGTGGATGGAGGATTAAGTGAGAGTAGCAGGCACTGGTCTGTGGCAGCCTGGCCTCAGGGAGCACTTTATTTATTCAAATGTCAGCAATAGATCAAGATCTGAGATGAAATCTGCAGCTGCTCCCAGAAACGCACTCAGCCTAGAACTTCCTACTGAAGCACGCCATAAGCCCTCAGGAAGTTCTGAAAAACAACAACTTGCACCAAGGCACAGTGCAGACCAGCCAAAAATAGGACCCCTAAAAAGTACCCAGGAAAAGGCTAAACTGTAGGGATCCTTAATGGTCTGGCTGACTAGCTCAACCAGGTGTTAATTACTTAAACAGTAACAGCAGCAAGAAAAGATGAACCCAGGGTAAAAAATGCTATATTATTCTTTGAAATATAGATACATATTTATTTCACACCATTTTGATCAAAGAATACAAGGACCTAGCTAGGTCTGGGATGCAAATAAAGGGTAGTTAGTGGGTAACCAAATTGACTACAATAGGCCACAGACAAAAGATATACCAAGCACTGGAACTTCCCAGTTTACAGCGATCCTGTGAGACAGAATAAGACCAAAATAAGCTTTCTCCAGGCAGAGCAAGACGACCCCAACTGGGAATTAGTAGTGCTGCCAAAGAAAAACCCATAGTACCAATGTTGTTTCTGAGTTGAAAATTAACTGTTGAAACTCCTTGAAAATGAGAAGCTACTTTTGTCCTTTTGGTTGATTTGACTCTCTTAGCAGATTAGTGCCTGATTATAGTAACTGATATTTTAATGCATATTTACAATAAGTTTTAAATGATCATCAGTACCTTTCTGGCCACTGCGTTGGCCAGAAAAAACTAAAGCCATCCCTAAAACTACTTCCTAGGTCAATTGATCTAGGTCAGCATATTACAGGGGAGCACCTGTCCTGGAAGAGCACCCAAAAAGCCATTGCACCTGGCTTTTAAATTAAGAAGTTGAGATCCCGATGGGAACAGGAAAAAAACAAGAACTAAGAGTCCAAATTCTAAAATTATTAGCAAACACCACAGTGTTCAAAGCTGGAAGGGGCTTTGGATGAAGACTGAAAGATCCACAAAGACACAGGGACTCAGCTAATGTCAAAGAAAGACTTGGGCAATATTTCACTACATAAAAACCCCGGATCAGGCTTGGGCAACTTGAAGATGACAAGGCAAGCAAATTCTCGAGATGATATCTAGTATAAAGGATTTCCAGGAACAAGCAGCTACTTTGTTCCCTACCCTGCAGAAGGTAGAGATTAGGCAATAGGCAGCATGACCAATGTCTAGAATGCCCCAACAGTCTTCTGAATGGGAGAAGCATGTGGGTAACAATTGAGAGGCAAACTCCGGCAACAGACCAACAAGAGATTAAGAGCATCCCATATTGTATTTATCATTGGCATGACTGTGAACCCACGGCTGCCCAACCCCTCCCAACACGAAGACTATAGTAGATAGAGTGGCTTCACATGACATGGTTTCCAGAAGTCTCGGACCCATGTATGGATTAGTTAAATGTATGGATTATGCCTTGAAGATGGGTATTATACTTTCAGGCATGTTCGTTTAAGTCCTTAGTTTGACCTCTATGGAAGTTACTAATTTAAGCACTCATTAAGCATTAAATGTACTTAATACTAAATAGAGGGTGAACATAAATAGTTCTTTATCCTTTAGGAGGCTACAGTTCTTGTTGAAGGAATGACTCATACATACATCTAAATTTTAGAAAAAATTTCAAAGACAAAATGAAATCAATACATGAGGTATTCCATACCCCAAAGAGTATATAAGAACAGGAAGTCCCTGAGTAAGGGGAAGATCCTTGATAAAGAGGTCCCTTCTTAACAGTAGACATGGTCATCAAGAGGTCCCCAAGCCTCAGCAAAAAATTCAACGTTGAAAGAAGTGAAAAAAAACACACCAAGTTGATTGCATGAACATTTGCAAAGTTGGTAAACTCCAATTCAGCGGCGAAAGCTCAGAAAAGTCTAATTCTCATTATAGTTTCATAATGACAGCACCATACTTGGCCTCACAAAATTCAACTGCTTCTGAGGAGATAAAAATATGACTCAGATAAACAGACCTAGTTTCTTTGCTAGGTTTGAATGCATAATTTCAGTAGCCAAACTTCTCATGGTTTTTGACCCTGAACTAAAGTTGTTCATTGATTTCAATTGTCTAGATTCCCAAGTTGCTTATATATATATAAATTATTATAAATTTATATATATTATATATAAATTATATATATATATTTATATATATATAAATCTATATGATGGAGTTTTCAAGACTACAGTTAAAAACCATTACTTTACAGTGGTACACTGGAGTTGCATGTTACCTTTCACATGGATAATGGTTCCATTGCTCTTCTTATTGTCTATGTAAGGAGGAGGGTACATGACTTCGGTTTTGCAAAAGTAAATATCCGTTTGGTTAACAAACAAATTCCAGAGGTAGAATGTCACTGTTTCATTGCCCAATTTCCCATCACACGTGTATACTATTTTATATGTCATAATGATATTGAAAATGGGGATAAAAAGGTAACTGCCCTTATTACCTCCACCCTAATTTAACCAATTGGCTTCTCATTCTCTCTGGCCACCTAACCAGTGCCTTCTGGAAAATAGAATGCCCATCGGATTTTTATCTCAGGTAACGTTGGACAGGCTAAAAGACAAGCCACTTAAACCTAGCAGGGAAAATGAAAATCGCATGTTAAACAGAATATCAACAACATAGACAGAATTCTTGAATATAATTAGATTGCATGTGCAGTAGAAAAGTTCCATGAAAGCAGTGCTGCTTCTCTTACCCAGCAAGAAGAAAGAGCCGCTGTTACTAGCAAGCTATAGAAAGCCAAGACTCCACCAACCACCACCACTGCCCAAAATGGCTTAGGAGACTCAGGATTTCGGGGAGCTGGACAAAGCAGATTCTCTGAAAAATAGAATAGAGTGGATTAAATGATATGAGAGTGGCACTTGAGTAGATTTCCTCCCTTCTGAACACTATAGAAAAATGTGAGAGGGACCAAAATTGCAAAATATCACTAGCTTAAAATGTGTAGACTTCCTGTTTGGTCTATCCTCTTTGGACTTTACCCAATCCCACCACTAATTATGATGGAGCTTTCAAGGCTACAGTTGAAAACCATTACTTTAGAGTGGTACACTGGAGTTGCATGTTACCTTTCACATGGATAATGGTTCCATTGCTCTTCTCATTGTCTATGTAAGGAGGAGGATACATGACTTCGATTTTGCAAAAGTAAATATCTGTTTGGTTAACAAACAAATTCCAGAGGTAGAATGTCACTGTTTCATTGCCCAATTTCCCATCACAGTTGAATCCCGTTTTTGAGTGAAACTGAAGCTGATGGGAGTAGTTTCCATTCACAACACAGACTTCCACAGCACTATCTGCTCCTTTATAAAGGGATGCCCGGAACTCCTTTGAAAAGAGATTGTAGGTATATTTGCAGCTAAGGTTGACGGCGTTGTTGTCCACCACAAGCATGGGTGACTGCTTCACCAAAATCTTGTTTTCTGGAGGAGGAAAAATCATTTGCTTAGAACAAGGGTATAAAGACTTTTTTTCTGAAATCAAAATATAGTAATTAACAAAATAAACAGATCTCCAGCAAAAGCTTTTTCTTGGCAGGCGAACATGCAGAAGCTCTTTTAGAGATAGTTATACCAAGAGTTTAAAAGTTTACTGCCCGATAGTATTTTCATTCTCCTTGCAATGAAACAATGGTGCATGTCTATCCAGATCATTTGTCCATTTAACTGGGTTGTCTTGTTATTGCTGAATAATCAGTTTTTACATATTTTTGAATCAAGTTCCTTATCAGATATGTGATTTGCAAGTATTTTCTCTCATTTTGTTGGGTCATCTTTGGTATTGTCTTAAAAATTCTCCTAGTTGATGCAAATATTCAGATCAGGTTGAAAATCACTATAACCTAACAGATTTCTCAAGCTGACAACATATGAGAATCACCTGGGGAATTTCTACAACCCCCCCCCACCCCTTGATTCCCAGGTCCATTAAATCAGAATTTCTAGATTTAGGACCCAGGCATCACTAGTTCCAAAGTTTCTCAGGAAATTCAAATTAGCAGTCAAGTCCAGAAACCAGTGACTTAGCAGATGAAAACTTATTTTTATCCTCAATTCATAGGCCTCCAGAGGCTTTTCCAACTTCATTTCCTTAAACCAACACCTTCCCAGTTAGCTGGACCACTTAAGTCAGCACCCGGGAACACTAGGAGCACTCCTCTCTCCACACTCCGCTCGCTATCTCCACAGCCAGAGCTTTGCCCTCCTCAGGCCTCAAAACAATTACTGTGTGTATCGCTCATTTGCCATTTGGCTTTTTTTTATGTCTTTTGTTTATTGGATGATTATTGGTCTATGTGACATATTGGTCTCATAATTTCAACCTGTAAGTTTTATATGATTCACTATTTATTGTGTATTAAATATTGTGGACATTGAGTTCCACTAGAATGAATACTGATTGAGTTGAAAATACATTTGCCCCTTGAACAACTTGGGGGTGAGGGGTATCAACCCCAGTGCAATCAAAAATCCATGTATAAATTTTGACTCCCCCACGACTTTATTAATAGCCTAGTGTTGACTGAAAGCCTTACAAATAACATAAACAGTGGATTAATATCTATTTTGTATATTATATGCATTATACAGTATGTTCTTATAATAAATTAAGCTAGAGACAAGAAAATATTATTAAGAAAATCATCAGGAAGAGGAAATAATTTACAGTATTTATTTAAAAACTCAGCATATAAGTGGACCCATGCAGTTCAAACCCATGTCGTTTAAGGGTCAATTGTATATTTAAACAACCATTTTGAAAATGCTAGAATGTTATTTTTCACTTTGTATATTATGAAGATCAGTTAAACTACAACTATCTGAGAATCTTGCTTAGTTGAAAGTATCATGTCTATAAAATTGAGCTGAAAATTTGCAGAAATTAATTATCTTCAAAGAAATTTTTTCTGTAAATTAACTATATTTGGACAAGCTGTGCTAAGATAATGATCATTGATATAATGACAATGAGATCAATTTAATTCTAAGTAATCACTCATGATAGCACCACAAAATTATTTAATTCCAGCTTATGTGTTTGTTAGTTTAAATTACCGACAATGCCATCTCAGTGTAAATGAATGTGCTCAACAGTCATCAGCCTTCAATCTTTTCATTTATGTTTCTTTTGTACTTTCAAAATACAGCAAGTTCTACATTTTGAAAACCTCTTGTTTTATATGCTTCAATTCATTCAGCTTTTGATTTGTGTATATTTCCTCTACACCCCTAGTTTTCAAGTCTCTTGAGAGCAGGGACCACATGTTACTCTTCTTTGTATAATACTGTGTGAATAATAGGGTCTTATTAAATAACCAATTAGTGAAAGATGGTGATCTGACTATATCATTTTTATCAGCAGCTAAGCCTAACTACCATCTCACTAAATCCTTATTCAAAATTTGCGTCTTAAAAACAGTAACTTTAGCTTAGTTTATTATTCATTCAACAAATAGTGCCCTAAAAGCACTAAAAAGTACACATGTAAAGATTCAAAATATTCAACCTGTCTTGATAGGAAAATCCAACTTGTTTTTTGTTTGGTTTGGTTTTGCTTGGCCTTTCTCTTTGTGTACTTAGAAGAAATCTTTGGGCAGGTTCTGAGTGGGAGAACCAACCCCAGAAAAAAATGTCAGCATCTCCCCTCCTTTTCAGGGAGTTCAGGTTAGGTATTTGTATTTCTGCTTACTGAGTTCTGTAGCAATTGTATTTTTGTTACTAATTATTTGGATTCTGTTGTAATGAGCATTCAAATTCTTCCTGATCTGCCTTTGAAATCTGTTAAGAAAAAAGATGAGACTAGGACTTCTTGGCAGAGATTTTTAAAAGGGGGGTGGGGGTGTGAAGCAGCATGGGCAAGGAAATTGAATAACACTGGAGAGAGGCCCTGGATGGTTACCCAGTTCAGCTTCCTTCTCCTAGTACCCTAGGGAGGAGGAATTGAAGGGAGAATACAGCAAGAAAAACACTGTTGTTATACTCCATAGCATCTATCTATTCTCCAGTAGTTTGCTTACTATATCTTATGTAGCTCAGGGTGTGACACCTTCCCAAGATGCATGTACAAGAAAAAAATTTTATTTCCCAAAGATAAACAGCATTCAGTTTCTGTCCTAGGGCAGCTCACAGTCTGATGGGGAAGAAAGGTACATGAACAGACAACTACTTAAATAGTGGCACAGTGGTCACACAGTGTTTCTGGGAGCAACTGTGGGGCCCGCTAATCTTGAAGGATTATGCATACATTAACTCAACAAGTTTTTATTCAATAAGAGTGAGCCTAGCTAAGATGAGTCTTTGTGTTAAAAGATAAGGTAAGGTAAGAATGTGTGCTGGGGTAGGGGATGAGGTAAAGGGCTCTGCACAAAATAAAATAAAGAGAGAAAAAACGTCTAGGCAGGGAAGATAAGGGGGTGAGATCTTAAGAGTATGACTGATGTAGGGAATTATAGCTACCTCGATGCTGGACAATAAGTTGTAAAAGACAAGACTGACAAAGCAAGTATAGTTCATAGCTTAGGACCTCTCCTGTAGGTTCAAGGATCTATTAAAGGATTTTAAGCAGAAGAGTGATGTGTACAACTTTTCATTTTATATAGATCACTTTAGGAAAAATGTGGAAATTAAATTTGAAGGGTACAAGAGTGAAAAGATGGTGACCAGTTAGGATATAACTGCAGTAGCTTAGGCAAGAGGTGATAAGGTTAGAAAGAACTACAGTTTGAAAGAAGTGAATAAATTCAAGAAATATTTACAGGCTAAAATTAGAAGAACTCAACATTGGCTTAGATGTAGCGAAGGAGGAAGAAGGAGTTAACAATGACTGTCCTCAGGCCACACACGCTAATCAGTAAATACCATTGTTTTCCTTCTGCCTGCATCTCTTCATTCATTACATAACCAGAGTAGACAGCTCAGAAACTGAGGTGAAGTTTGGACATCTGATACATGAAGAAGACATTCGTCAAGCCTAAGGGATCATTGCAAAGAAAATATGAATTACCTCAAAGTTTCATGGGAATATAGATGACGCCCTGGAGCTTAGTGCAGTGTTTGCTGTTTTTCACAAGGGAAAAGCAGTGGTCTTTCTCTCTAAAATTATTTTTCCTTCATAAAGCATAACATAGTGAGATAATTAAAAGATAGATTTTCCTTCTGTTCATCACGGAGCCTCCAAATTCAAACCTTAGCATTGTTAAGACTGAATCAGATTCCTCTTCAGCCCATTCTATCTCAGCTCTAAAGTTGAGGAATTTCTCATGGAAGAGCATTCAAGATCCCACTATCCAGGATGGCCATTACACATTCAGTTTTTCTCTTGATTGATGGCATATCGGACAACTGAGCAAGGGAAGGAAACATCTTTTTTTTTAATTGAAGTATAATTGACATATAACATTATATTAGTTTCAAGTGCACAACACAATGAATTGATACTTGAATATGTTGTAAAAATAATCACAACAGTTAAGTATATGAGATCTGTCCGGAAAAAGTCCAGCGATCGTTCGTCTAACAAGAACAGTTTGCACAACATCGGTGTAGCCTGGCAGCCAAGGAGAGTGGACTGGAATATGCATATGTGAATCATGGACTTCACTGTACTAGTCAGTGGGGGCAGTACATGCCACTGAGTGAGCGTGTGTACTGTGTGGCCATCGCATTCAAAATGACTGAGCGAGCAGAGCAATGAATCTGCATCAAATTTTGCATTAAGTTTGAACTTTCCTCCGCGGAAACCATTCGGATTATTCAGAAGGCCGCAGCTATGGGCAACTGGTGATTGGCAGCTTCAACATGACAATACACCCGCTCATGCATCCCGTCTCCTGCAGAGCTTTCATCAAATCACTCAGGTGACTCAGCCAATCCCCCTCCATCCCAGATTGGCACCCTGCCACTTCTAGCTTTTCCCAAAACTAAAATCACCTTTGAAAGTGAAGAGATTTCAGACCATCAGTGAAATTCAGGGAAATATGATGGACAGAGCAGCTGATGGTGATTGGGAGAGCTGTGTGAGGTTCCAAGGTTCCTACTTTGAAAGGGACTGTGGTGTCATTGTCCTATGTACAATATTTCTTGTATATTCTTCAATAAATGTCTGTTTTTTTCATATTACATAATTGGATACTTTCCGGACAGATCTCATACTTAACATCCGTCACTATACATAGTTACAGAATATTTATTTTTTATTAAGTTTATTGCACTGACATTGGTTAATAAAATTAAATAGGTTTCAGGTGTACAATTCTGTAATACATTATCTGTATATTGTATTGTGTGTTCACCACCCCAAGTTAAATCTCCTTCCATCACCATTTATTCCCCAATTACCTCTTCTACCTGCCCCAACCTCCTTCTCTCAGGAAATCACCAAATTGTTGTCTAAGAGGTGGGTCATTTTTGGATTTTTTTTGCTTAATCCTTTCATCTTTTTCTCCCAGACCCCTAACCCACCTCTCTTGTGACAGCTGTCAGTCTGTTATCTGTATCTACAAGTCTGTTTTTATTTTGTTTGTTAGTTTATTTTTTTCCATCAGATTCCACATATAAGTAAAATCATATGACACTTGTCTTTCACTGGCTTATTTCACTTAGCATAATACTCCAGATCTATCCATGCTGTTGCAAAAGGTAAGGTTCCTTCTTTTTACAGCCACATAGTATTCCACTGTGTAAATGTAACACAGCTTTTTTTATCCGCTCATCTACTGATGGGCACTTGGGCCACTTTCAACTCTTGGTTATTGAAAATAACGCTGCAGTGAACATAGGGGTGCCTATATTCTTTTGAGTTAGTGTTTTGGGTTTCTAAGTATCTATTCCCAGAAGTGGAATCACCGGATCATAAGGCAGTTCCATTTTTAATTTTCTGAGGAAACTCTATACTGTTTTCCACAGTGGCTGCATCAATCTGCACTCTTACCAATGGTGCATGAGGGTTCCCTTTTTTCTAAATCCTTGCCAA
Organism: Mormoops blainvillei; assembly: GCA_004026545.1. Lineage (NCBI taxonomy): Eukaryota > Metazoa > Chordata > Mammalia > Chiroptera > Mormoopidae > Mormoops > Mormoops blainvillei. The sequence goes on from PVJD01000257.1 coordinate 296,968, forward strand.
CACTTGTTGTTTGTTGAATTATTGATGATAGCCATTCTGACAGGCATGAAGTGGTATCTGATTGTGGTTTTACTTTACATTTCTCTGATAATTAGTGATGTTGAACATCTTTTCATACATCTGTTGGCCATCAGTATGTCTTCCTTGCAGAAGAATCTGTTCAGGTCCTTTGCCCATTTTCTAAATTGGATTGTGTTTTTTGGTGTTGAGTTTTACAAGTTCTTTTTTTAAAAGGTTTATTTTATTCTTATTCGAGAGAGATAGGAAGAAAGAGAGAAAGAAACATCTATGTGAGAGAGAAACACCTATTGGCTGCCTCCTGCACACTCCCCAACCAGGGATCGAGCCCACAACCTGGGCATGTGCTCTGGTCCAGAATCAAAACAGTGACCTCTTGATTATGTGGCGATGCTCCAACCAACTGAGCTGTGCTGGCCAGAGCTACAAGTTCTTCATAAATTTTAGATACTAAATCCTTATCAGAAGTATCATTAGTGAATATGTTCTCCCATTAAATGGGTTGTCTTTTCACTTTGCTGATGATTTCATTTGCTATGCAAAAACTTTTTAGTTTGATATAGTCCCATCTGTTTATTTTTTCTTTTGTTTCCTTTGCCCAAAGCGATATATCAGAAAAAAAATATATCGCTACAAGAAATGTTGAGGTTTTATTGCCTATGTTTTCTTCCAGGATTTTTATGGTTTCATGTCCTACATTTAAAGTCTCTAATCCATTTTGAATTTCTTCTTGTTTATGGTATAAAAAGGTGGTCCAATTTCATTTTTTGCATATATTTGTCCAATTTTCCCAACCCAATTTATTGAAGAGGATATCTTTAATCCACGGTATGTTATTGCCTCCTTTGTCTACTAGTAATTGACCATAAATGCATGGGTTACTTCTGGGCTCTCTGGTCTATTCCATTGATCTATATGTCTGTTTTTATACCAGTGTCATGCTGTTTTGATTATGATGGTCTTGTAGTATAGTTTAATACCAGGTAGCATGATTCTTCCAACTTTTTTCATCTTTGTCAAGATTACTGTGACTATTTGGGGTTTTCTGTAATTCTATATAAATTTTTGAAATATTAGTTCCAAGTCTGTGAAATGTGCCACTGGTATCTTGATAGGAATTGTGTTGGAAGTATAGGTTGCTTTGAGCAGTATGGATATCTTAATGATGTTAATTCTTTCTGTCCATGAGTACAGTATATGCTTCCACTTATTTGTATGTTCTTCAGTTTCTTTCTTCAAGGTCTTATAACTTTATAAGTACAAGGTTTCTACATCCTTGGTTAAATTTACTGCTATGTATTTTTTGATGCAATTATAAATGGGATTGTTTTCTTAGTTTTTCTTTCTGACAGTTCATTATTAGTGTATAATATGCAACTGATTTCTGAATATTTGTTTTGCTTCCTGCTACTTTACTGAATTTATTGATCAGTGCTAGTAGTTTTTTTTTTTTTGGTGGAATTTTTAGGATTCTCTATATACAGTATTATGCAATCTACAACTAAAGACAGTTTCACTTCTTCCTTTCCCATTTGGATGCCCTTTGTTTTTTCTCTCATCTGATTCCTGTGGCTAGGACTCCCAGTACTACGTTGAATAAGAGTGGTGAAAGTAACCATCCCTGTCTTGTTACTGATCTCAAGAAAAATGCTTTTAGTTTTTGCCCATTGAGTGTTGGCTGAGAGTTTCCATTTACATGAATATCTTTTTCCATCCCTTTACTTTTAATCTGTGTGTACCTTTTTTCTGAAGCGGGTTTCTTGTAGACAGCATGTATAGGGGTCTTGTTTTCTTATGCATTCAGCTATCTTATGTCTTTTGATTAGTGCATTTAAGCCATTTACATTTAAAATAACTATTGATAGGTACACATTTATTGCCATTTTATTCTTTTATGTTCCTCTATTTGTTTTCTTCTTCTCCTCCTCCTCCTTCTCCTTCACATTCTCATTCTTCTTCTCCTTCCTCTTCAAGAAGACTCTTTAACGTTTCTTGTAATCCTGACTTGGTGTTGAGAAACTCCTTTAGCTTTTTCTGAGAAGCTCTTTATTTCTCCTCCAAATTTAAATGATTACCTTGATGATTTAAGTTGTCCTGGTTGTAGGTCCTTGCTTTTCATCACATTGAATAATTCATGTTAATATCTTCTGGCCTGAAGTGTTTCTATTGAGAAATCAGCTGAGAGTCTTATGGGAGCTCCCTTCTAGGTAACTACCTTTGGAGCTAGGTCTCAGGGATTCATCAGGATTAAGACCAACAGTGTTTATAAGGCTGAAATAGACCAATATTTGGCCATGTGAAGGGAGGGCTCTGAGTGAAGGAAAAAAATGTCTCCCGCTCTAAAGCCACACAACTCAGACTGTACAAATTCTGCCAGAGCCCGATCTCAGCAGGATGGAGTCACCAAGGAGTCAGGAGAATGGGGCTAGTGGATCTCCTTTGAGAGGGAAGTGCAGTCAGGTTTGGAAGAAATTGGGGAGTGGCCCTCCCAGAGCCACACAACTCAGTCTGTTTCAGATTCTGCCCAGACCTAAGCAGGGCGGAGCCACAAGGAGTCAGGAAGGTGGGGCCATCAGGAGCACTGAGGGTGGTTCTAACAGTGACGGGGGGCACCAGTCAGGTTCACAAGAAAGTGTGGGGATAGCCCTTTCCCCAAACTCAGTCACTGACACCCCTGATTCTACCCAGGCCTCTACAACTCAACCCAGGCAGCTGACTCCTCAGCAGGGCTCAAGCACTGTATGGTGGGGCTACAGGGAGTCTAAAGGGTGGAGCTATTACAATCCCCAGACTGATACCATAAAGAGGGACACACTCCACCCAAGAAGGTTGGTGTCAGTGATTTGTGAGAGGAACACATCTCAGGAATTCTGGTGACTGGCCCTACAGAAATCTCCCCAGGGTCATAAACCCCAGTTTCTCCTCACGCAACTCTTGTCTGGTCCATCCTCCCTCCATAGGAACTCAGAATGAGGGCCTATGGATGAGATTTTGTGGTTTGGCCCTTTAAGAGAGTACCTGTCTCTCCATGGTGGACAGAGTTTCCACCAATTTTCACAGCCAGATGTTATGTGGACACCTCTTTTTGGCTCTGGTGCTCTGGGCTGGGGAGCCCAGTTTGCTGTTGAGGCCCCATTCTTCTAACAGAAAAACCTTTGCAGCTGAGATATCCCTCCAGAATCTCAGCTGCCACTGTGGAAGCAGGGGCCAGCCCTTGGGCATCTTTGCCCTTCCTACCAGTCTCATTGTGGCTTGTTTTGTAAATCCTTTGTTATAAGACTTCTCTTCGGCTAGTCTTCAGTTAGTTATTCAGGTTGGTTGCTCTATATTTTAGTTTAATTTTAGTTTAGCTCTGGGAGACGGTACATGTAAAATCCACCTACTCTACTACCATCTCGGATCCCTCAGAATTTTTATTTCTTCTGATAATAACTTCTATTTAGAAAAAGTCCTTTATTTTGTGTGACTCTTTGTGTTAAGTTTTTTGGGGGAAAAGAGCATGAAAAATGTTGTCATGGTCATTTGATGAAAAAGAGATGTTTAACGTATCTGTCAATATTAATCCCTCTCTTATGTCCACACATATACTTTCTAAATTAGCTGATCCTTAAAACATAGATACTACACTTGAAGTAATTTGCTTAGTATGTGTTAGCATACAGCTAACAGCCTCTTAGATTACGATTCAACCTGAGCTTATGATTGGCCTATAGAACCTCTTGTTCATGTCAGTTATTCAGAGAGACCTCAGTGAGAAACCAACTCATGGACTTCAAAATCTTCATCTGCTTTGGAGAGAAACTAAAGGAAGAAAATTCACTTTTGGTAGTAGAAAAAGAGAAACAGTTGCTCTAAGTGATATTGAATATATTATAATTATTATGACTTTCAATAGACACAAGAATTTTGATTCCTCTTATTTTTTCTTAAAATGGAGCATGTGTGAAAATACACGCCACTTATTCAATGGGAGTGAAGTAATGACATGGGTAAGTCAAAGCAACCAGTAACCAAAACATCAAATGATATTTGACTTTGATATGTATTTTGGTTCTCTGAGTTTCAGGAAATCCACAGTACTTCAAATAATGTAAGGACATATTTAGACTCAGAAGAAAGTAGACAACTACTTAGCTTCCCCATACTTAACTTCTGTTTGATTCCTTTTTGCTTTCCAATTTGTGCTAGGAGTGGAAAGCACCCTTCTCAGGCTACTTTGGTCTTACTAGACCTAGCCTTTTCCTGTAAATATTTGGTTTTCCCTCTTCTGAGTAGTTAGACAAAGTCTACCTAGGTCAGACCTACTAGGTTGAAAGAGAAACATTGTCAATCCACCTATTATATTTGCTTACGGCATCAAAAAATTGTCTTGACTGATATTTCTATAACTGAATTGACAAGTTGTTTTGATGATGAATTTAGTGCTTTGCTTTTCAAAGCCTTTCCTAGCAGCTAAACCAGCTAAAAGTGTGGAGACAGGAAGCAATAACCTCAAAACTCTTTCCCTTGCAACTCCTCCTTGACAACAGATAACATGAAGAGTAAGACTGGAGATGAGAAGGTACTTATCTGCTGCTTATGAGCAAGGCAGTGAGAGCTAAAAGATTTCTCACAGATAATCTACACATCCTGTGCTACACTTGACTTTTGGAAAATTGAAACTTGCTTGTACTTCCATGAGAATGGAGTAGGGGAGGAAGCCTGGTTACAACAAAAAATCTTTCCCTTTTTGCCTATTGTAAATGAGTCAATTACTATATTAATAACCCAGTCAACTCTCTGCACAGGTAGAGTGGATAACCATCTGTAAGGTGTGGCTCCTAGTACCAGAGAAAGAACTCTGACCCTGAAAGGACCCTCTTCACCAGCTCAGTTAATGCTTATATTTCCAAAAAGATAAAGCCTAAAATGTAATGTGAGGAACATGCTGATTTAAATTGGTAATTATTGCCTACATATATAGGGCTACAAAATGTTTTCTCCTGTTTTACCTCATATGAACTCCGAATTAATATGTGAAATAAATAGGCAAGGTATTCATCTTTATGGCAATTTTATAGGTGGGAAAACTGAGGCCTATTAGGTCAAGTGACTTCACCAATGTTATAGGACAAGTCAGTGACCCTTAAGACTTGGCTCATGTCTTATAACTTCTAAGCTATTGTTCCTTTCTCTCTGCCAAGTTGCATCAAAATTTCAACACAACCTCAGTGATTGAATTTAGATCCTCTCAAAGTTGGGCTTAATAATTGGATGAGATTACATGTCTGAACTGAGAGTTAAGGAGGCAAATACCATTGAACAGGGGAGTAAATGGAGTAGGAAAAGACAAGGCCAAGGTAAATTCCATTTTCTCTACCATTTTGCTGGATTCCCATCCTGCAAAAACTACTCATCTAGATGGAAAACCGGAGATGATGTAAGCCACTCCCTTGTTTCATAGAAGCAGCAGCTGAAAACAAATGAAGTAAATAACTTTTTAAGCAAGGTCACACAAATAGTAGAAAAGCTAAGGTTTTATTTATTTACTTATTTTCATGATTCTAGATGTAATGTTTTAAATCATGAGTAACTAGAAAACCAAGTTCGTGAATTCAGCAAAATTGACTTGATTTTATGGCCGCATTTAGAAAGTATGTCTCCAAACAGTCTCTGCCTCTAACGCGCATACACAAAACATTTTGCTTTCTATTTCAAAGACTTCCTGAAGGTCATAGATGGGTCCCAGATAAGGCCTACAGATAATATGGTCACATGAAATACCTCTTATAAATTATTTTAGACCCATAAGCAATCATTACACCATGGTAGCTCTTTCATTTCAGCTTGCCCAGGTATACAAGAGGGTTTGAACATGAACATTAGTCAACACATAAAGTCATTTTTAAGTCTAAACCTCGTTTGCGGAAATCCTTAACTTCATGGTCTTTGCAAATTGCAATTATTTGTCATGTTTAATTTAACCTATTTTCTATTTCCTTTTCTTTATCACAGCACCATAGAGAAAGAAAATGCCACACAGAGGCCGGAGAACCAGGGTAGAGTAGGCAGCACTCAGTGTTGAAGTCTGGACTGGGTAGTTAGGGAAGCAACAGAAAAGGTACAATAGATACTTGGTTAAAGATGTGACTTCCTTTCAGAACCTCTTAAGAACTTTATTGGGTTCCATCTCTGCACATTCCAGTCAGAGTTTCTTTTGCAGGTTGGAAAATCCTAAACACATTTTTTCCTTTTAAAGTTCTGCCTGAACAGAATTTAACATGTTAGGCCGGGACCGAAGAAAATGAAAACTTTCTGTTTTCAACCATCTTGCCCTACGATGTTTGTGGACACTTTGTGAAGGTGACAGTGGTTTCCCTGACACAGAAGAATACTTCCCTCCTGATCACAGAGTTGGTAAAGTTACCGTAACTTCCCTCTGAGTATATTTCCTGCCCAGGCCCAGGGTACCCTTCAACATGTGGCCATCTGACCACGCTTTCACCTTTCAGTCCCTGTGAGAAACAGGCTGCCCTACAGGCCAGTCCAGGGTTTGCTTCAGAAACTATAAGACAAGCTGTGCTTTCTGGGAGGAAAGAGAGACTCAGCCATCTCTGGCTGTGTTAACTCTAGCTGGTGGTTTGACCTCTTAGAGATGTGAGAAGAAGGAGTACAAAGCATTCATCAAAATTAGGTAGGAGAGGGAGGGTTTTACAATAAAAAGGATCGTTTAAAAATGTGGAAACCACAAAGGGTAGCGCTAGAAGCTGCAACTCCTAGCAGAGTTATGACCACCCATAGGTCTAAAGGAGCAAGAGGAGAGGGAGGTTACAAGAAGGAAATGGAAAGAAAATTGTGTAGAAGAGGCCATGACAGGAGCAGTGACTCTGTCAAGAGAAACAGTTAGGCCAAGCACATTAACTCCTATCAAGAGAAAATGTGACTTAAATAAAATCTAAAGAGATCTTAGTTTAAACAAGTACAAATGATTACAGAAAACAATAGAAATAGAAGCCTAATTAATAAATTTACTAAACAAGCTGCTATTGGTCAGCACTAGTCTAAGCTCCACATTTTACCCTGATCTGTGTTTTTACTCAGGCAGACACTGCACTATACAGGACATTTTCTTTGTCCTTTTAATGAAAACACTAATTGAAAAATATATATGCACCCCTATGTTCACTGCAGCATTAATTAAACAAGATAAGGAAGAAACCAAAGTGTCCATTAATAGATAAATGGAATATTACTCAGCTATAGAAAAGAATTAAATCTTGAAATTTACAAAAAGATAGATGGATCTAGGGACTATTGTGCTAAGAGAATTAAGTCAGACAAAAAAAGACAAATACCATATGATTTCAGTTATGTATGGAATCTAACAAGACAAACAAACAAATAAGAATGTGGGAAGTGGGGGTGGGTAGGGCAGGGGGTAGTTATGGGGAGGAAATGGGGACAACTGTAACTGAACAACAATAAAAAAGATACTTTAGGAAGTGAATGTTTATGAAAGAATTAAAATTAACACAGATATATTCTATGTTCACAGAAAGGAATAATCAATATTATAACAATGTCAATTATTTTTTACCAATTCTACCTATAAAGACAATATAACCCTAACAAAAAAAGAAAAAGAAACAGACTCATAGACACAGAGAACAAGCTGATGGTTGCCAGAGGGGAGGAAGGTGGGTGAATAAGTGAAAAAAGTAAAGAGGGTTAAGAGGTACAAACTTGCAGATATAAAATAAATAAGTATGTAATATACAGCATAAGGAATATAGTCAATAACATCATAATAACTCTGTATGATGACAGATGATTACTAGATTTATTGTGGTGACCACTTCTTAAGGTATATAAATATCAAATCATTATGTTGTATACCTGAAACTAATATAATGCATGTCAACTATATTTTTTTCAAAATTACTGTGCTACATGAAACTGCCAGAAAGTAACTCAAAGGTCAAATAGTTCACTAGCAAAAAATCCCATCTGAGCACCTAAATCTAAGTCATTCATTCTTAAGCCATAAAAATTATCAAAAAATCCTTAAGTATTTTCTACAACTAAATTTTGGTTTGTCAGGAAATTGTCCTTTGGCACGCTAACTTCTGCCATGACAAAGTCATGCATTCATTCAGCAAATAAATGATGGGACCTTATGTACTGGATTCTTGGGAGATGGGAAGATGTAAAAGATGCAGCCTTTTCCTTCTAGGGGAAATCTTAAGGCAGGTACACAATTAGCTTCGTTCGAAAGTCATGTATGGTGCGTGAACCCTATAGAGAGTCACTGGCAGTCACATGAAAGAGGCCTTGTTGCCAGGCGACATGACTCTGGAGGCTTTTGTGCAGGCTGACCATTAGTTGGGCTATGAAGTCTGAGGCCAGTTTATACAGGCTACAATGAAGGAAAGGACTTTTAGTTTAAGGGTTTACTGGAGACAAGCAGAGCATCCCATTTCCTTAACAGAAAAGTAGGTGAAGATGGCTGCTATCATTCATGGAGAGCCTCCAATGCCAAGAAAAGGCACATGTATTTCACTAGAAAGGCAACGGAAGACATTGAAGACATCTGAGTTAAGTAAGTGCCACCTTGGGTTGCTAGCACATCAGTGTAGAGTGCAATGACGTGGAACGAGGCTAGAGTGAAGGCGGAGACCCACTGGAAGCTGCTGCAATAGTGTTGATGTGAGCTGCAGAGGTGGCAGCTGGGATGGAAAGGGTGAACAAGTCATGGGTGCTCAGCTGCCCTCGGCGATAAAGAACAGGAATCAAAAATGGCATAGAGGATATGGGCTGGGCGAGAGCAAAAGTGGAGGTACTTGTTGACAAAATTAAATAAGTAAAGAGAGGAAATTTGTTTGGAAAAAAGCTGCTGGGTTCACTTCCAGATATGTTAGGTTTGAGTGGTGGGCAAGGCATCCTGGAGGAAAAGTCCAAGAGTTAGATATCTCAAACTAGAGTTCAAAAAAGTCAGAGAGAATTACATACATTTGGATGTCATCTGTAATAAGATGACAGTTAGTATTAAACCTGCTAAAAGCCACTGCCTACACTGTAACCCATCCCTACCACTCACTGCCCAGCAATGCAGGATGTAGGCAGCCTAGGACTGAAACTTCCTAAACATGAAGCAACATAATCTTGGGTGTGATGTGACCCAGCCCCTCTCACTGGAAAACCTATAATTGTCCTCTCGCCTCCTAATGGTAGAAAGACAGGCTAAGAGGACACCATGGCGGAGCACCTTAACGTGTATGAAAGAGATACCCACACCCAAAGCCACCAAACTACTTCCAAAAATCAAATTTTATTATCCTAGAAGGATGCCTATCATCCAAATAGTAAGTAACCAGGGTTTACTAGTTTTCTACAAAAATATTATGATAGTAATTGAGCTAACAGATAGAAAGAAACCCCACAGTATCAAGGAACTTACTATATTAATATATTATCTTCCAAATGTATATTTTAATCCAGTAACCAAATCTGGAACCATATTTTCCTGCTCAGTCACCATAATTCTGAGCCCTCATTCAAAACAACTCTGTAAAAAAGATGAGAATACATTTATTCTCTCTGTTTCATTCTCCCTAAATCTTCCGCTTTCAAAGAGCATGCTCAGGATCACCTTGGCACATACAGAATCTTCTAGGTACCTGTCATGGCCTGGAAGTTTGAAAAAAATTGCTGCGATGAACCTTAACATTACACAGGAAAATAGGGAGACAGAGAAAAGACAATATTGTCCCTTAAACTCCTGCAACCAATTCTAAGCATGTTAGTATCTAAGAATCCTGGTTTACAATCTCTCCAGGAGATTTCCTAGATGGCTGGTTTGCAATTCTTTGTATTTTCTCTATTAGATTATAAGAGCATCTACAAAGGGATGGGCTGGTTGAGTTGCCTTGTTAGAGCTCATAAAAGCCAGAGCTTTTCTATTCCACTAAAGAAGCATTTTTAAGCCAGAAATAGACCTGAGATGTCTTCAAGCCCAATTCCCTAATGTATCAGACGAGAAAACCAAGGCCTAAAAAAGCTGTGCCGGAGTGTGACAAACTAAAACTCATGATCCCATCCCCCTGCCTTGAAAAATTCGTGGCTTCACCTTTTGACTTTGAAAGCCAAGGGCAAGCAGCCACATCCTCGTTTTAAGAAAACACAGGGAGATGCTGAGATTAACTTTCCTGACTGGAAAATGGATACCTGCCCATGATGTTGGGTAGAGTTGGTCTGAACCTTGTAGCATGTTATCTCAGCCATGAGCTGAAGCCACGCCCAGCCATTGTGTGCATTTTTGAAGGTTCAAGCAAATTTAAAGTATGCATGGGCCTCAAAGTCAAGGTCTGTACTATCCCAGTGGGCCTTGTTGATATAAGTTTAACACAGCAACCTAACACACCTCTGTTCTTATAAATCTCCTTTCTTCTTCCCCGTTTTTCTTACATATTTGTCCTGTCTCTCTAATCTCCCATGCTCCAAATCATCTCCTTCCTTATCTTCTGGAGGAAACTTTCTCCATCCTCCTGTTCTCCTTCTACACCCTCCTCCTTTCTTCCCTAATAGCTCTCTTTTCCCTCTGACCTGCAATAGTACACACATGCGTGCACACACACTCAAGACCAGCATTTGATTCCTTCCTCATGTCAGGCAAAATAAAGTCCATCAGTTTGTAAACATTTATTACATGCACGCCATGTGCAAAATACCATGGTAAACACTAAACCTTCTTAATTGTCTTCACTTTGGTAACTTCCTGCCCTTTTTCTTAACCCTTGGAAGTCGTATTTCCCTTACCACTCTGCCTAAACTCAAAAGTCCCAAGTGGTCTCTTTTTGGCCAAACCAGTGGCCTTCCCAAGTTATTATTCACTTCTCCTTCCCTTATCCAATTAATGCTACAGGCCACTGGTTTTTATTTTAACTCTTTTCCCCTTGACTTTAATGATACTTCATTAACCTTATCCCCCTTACCTCTCCAACACATTGTCTGTGTCCTTCACTGGCCAATCACTCTCTTTAGCTGACCCCTAACTAGAACTCTTTTTCTTCTTACCCAGTTCCCTTATCTTCAGCTTTGTACTGAACATTTTTCTGACACCTCAAACTGAACATGTCTAAAGCTAAACACTATTTTCCTCCAAAACTCAGTTTCGCAACATCTTGATTTCAGGTGGTAATACCACCATTCCTCTGTTAAACCAAAAACCCTGGTATTATTCTTAATCTCTCCCTCGCTTTCGCCTTCATCCAGAACTAGGCCCTAAGTCCTGGAATTTCTACTTTCAAACATCTCTCATAATAATCACTTCTTTCTAGTCCCACCCTCACCACCCAATCTGAATCTACTACCCTCGTCTTGGTAAAGTGACAGAGTGGAGTGTTATGATTTCCTTGATATTAGTCTCCAAAACCATACCTATTCTAGACCATTCTGCTTCCAAAAACTTTCATCTTCTTCACAATGCCTTAAAATGAAGTCTGAACTTCTGTTATTAATATTCGATCCTTTGTTTGACCTGATTCTGCCCTACCTTTTTAGGTCTCCATACATTCAGACAGGCCATCACTTCTAAGAACATAAAACAATATTCCTGGTTTAATTTCTTTATTTGTATGTGTCTCCTTCCTGAGGCAACACAGCATTGGTAAGACATGAACCCTGGAGAAAGAGTGTCTGGATTTACTCACTTACTAGCTGTGTAACCACAGACAAGTTGCTATATCTGTTCCATGCTTCAGTTTCCCCATAGAAAATGAGGATAATCATAGAAACTACCTCATAGGATTTAGGGGAAGAATAAATGATTTGATTTAGAGAAAGCCAGGTAGAACAGTGTCTGGCACATTATGAGTACAAAATAAATGTTAGCTGCCAATTAGTATTAATAACACCACCCATTTAAATCCTGTCTTTCTTTAAAGTCCAACTCAATTCCCAACCCTTCATAAAGGCTTACTACTCTATATTAATCTCACTAAAGTATTTATTTTATGCTTCCTTATTTTAGCATTAATTTATTTCTTCCATCAACAAATATTTGTTGAACACCTGCGATGTTCCCAGCACTTTTGCATACATAGTACTGAGCTTATAAGGATGAATAAGACATGATCCTGCCCACAAGAAGCTCATAGTCTAGTAGAAAAAGCAAATGTGTCAACATGATAACAATAATTTTCGGAACCCTGAGAAGCAAAGAAATCCCTTATTTTGCCATTTGAGGTCCCAGAGAAGGCTTCTTCAGTTGAGAAGTAAAAGGGACATTCCAGATTACAAGAATAATATATACGAAGTGATTAAGATATCAAATTGCATGTGAGGTAGGGGACTTCCAAGGGTTATCTATCTGTTTCTAGCCATTGTGTCCTATTATACATAGTCTCCTCAACTAGATCATAAAGTCCATGAAAGCAGAGAGAACTTGATTAATTACACAAGCAGTTCCTGTGTACTAACTAAGTCTTTATATTTCTTTCCCTCTTTTTATATTCCCTCAGACCCAATACACGTTAAAATGAACAGGTTTAATAAATATTTGTTAAATTAAGTTACGCTCCCACTGAAATGCCCCTTACAAATTTATAATGAAGGCTAAATACCCAGATAAAGCTTCTTCAAGGAGGTGAATCTTACATTAAGGACATAAAGTGAAAGAGAATTAAGATTTAGATGGGTGGAAAGGGGGAGAAGAGAAATTCCAAGAGGGAAGCAGTATCAAGAAGGTCATAAATACAGGATGCATGAGTGTGAGACTGTGAAGAAAGCTGAAATATTAGGGTTTAGAATCTTATATTAGAATATGAAAGGAGACAGCTTGGCTAAGTAAGATGGGTCCAGCCTAAAAGCATTCAAAAATGCCAGGAAACATCGCAATGTCATCTTTCTACAAGGATCTTCTAGGAACTATCAATACTACTTCCTTTTCTATACATTGAGAGAATGTCTAAGTTCCTTCTCATCTCTAAAGGTCTGTGGTTAAATTCAACAATGCAGTGGGTTCTGCTTATAACATTTTTTTCACAAAATAATTAAGTGTAAATAGAGTACCATTATGGTAGTCCTTAATGGAAAAAAAAATTCTAGGAAGATTTTACAGTTCTCATTTTTTCGCACTTAAAGCTCAAAGTGGGTTTTTGTATGTCACAGAACCTAGAATAACACATTGAAGATGTTAATAAATACCTGAATGAGCACATAAATGCAGACATGTCTTACCAAAGCATCTAGAAGGACTTTAGAAAACAGGAACCTAATACTTTCAAGACCTAGCACTTACTAACACCCTGTTTTAGTCCCCAAAGGAGCGTCATAGTGGAAGAAAACAGTCTCCTCACATATGCCCACTCTCACCCACCTTCTACGTGATATGGTCTGTGGCTCAGAAATAGAACCCTCCAAGACTCACTATTCCTAAAGCTGATCTTAAATATGCGCCCTGGTTATTAGTACTCAATACTGAGGAAAGTCATCCAGTCACTTGAAAGTTGCAAATATAGCCACAGTGATGATCTCACACTTCATCATGTGTCAAGTGCCCCTCAGCAATTAAAAGCACAATACTTTACCTTCTCAGCAAGTTAAAAAAAAAAAAAAAGTCAAATAGCTACCTAAGTTCTTAGGAAGGAAATCTATGTCATTGTTAAAATATAAGACATTTTAATAATTCGTACTTTTATGTGAATGAGTGAGTGATAAATAAGAGTTAATGCTGTAATCAGTACATTACTTTGAGGATTTCAACCCACACAGTGACACAGATATTGCAGAAAGGAGCTCACGATTAGATCAGAGGTCAGAGTGAACAGTGAGTGGGTGACTCTGATGACACCATCAGGAACCATTAAGTGGGTTACCTTGGCAGCCACAGTCCCCAAGATAACAAAGATGACAAATGAAAATGATGATGGTCATGGTGATGCAGAGATAAAGTTGCAGCTCAAAGTTATAAGAAATTCTTCACCATTGTGCAGGTTCTCTTCCAGGAATGAAGACATAAACACATGTAACCTGCATGGTGACACACACAGGCTACATTAAGATGTCTCTGAAATTTGTATTGAAATTCTAAGGCCCAAGAACTCTCAAGTCTCTTTTTCACATCCTGTACTGAACGACTGAGGAGCAGTTGATCCCATCCAGCACACCTCTCTGCTAGAGTCATCAAAATGAGGGCAATAAGCAAGAGGTTAGACACCTACTTTCTAACCACTTCTCCACTGAGCTTCAAAAACCAATTTTTAGGCAACTATTCTCTAGACTGAAAGCTCTAGGTACATTTATTTTTTAATGACAGCACCATGTCATTGACCAAAAAGAGTCAAAGAAATCACCATAAGAGAGACATAAGTTGGTGGCTGCACATGCACACGGGTGCAAATGGGGAACACCATGATAGCCAGGGCAGGCTGGGCCCTGGGGACCCCAGAGACTGACGATGGCCACAGCAGTGGGCAGTAGTGGGCAGCATGGGTGCAAAAGGCATGGTGGTGGCCATAGGCCTGGTCGTTTATTGCAGGAAGGACACAGCCTGGTCAGCAAGTTTTGGGAGAGCCCAAGGACGGTGTCCCAGCAGGATTCCATGAAGGTCTGGCTGGGCAAGCACAGGAAGTAGGTTCATGTGGGTGTGCCTGCCAACAAAGTGCTGGCTGGGATGGTGGCGCAGTTTCTTCAGTTCCAGGAAGATACCTTTGGGAAGCATGTCACCAAACTGGCCTTCACCCAACTCCCTGCAAAATGTTTCATGGATTTCAAAGCTGGAGACACCTTGTGGCGCATTTTAGGGGCTGCTTACAAGTGTAAAAATGAATAGGGGTGGTTGGGGTTTGATCTACTGAATCCATCCTGAATGGACCATAATGTTGAGATGTTCACGAACATTGAAAAAACTATTGTGGAGGAATCGTCTGACCAGACCCAACATCTACCTCATTCCAGACATTGATCTGAAGCTGGCTAACAAATTGAAAGATATCATCAAACGACATTAGGGGACATTTACCAATGAGAAGTCAAAAGTTTTCCACCACACTTATCTATCCTTCCTCTTATGAAGATGAAGAGTGGTTGAGACCCGTGATGAAAAAAGACAAGCAGGTGTTAGTATATCGGGGGTTTTACCAGGACAGCTACAATGCTTGGGTCCATAGTGATTATGTTGATGTGGAAATTGAAGATCCACCAATTCCAGAAAGGGCATGGAAGATTCATGCAAAACGGATTTTGAACACTGACATTTTCAATGAATGGATGAATGAGGAGGATTATGAGGTGGACAAGAACAGGAAACCTGTTTGTTTTCAACAGTGAATTTCAACAAAGAATGAAGAACTGGTCAGAAGTCCAGAGGGAAGAGATAGAAAAGCATCAGCTAATGCTCAAAAGAGGAAACATTTGCCTTCCCCTCCACCTTCCACACCCACAGGATCAAAGGCCAAGCTAGTCCTTATGGGAAGCACAGAAGTCAGAAAGAGGGAGACAAGCAAGGTCTTACCAAAGATATGGAAGACCCAACATCTGTACCCAATGTAGAGAAAGTGGTACTTCCAAAAAATGTAAATCCAAAGAAAGATAGTGAAAATACACCTGCTGAAGACAGAATTATAGCCAATCTAGAGGAGCTGGGCTAAGAAACAGTCACAATGGAAAGAAAGGAAGATGAAGATCCCAGCAAAGGTGATCAAAGTCAGTCAGTTGACCCTGGTACAGATAATGTGACAGAGAAGACCAATCACATCATCATTCCTAGCTGTGCATCGTGGTGTGATTATAACTGTATTCACATGATTGAACGGTGTGCTCTTCCTGAGTTTTTCAATGGAAAAAACAAATCCAAGACTCCAGAGATATACTTGGCATATCAAAATTTTATGATTGATACATATCACCTAAATCCCCAAGAATGTTTGGCCAGCACTGTTTGTCAGAGGAACTTGAGTGGAGAAGTGTATGCTGTGATGAGGGTTCACGCCTTTATAGAGCACTGGGGCTTGTAAATTACCGAGTGGATCCAAAAAGTTGACCATAGCAGTGGGCTCTCCTCCTACTCCTCATTTCAATGTATTGCCTGATACCCCCTCTGGGCTTGTGCCTCTACATCTTTGATCACCTCAGGTCCCTGCTGCTCAACAGATGTTAAATTTTCCTGAGAAGAACAAGGAAAAATGAATTGATTTGCAGAACTTAGTCTCCATACTAACATTTACTTCAAGAAAACCTTAGCAAAGAGTAAAGGTGCCAGTGCTGAAGGAGAATGGACTGAGCAGGAGACCGTGCTACTCCTAGAGACCCTGAAGATGTGCAAGAATGATCAGAACAAAGTGTCAGGACATGTTGGAATTCATACTCAGGCTGAATGCGTCCTCCACTATTTTGAGGTTTCCCACTGTGGACTTATACCTGAGCCTACCAGCCTGTCCTCTTTGTCAGTCAGGGAACCCAGCAATGAGCACTGTGTGTCGTTTTTTGACATCTGTGAAGGACCCCCATGTGGCATTTGCAGCAGCAAAATCAGCTTTGGAGGGCTTTTTTCAGGTCCAGGAGGAGGGACCATTGGAATTGGTTGAAACTCATGTCAAGAAAGTACAAGAAGCTGCTTGAGCCTCTGGGAAAGTGGATCCCACCTACCACCTGGAGAGCAACTGCATCTCTGCACAGCCCCGATGGACCAGAAAAACATGAAGGAGCTGAAAAGCCAGAAAACAAACAGGAATGAAATGCATGAAGATGATAAAGCACAAGACAGAGACAATGAGAAAAAGAGAGAGAAGGAACAGGATAGGTAAGTTAGCAAGGATATCAAATCAGAGGAAAAGGAGGCTGAAGAGAACAAGAAACTCACTGATACTTGTAAACAGAGAGAAAGTGATACTGGAAACAAGATAGTAGAACATGAAATTTCTTAAGGAAAGGTAGCCACCGTGGCAGCAGCTGCTCTTGCCTCCGCTGCAGCCTAAGTCAAGCGCCTGGCTGCATTTTGAGGAACTGGAAACGATCATGGGCAGAGAGAAAGAGGCTTTGCAACAACAGAGGCAGCAGTTGCTTGCTGAAAGCCAGAGGTGCCACATGGAGCTGCTGTCCTACGCGGGGCAGCAGCATGGGCAGAACCCTCCACAGGGACAGCAGCACTCCGGAGGGCCTGGCCCGGCCCCTGGTCACTGGGAGAGGCAGGGCACCCCAGCTTGATGCCTCACCAGCAGCTCCCTCCCTACCCTCTGACGCAGCACCGGATGTCGCCTCCTCACCCGCCCCAGCCAGGTCGGATACCAGGTCCAGGTTCCATGATGTCTAGGCAGCCCATGCCAGGCCGCATGATTCCCGCTGGTGCAGCCAACCTCCACCGCCTGGGAGTGGCCCTGCGCCTCCTGGTGTACCGCCAATGCCCGGGAAGCATCTTAGTACCCCCGGTAACCGCAGAGCACCTGAGAACATGTATCCCCGCCGCCGCCGCCGCCGCCGCCGCCGCCGCCGCAGCAGCAGCCACCTGCAGGTGGAGTCCCTCCGCCTCCCGCTCCAGGCCCACCCGCCCCTGCGGTGCCCAGCCTGGAAGATGCCCGAATGTCCACTCTCAGCGCCAACCCAGCTGGAGTGGGGATGACAAGACTTATGTTCCTCTGCTTCCTTGGTTTTCTTTTAGGATTTTTCTCCTCACATATCCTGTCTCTTCCCATTCCCCATGCCACCCGCCTCCATGCTCTGACTCCCCTGTGTTAAGTCCTTAGCCAAGACTCAGGGGAAGTCTTGATGACAGTGTTCCTGGTTATCCAAAACATAACCTGCGTCTTCCCTGTCCTGGTGTGGGTATTCTGTGTCTATTATTTTTGCCCTCCTGTAGTTTTTCGCTTTGTCTCCTCTCTCTCTCTCTCTCTCTCTCTCTATCTTTCTATCTATCTATCTATCTCTATCTCTATCTCTATCTCTGTCTCTCTTTCTCTTGTTATTTTCACTTTAAAGGAGAGCACCCGGGTAGGCAGAGGGGATATACAGTGGAGAAGCATTATAAGTGACCTTATTTCTGCTTGTCTGAGCTAAGCCTGGCGCTGTTGGTGAAGTTTCACGAGGCTTTTGCCACAAGTAGACGCACCACAATTCAAAGAGATGGAGGAAGAGCCTCCATTGATTTTGCTCCCTAGTGAGGACTGCCGAGGGCCTCCGCCCTGCCTGGCAGAACCTAAACCTGCCTTTAGCACCTGGGCAGGGAGAGCACAAGCACTAGCACAGGTCACTCCCTCCCCAGACCCACAGGTCTGCTTTCCTATGCAGATAGTCGGACTGGGGTGGGTGTTTTTGTTGTTGTTGTTGTTGTTGTTTTGAAGGCAATGTGAACTTTGTCCTTAGTTCCTGGGGCTATCCAGGAACGTTTTAGGGACCAAGGGCAATGGCCACCCAATGAATCGCTCTCACTATTCACTGCCTGTGTGCATTCTTTTTCTCCCTCTTAAAAAGTAAAATAAAATAAACTTTAAAAAGAGGAGGAAAAGTAAGTAGACGGTGCTGAGCATTTTAGCTCATGGAACTTGGTTAGGATGTAGAGGGAAATCTAGAATAAGACGCCATTTTGCCCCTACTAATGCTGCAAATGCTACTCTTCCGCTTCTGTAAACTGCTTGGCACCAAAGTCATGCCAGGCCTCCCAGGATCCTTCCCTTCCAACCAGGCATAAAAGCAACACGGAACTACCGCTCGGGGCCCAGGCTTTGAAAGAGTGCCCCACTGGGCCCGCATGCGTTAATAAACCCCTTCACTACTCCACGTGTGGTGTGAGTCTTTTCCTGTCTCTCGTTTCTGCCGTAACAGGATGGCTGAGGTGCAGGTGCCCACGCTACTTCTTGCAGTAGCCAGGGTGAGTGGAATTTAATGCACACCTCATGCAGGAAATACTTGGAGGAAGATATTCACACATGATTAAAGATGAATGGCAGTCAGGTGGAATTTCTACACTCATGATAATAGAATAAAGACACTGTGAAGGAAGATGGTCTATGTCTAAAGAGAGAGAAACAGCGAGATCCCCTCACCCAGAGTAAAGGTTTGAATGTGAGAGCTTCAAAGTTAGGACCACAGATTCATTTCTATTTCTAATCTGCGAAAATGACTCATTCTATTTCCTGATATTGATAAATTGATATTAATTTTACAGTCCTTGCTGTAAAAGTCCTTTCTGGATGGTTACCTTAAAAAAAAAAAAGTAATATCTTATTGTAAGGTATGGTAGTAGAAAAAACAAAATTCTCAAGTAACATCTATACTTCCGAAATATTCGTCAAATTTATTTGAAATGACAAAACACCCAATTGTGTAGCCAGAAAAATTGGCTACAGCGTATTGACTGTCATGTCGACACAGCAATCTGCTGATTACAGCGCACTTTTGATGTTCATCTTTTTGCCTTACTTTCCAAAGTCCAGCCTCAAAGCCAACACTTCCTATGAGAAGTAAATTACTTCCTTTGTGTACAGCGACCTCAGCAGGGTCATTTGCTGAACTAAAAATAAAGCTTTAAATTACTGTGCTTTGCTGATTATTTAAATGATCAAAAACCATTTTTCTGCCTTCTGTGCCTCTCTCAGAAAAAGACTGGCTGAGAGAAATGCAGTGGCATTGGAGATATCAATCCTGTTCAAACTGGCCATTTTGACAGTTTATTTGCTAAGGCTTGGGGAGAAATGAAAATAAATACTGTCATGGAAAAAAAATAGGTGGTACGGTCCTGATTTTGTCTCCATGCTGAATAATTAGTTTACTGAAAAAGAACCAACATGGGCTGCAAATCTGTGAACAATGCCATGCATTGTAGGCACACTCCTTCCATCATCAACCACAGGCCCTCTCAAGGGCCTGCTGCTATATGTTGGACTCATATTCTGAAGTCCAAAAAAATCCCCTCTTATGGATCTCAGTTGCACAATTATCCAAATCTTGTAGAAAACGTGTAACTTTAGTAAAGGAATTGTCTAAAGTAAGGTTTCCTGGCACTTTCTAAGTCATACTTCTTTAATTTATCCATAAACATCTTTCTACAGTGTCATTAAAATCATAAAGAATCAGGCTAGGTTTAATCTTCCTAGAATTTTAAGCTGTGCTTTGAGCCAATGAGTTGGTATTATCAAATTAGCGGAAAAAAAGAATCATTCTTTACACGCTCACACACCTCGACACAGACATACCAGTAGTCTTTCACAATCCTAGGGAGGACAATTACACTTTGACCAGAGAATTTTCTTATCTTTCTAATTTCTTCATAGAGGGTAAATACAGAGAAACAGAGAGCACATGAAAGGTTTTGCACCATTGATTAGAATGGATCATACATCTGTGTATGTTGTCATTGCGTTTTCTCATAAATTCTTATTGGAAGAAGCATTTCAAAAGTGCCCCCCAACCCCAGCCCCTTTCCTACTTCATTAGATGACCACTCAGCATCAAATCTGAAAAGTTATTAGGAGGGCGATTTTGGTATTTTAAAGATAGATGTATTTTAAAGTTGAAAACAAAGTTCTGCATGTGTGAACCCTCCAACTGCTTTTTTAGCTACCCCCTTCTTTCAATAGATGTTCTAAAGAAAAAAATAGAGAGCTTTGAGTCTCACAAAAAATATTTTCAAAGGACAGTGAATGAACTGATGACAAATGGTTGTTCACAAAGCACATCAGAACAGTATTTTGTGTACAATTATCAATTTAAATTTTCTGTCGAGGCGAGGCTTCTCTTTCTTTTCTGCCTATTCTTTACTGTCTAATAAACTAAGAAATTTTAAATGTTATTTAAAAATAAATTTTAAAGATCCCTTGAAATAAAGTTTAAAAGCCTTTTTAAAAATAAATTTAAAGATATCTTTTAAATGAATTTAGTATCTCTAAATGCTCGGTACTAGGTACTGGGCAAAGCTTGTCTCATCACCAGCCTTTCATTATACGAACACCTTTTATAAATACACATAATTTGTAAATGTTCTCACTGGCACATCAGACAACAAAATAGATGGGTATATATGTAACTATTGTACTTATGCAAGTTGGAAAATTATATCTTTTGGAGCATATGCACATGATGTTTAAGAACAACAAATAATACAATCTTAGCACACCAAAACATATGGGAAGAGAAAACCTGAAGACACTGGCTTTTCAATGATCTTCGAGGGAAAAAATAACTATATTTAAACATACCCACCAACCCTTATCAGCCCAGTTTCTGAGCCAAGCAGGACCCTTTTCTAACTAAGAATAAGTTGAACAGACAACTTAACTTCAGCCTACCAAAGCAACAAGTTCATTCTGTTTGGAATTGTGATTTTCTAAAGATGATTTAGACTTGGATATATCCGGAGCTATGAAATTATAAACCACATCATGTTAGGTGGGCTAACATAATGCTCAAGAGCACAGGCTCTAGCATCTGACCCTGGTTCCAAAAACTAGTACCTGTATACCCTTGGGCAAATTAGCACTTTTACTCTTCCAACTCTTCATCTGAAATGGGGTTCTCTAATAGTGTTAAGTATGTCATCCTCCTCATTGCCATCATTGGGAACTTAAAGGATTTTAATCTAAGAAAATTATTTCAGCCAATCATAAAAAGAAAGAAGAAAGAAAGAAAGAAAGAAAGAAAGAAAGAAAGAAAGAAAGAAAGAAAGAAAGAAAGAAAGAAAGAAGCTAATTTATTAGCATTTGTATCATTCCGGTTTCTGTGATGACTCGAGAATTCATTTTGACACTGGTTCAACCTTGGCAGACATAGTAATTACAAGTAACACTTGCCTTACTAGCCAAGAGCTGACTGCACTAAGCATTTTACATGGATTATTTCATTTTATCCTCACAATGACCTTGAGAAGAGGTTATTATCATCTCAATTTTACACATAAGGAAACTGAGGCTTAGAGAGTTTTAACACTAGGCTAAGCTTAGCTAGTAAGAAATGAATCTGTGATATGAACCCAGGCAATCTAATTCTAGAGCTTTCAGAACTAAACTGCTTATAGAAGTTTTCTTAACTTAAAAAAAAGTTCATATATATGACATTTTCAACTAAGAGTTAAATGAATTTGATTTAATTTCAAAAGACATTCATTAAAATATTATCATGTAGTCTAAGAATCAGTGAACTTCTAAATAAAAAATAGATTGGCATTTTATAGCAAAATCATACTTCAAATACCCAAATTTCACAAGTTGCTTGAAATTCACAATGAATCAAACCAAATGAAAACCTCAACAGTAAAACTAAGAAGAGGAAAGAAATCAAAATTGTTTACCTATTGCTTGAATGGAGGGGAAGAAGTTGAGAGCCAGGAGCAGCCTGAGGATCATTGTGCTAACAGTGGGTTAGGGCTGCAGCCCCTCCTCCCCGCGGAGCCCAAAGTATGAGGTGGGCTGAAGACGCACTTGCCAAGGCCCAGGAGTCCCGGTCATCCACAGCCACCTCCGACTTATTTCTCTCAGGGCACATGATCAAACCACATACACTCAAACCACAAAACATCGTTTCACACAGGATATTACATTGTTTTGATGACTTTAGACTTTTCTCTTAAAGGCAACCTTTTCTTGTCACAGAAAAAGAATGTCAGTCACTCTATAATGGGCTCATGAGAATTATCCTCTGCAGTTGGGTGTCAGAGCTGTGAAAAATTGGTGCTTGGAATCCAGACCAACAAGATGTTTTAAAGGATGAATAAAACCTCTCACAGAGGAGAAATTTTCATAGGTTGGGGATAGACTATGTCAAAAAGACAACAGCAAGAATTACATTGAGGATTTGGGAAACATCCCGATCAGTGTTGAAAGGGATCATAAATATTAGGAATTGAACCTTTGTGCTGGACATCAGTAGCCTTATGGAGCATTTAACACACATTCCTTACTATAAAGTAAGCCTCCTTACCCAAGCCTCCTCCCCAGTTCACTTCTAGGAACTTTGAGAAACACGCCCTACTTGCAAGCTGCCAGCCTACCGAGAAGAGGACATTCCCTAAGCAAAGGGAGAGTCAAATAACCTCATATGTTCTTAGTGAGGCAGCAAGGTGACCAAAAGCCCTTTGATATCTCATGTTCCATATGTCCCTCAAGGATCATTCAACATTAAGTGATAGGCAGGAAGAGAGGCTCCAGAGGACCCTCGGCAAGGCCGGTCGCCACACCTCGGCTGGCCTCTCCCACTGGCCGGGCCCTCTGCACTCAGGGTCATCCCACTGATGTGGCCAACTCTGATTTCATCTTCTGGCACCTGGCTCAAAACCTTTCCAGTAATTTTTTCTGCTTTCCTAAAAATCTAAGTTTGATACAATTACCCTAATTTTTGGTTGGTATACGTGGGTGTTTTTTTTCAAAAATAATTTGTATTGCTTTCTATTCTGACTATAAAAGTGAGACATATTTCATATAGAGAATTTAGAAAAAGATACAGTTACCTTTTTAAATGTTAAAAATAATTATTAAAACAAAACTCTCCATCCTGATGTAAACACTTGTAATATTCTGGTCCATTGCCCTCCATGTGTTTCTCTATTAAGATTTTCACATATTTAACATCGTGTCTTATTTATAGTTTCCAACAGATATTATACTCTAATCTGTTATATCTTGAACATTTCCCCATGACACATAAGTATTCTTTATAAACATCATTTGCAATTGATATATAATACTCTATCCTAAATCATATCATAAATTGTTTAAGAATCCCCTAGTATTTTTACCAATTTTTTCTTATTTCAAATCCTATAGTGAATATCTTTGATGACCTAGCTATAATTCCTTCCCTCCTCATCTGCTGAATGACAGATAAAAAGTATTTTCTCTCCTGATAGAACCCTTTTGTCCACATTTCAATTTTCTCACACAGTCTTTGTGAACCTCCCATACGGACACATTCTTCTGTCCTTTGGAGGAATTTGTCCTTGAAAATGATTCACTTAGACTTCCAAACTAAAGTTAAATAATGAAGTTATGCACCCAGTCCTGGAGAAGACTCACTTCTAGAATTTGACCCAGTATTCCTGACTCTGACCCTTTATCCAGGCAGGGAGACCTGTGTCTTATCCAGATCCTGACATCTTTGCAGGGACAATTTACAGAAGGCATAGTGCCCTTCTCTAAAAGGTTACCCCTATTCTGGAGCAACCAGTCCACCCAGACATAGAAAGTAAGGCTCTGAAATTCATCATAGAGATTAAGAATATGTACAGCAGAAACAAAGACTTCCTGAACTTCCTTATGATTAAAAACAGAAGACTAAGAAGAAAATGAACAGTCTTTGAGCATATAAAAGATGACTGTATAGCTTCTTGTTAATATTTTGTATATGGTGGTATTTGCATCAAATTTAACTGGAAAGAAACAGTGCAGTTATGTAGTCTAACTCCTTTATTTTGCAGAGGAGGAAGTTGAAGCCCAGGGAGGTTAGTTAATTTATACAAACTCACAAAACAAAAATTAAATGTCCTTGATTTTATTATTTGACTAACCTTATTTGGTTTTCATTCTTTAGAGTAAAAGGAAACAAATATTTTGACTTTCACCTGCCTTTTTCAGAAACATGGATCACACTAAAGAAGCTAATCATTTCATTAGGGCCCTTTCACATTTGCTCTTGAAATTCAATGGCATTTACATATACTAAGAAGTAGAGATGATAGAGATGAAATAAGGGACATTAAAGCCATCAATGCACAGAGTACTGAGACTCTCCTGCGTTCCCCATAATAACAATAGCTATAGCATTTCTGTACCAAGCACTTTACATGCCTGATCTAATTTAATACACACAACCTGTAAGGAACATGCTATTGTTATTCCCATTTTACAGATGAGAAGAGTGATTCCAAAAGAGTTGTGAAGTCTCAATGGAGCCAGCATTAGAATCTAGATCTTTCTAACTTGAACTGCCATGCCATAATCACAGCACTACCCTACCTCCTTACTGTCAAGACTCTCCAGTATTGTAAATTCCTTCTGGACAAAAGAATAAGAAATGTGCATTATCATGCCCTTGCAAGGCATCTAACATCTAGCCTGTGTGACTGGAGTATTGAGAGGAAAAGGGCTCGTGGCCCAAGATGCTGGGAGGACATAATCAAACTGTGTTTCATAAAAATGCACCTGGGTATCACTGGAGAAATTCCAGATTTTTTAAATCCACACATAATTTTAAAACTCAAGGATGTGTGTATTGTGATGAAACAAATAACCTTAATCGATGAACAGGTATACTGAAGTCCTAACTACATGGCTTGTCAGAGAAAAATATAATATAAATGATCAGATTCTATAGGCTGTTGGAAACATAATGGGAGCTAAACCTGGGGCTAAGACCCTGAAAAGAAAAAGAATCTCAGGGCATGTAACATTGTGATACAATATTGTAATATTGTGGTCTTCATCCTTGGCTCCTGGCAAAAGCTCCTAAAACCTTTGCAATTTCCCAATCAATAAAGGGTCTAGGAGCAATTTGTTTTCATATATGGTCTTTGACCTCAGTTCCTGACACAGAGCTCCTGAATTGCCTTGGTGGTGGGAGCATCTTTTGTTCTAATGAGGTGACTCTTGGTGGGTTCCTGAATAGCTTCAGGATAGGGGCTGGTCACCAGAAAGACCAAGCTATGATCGGAAGCTTGAAACTTTCAGCCCCACTCCCTATCTTCTGGGAGGGAAGGAAGGCTGCAGATTGACTTAATAATCGATCACACCTACACGGCAAAGCCTTCATAAAAATCCCTGAACTACAGAGTTCTGGGAGCTTCGGAGTGGTGCACCCCAACTCCACAGCAACAGAAGCTCCTGCACTTGGTACCCTCTCAGATTTTGCCCTTCATATGATTTCATCTGGCTCTTCACTTGTGTCTCTTATCATATCTTTTATTGTATAATAAACCACTAAGCATACATTAGTATTTTCCTGAGTTCTCTGAGGCATTCTAGCAAATTATTGAGCCTGAGGAGGGGGTCTTGGGAACACAATTTATAGACAGTCGGTCAGAAGTACAAATGACAACCTGGTTCTTGCAATTGGAAACTGTAAGAGGGGGGATCTTGTGAGACTGAGCCCTGAACTTGTGGGATTTGACACTAACTCTAGTTAATAGTGTCAGAACTAAATTAAATTGTAGGACAACCAACTGGTGTCAGAGAATTTGTAGGTGTTGGGGAAAAAAACACTTCGGGGAATTCTGATGACTAAACCCACAGGACTTGAAGTCCCACAAGCTTAGGGGGTCAAATCCCAGTTGGACCACCTTGGTCATATGATCTTAGAAAATCACAGCCTCAATTACTCACATGTAATGTGGAATGAAAATACCTCATGTATTAAGTTGTTCATATCTCACACAATGTATGAATTTCCACACCCTTAGGATAGAAATGATTTAATGAAGCTTCATGTCACACTTATTATAAGGGGCTTAGTAAATCTTTGTTGGATCAAGCAAAATGAATCATTGAATATATATTCGATATGTTTATGTGGATTGATTTTACTTCATAGCATGAGTGCCAGGAGAACTCTGTTTTACAAATTGGCATAGTATTCCTCCTTGGTGCAGTTATTTCATTATAACATACCAGAATAAAACTACAAAGTGTCACTGAAGAGCCTCTAAGAATTACAGTTGTGAAGCGGTCAGTGACAGGAAGCCCTTTGGCTCTCTCTAGCTATTATTGAGCGACCTATCTGCATAATATCTTCTTTGATCTAAATTCCAGCTAGAAACTTGCCTTTATTTGAGTTTTTAATTTTCCTTCAAGCTCTGTCATACAGAGATTCAAATACTCACATGGTGATTATGGGAAAACAACAAAGCCTGAGATTCTCTCTTTGAGCTACGTGGCAGTACCCCCAGCTGTTGGTATGAAAAACTTATTCAAAAAATACACAAAGATGGTTAAGAAAGCCATGATTATCATCACAAACCAGCAGGATCAAAGCCTGAAAAAAATCACCTTACACCTGAAAGAAATGAAAAAAGCAGTAACTGCCATATTGATCAACTAATCCCACTGAGTAAATAAATATTACAGAAAGACATTTTTGCAGGAACAATCTAGGAGGCTTTATCAAGGATTACACGAAAAAAATATGGTGAAAAGTAGCTTAAAACAGCTACCTAAAAACCTTGACCACTTACAGAGAGAGGCAGGCCTATGGCTGCAAGTGGTTAAAGCGGCACTGATGGTTCCAGAGGCTTCCTGCAAGCAGGTATTGCGCTAAGCACTTTGCGTGCATCACCTTAGTTAATCTCTGCAACAACCCTAGGAGGTCGCTACCATTAATATCTCCATTTTATAGTTAAGAAGGCAGAAACTTAGAAAGGTTAAGTAATGTACCCACAATCACGCAGTAAGTAGTAAAGCAGGGATTTAAACTTGATTTGTTCTGACTGAAAAAGTAAAGTCTAGATTTGAGCATCATGGGAGAAGTAGATACAATCCGGATCAACCAACAGCTGGAATATGTGATTGATAATGCAGTGCGTAGGATCAAGGTTTTTAAGGAAGAATGTATCTTCATGATAGGCACATCTGACCTTTAGCACCAACTTCATAAAAATTCAGCAAGAATTCTTTGCGTGACTTGCAAAGTCTTCCTTTGGTCTGGAGGACGCTGTTCTCATTGTTTTCCTGCTGACCCTACATTCATGCAGACCCACATCAAGAGGAAGAAGCAAAATTTGTGTAGTTTTGACATCACCCTAAGGAATTAATGTTGATGAGATCCTAGAGGAATTTGTGTACTGTCAGCAAGGATCCATCCCGGGCTCAGGCAATGCTGGTCTGAGCTTTAGGGCAGTTCCTTGACAACAGATTCATTCACTTGGTAATCTCAGAAAAGCTGAAGGGGAGTGAAAGGTACAGAAAACATTAACCACCATCATTAAAGACTGAGAAAGAATATTAACCATGACGAAGCTGGCTAAGCCACTGTGACAGTGTAAACATACAGGTCTTAGGGCCCAAAGATACTGTTATCAGAAAAGTCTACTATGATGTTCTCAAATCCTAGTATTCTGAAATCCAAAGGTCTCATGGAGCCGTGTTCTTTCAGCCTCATGGAAGACCAGCTGCCTGCCTTATTGCTGGCATTATACAAATGAATTGAGAGCCTTGTGTCAGGCTGAATTTTTAAATTTTTTGAAGCCACCGAGACATTTGGATGTTTTCTACAAACAGGAATGCTAATTAAATATGACTGGGGTTGAGAGGGCACGGTAAGGAATGTATTTCACTCCACATCTTGTATGGAACCTGGTTTGACTCTCTTCTATTCCCTGCTGTGCGATCAGCGGAATGGTAAAGAGGCAGCCTCTGACCTCTGCAGGAAGTGCAATCTCGCCCTGGCCTTGGGAAAACTGTCATGCCTGGTTTTCCTCCCTTCGGAAAAATTTTAAGGGCCCTCATCCCCTAACGTGTTTTTTTCATATAGAAACTCCAGGAAATAAAGCCGTTCACTTCAACGTTGCTTTCGATGGCCTCTCATGTTACTGAGCCCCCATGGGAGCCTCCTCGCCCTCCCCACTGCTGGGGCTGCCCCCTTCCCCTTTTCCACTGGTTCCCACACTCACTGAATAAGGAAGGTCAGTCTGAGTACATCTGTCCACATCCCCGGAATGCCACAGAGGAGTAACAGCTGTTGACCTCTGCTCCAAACACATGATCCTGTTTGTCCCCCAAGGAGCTTGGGTGAGCTCCAGTTAACACACACAATCTCTCCTTCCTGTGGAGAATGTAGGGCCAGGAGAGCATATTCCCCACACTTGCTTAGGTACAGAACGATCTGCTTGCAAGTGCTGGACCCTGTTACTGTTAAGAATAATATTAACAAGTGTAATAATAATTGCAGCTAAAATTCATTTAAGCATTGCTATGGGCCAGATACAGTGCAAATCGAAATCATGCCAAGTTTCTAAGTCTGAAGTTTTTCTTTACGTTCTGGAAAATGTAGTGCTTTTTTTACCCTCTAAGTCACTATACTTCCATATCTTAATATACACACATACGCAGACACACATGCACTAACGACCTTTACTGACCTGTGAGTACAGGTGATGAATCTGAAGATTTTGTGTTTTCTCCCAGAAATATTGAAAGGGAAAATAAAAGCTGTAACAGGTGTTACAAGAAGCCCAATAGTAACAGTAAGGAACAAGAATAAAAGAGGCTATTTCCTGAGGCATAGTCCAGACAAATCTAGTATTTGTCTAAGAAAGAGCCATTAACACCGCAGTACATGTGATGCCTTTCATACATGATCTTGAGGAAAACTCCAGGCTAAAATTGTTCTCACAGCATTTAGCTCCCTTTATATTACAGGCTGCTCAGTGTTGGAATGACTGAAACCTATGTCATCATTCCATTCAGTGAGGAGCCAAACGTGACATTGAAACACAAGGAAATATCATCATCATCAGAAATCTAATCTACACTGATTTCTCATGCTGTTGTTCATTGTATGAAATTTGCCCAGCTTTGCTGTGCCAAATTGTCCTAAGACTCTTCTAGAAAAACTGGAACCATTTAGCCAGCTTCAACGCAGAACAAACAAAAGTAGGGAAGTCTATGTAGAGCAACCTTGAAAATGCACTCATTCACTCAACAAACATGTATTCAGTGCCCACAATAGAGAAGGCCTTTTCTATACCCTGGGTGCCCGGGGAAATCAAGTCCGGAAGAAACACTGAAGAAGAAGCCCCTAACTTGCCTGCACAGGCTTTCAGAGCAGGGAGGCTATGATTTGGAGAACAAGCAAAATTGGCCAGACCAGAGGCGGGGAAGAAAGGGACTCTCCTTCCCAGCAAAGTATATACTATGTTGCAAAAGCCTAAAGTGCATGGCTGGCTGAGAGAACCATCAGGAAGGAGCTTAGTGCGGCTGGAGCAGAAGGAACAAGGCAAGGGCAGTGACAGGCAGTCAGGCGCAGTCAGGCCACGGCAAGAAGTTTGCTCTTTGTACTGAGAACAATGAGGAGCTTCCACGATATGGGTCAGCCAGCGCACAGGCCTGGGCTGCTGTGACGGATTTAGAAGGCATCGGCACGTTAGACTCAGGCTTTCAAAAAGGTTTAATCTCTTACATCAACTCCAGTTGATCGATATCAGCTGCCTGAATCACACTGTTGAATGGGATTTCTGAGACTTCATATTGGTTTGATGGGAGCACGGGAAGGGGGCAAGGGGTGGGGGCGGACAGGCACGGCTCCCTGTGGTTCCCTGGTCAGGATTATAAAAAAAAGCCGTGAACATAGATCAGATTGTGGGCTACTTTTCCCCCACCTGTCCCTTACATTGTGACATTTTTTCCACAGTCGGGGTCTGAGGAAGCCAACAGATTACTTACTTCTACCTGCTAATTCAGATCTAAATCTAATAAGGGAGACAAAGAAAGAAAGGAGTCGTGCTGATGAAGATGCAGGTATTACTGAGAGAGTACTACCGGAGAGGGTGGCTAAGATCTGCGCCCACAACAGGCACCCTAGAATTAGGCCGATTTACCCATCAGTCACAGACGTTGTCAGAAAAACACAGCCCCGCCAACAGAGGCAGAGGCTTTACCACTGAGCTACCACTGGGCCCAGAGCAGAACACTGGCTCTCTGTAGGAAGACAGGTCCCAAAGATGGGGACAGGAGGCAGCAGGAGGCAGAGGGATATGTAAGGTGGGGGTGGGGGGATTGTTTTAAGTGGGAGAGGCAAGTGAGCATGGTTTCATGCTCCAGCAAGGAAGACATCACAGAAAGAAAGACTGAAGAGATAAGAGAGAAAATAATCTGTAGGGGGAAAGAAAGGAGAGGATAAGAAATAGGCCTGGACGTAAACTAATACCTCGATATTAATTAAAAAGGAGGAAACCTCTCTGAGACTATCACAACTGTCCAGGAAAACAGATGTTATAGCAGTTAGAGATTAATGAGCACTGACCAGACACTTTCCATTCACACACATAATCTCATATAATTCCTGTGTAAGAGCCATTCTTATTGGTCCATTTAATAGATGAGAAGACCTTCTTAGCATCAGAAAAGGACTGAAGCACACTTTTTCAGCTCTGAGACTGTGATCTGGAGAAGTTGAAGGTTTCTCTGATTCCTCGCTGTTTGCCATTAAGCCATTGCTTCAGAATAAGTTCCCACAAGATGATGTGAATCAATGGGAGAGGCATCTTCAGAAACCGTTATTCAGTTTGTGTGATGGAGAATGGAGGATGGTAGGGAGTGAATGGCCTCTTGGGCTTTAAATTCTATTTCTAATAGCTCTGAAAAAGTGAACAAACATCTTCAGCAGAGGGGCATGAAGGCATTTATTATCCCTGGGCGCCACCTCAGACCTTTGGGAAACCAGGCTGACTTCTCGGGATTGCAGTGGGTGCCAGAAATTAGACTTCCTAAAAATAGCATCCCTCAGGTGGCTAAGCAGTGGGAGGTAGCAGACTGGTTAATGATTTGTGATGTGCTTACAGATGTCCCCTCTGAGGACACTGAAGCTAAGCCCAAAGGAATGGGGAAGACTGGGGCTGGCTGAATGGACTTTCCCCAGGCCCTAGAGGTTAGAGTTTTGAGAAAATTATGTTTGTTCTTTTCCCAGATATCTACTTAGCAAAGGTGGATGGAAATGCATTCTTTGTACCCAAGATTGTGGGCACTTTCCCTCAAATCTCTCTCTTGTCTTTCTTGATATGCCACTCTTTTTATTTCTCAGAAATTCAACCTCTGAACTGGTTTACAAACTGGATAAAAGTATGTATACTTCTGCACAGACATGGGGTTGACAAGTACTTATTGCCTCTTCACTTTTTCTACTCAGTCAGAGCAGAAAAATGCCTCAAATGAAAGTGGATCTGTGGACAGTCTGTCCCCAGCATTCCTATTACATATGTCGAAATGGCAAGACTGACCATTAAGTGTGGCAGTTCTTAACTTTTTATGTCAAGGACCTGTTTGGGGGTTTGAGAGCCTGCAAATCCTTTCCCACAACCATGTTTTGAAACACAAAGAGTAAAATACATAGGACTGCAAAGAAAACCAGACTATTGAAATGCAATTTTCAAATCTTTTTAAAAGCATGAGTAGTAATAAATGTGCTTTATTACCACATCAAATAAAAAATCTAGCTATGGTATGATAACTACTGTAATTTTGAAGTACTGATAAGCATAAGTGATATTTTGAGATATCTGAAACAGCTATAATGTGATGAAAATATCTGTGGTTTCTACTGATGCTAAAATTACTGCAGTTCATTGCCTAAATATACCGTTGAAATGCTAACTTTCAGTTAGCAACATTAGTGAAAACAAAGATAGAATTTTTTTCCTACCCAAGATTATGTCAGACCCCTAGTTAAGAAGCCCTGAATAAGCCAATACATCTGGCGGTTATCACCATCAGTCTACCTATAAGTGGCGCGCACGCACACACGCATGAGCACGCACACAAGCACTGTGTGCCCTGTAGCCTCAACTAGAATATGATAGCACCTTAATGACACTAATAAAGGATACTTCTCAGATGTCTTCTCTCCTGAAAGATCAGGAGCAGGAAGCTCACTTCAGTGTCAGCACTCTCTTTAACCTCCAGCTCCAAGTACCTCCTGGTGTGGATGGCCAGTCCCAACCATGATTTTCTCATTTGGGCCTGAAATGAGCCAGAACCATAAGCTTTACAGTTCCCCTTGCACTTGCTTTGCTCCCTCATTTTAGACGAATTCCAACTTTCCACTGTGCTCACTGTACTCAGCTGGGTGGGACACAGAGCGCTGAGATGAGACTCAATGTACAGTGGAAGGACCACACCTGAGCTCAGACCTCTTGCTCTGGGTAATGATGTCAAGCCCCCTGATGACTCTGCATGCACTCCACATCCTCCATGTGATATTCTGTCCTTGACCAGTAGATCCAAAAATGCCACTTAGGGCACACGGTCCCCATCACTCACTCTAGTGCAGACCCATGAGCGCTGTTTTTTATGCTCTAAAACACCAGTTTCTTTTAGGCATCAGGTTCTTCACATAAGCTGTTTCCTCCATCTGGAATGTTCCTCCCCTTGACACTTCCCAAAGCTCACTCCTCCACTGGACAGTCATTTCTGGCCACCCATGTAAATTAGATACTTCTTTTATTCCCTACCTCAATATGCAGGTAATTTTTCTTAAATGACCACAATTTGCCCTGGCCAGGTGGATCAGTTGGTTGGAGCATCATCCTGTACTCCAAAAGGTTACAGGTTCAATTCCCAGTCAGGGCACACACCTAGGTTGTAGGTTCCATCCCCCATCAAGGTACATATGGGAGGCAACCAATTGATGTTTCTCTATCACAATGATATTTCTTCTCTCTCTCTCTCTCTCTCTCTCTCTCTCTCTCTCTCTCTCTCTCTCTCTCTTTCTCAAAAAAATCAATAAAAAATAAATAAATGACTGCAATTTATAAATGTGTATATATATATATTTTTGTGCTTGTGTGTGTGTATATATATATATTTGTGTTTTTGTCCATCTCTAACTAGAAACTAAAGTTCCTAAGGAAAGGGACCTCTATATCTGGCCTGTTCACCCCTGTATCTCAGTGTCAATGCAATATCTGGCATATAGTAGGCACTTGATAAAAATTTGGTGAGTGGATTAATCAGTAATGAACATTCTTTTTCATAATACACAGCTCTGTAATCTGTAATGTACACACCGAGCTCCTACACCAGAGTAATAATGGAAGGGAGGCAGAGTTAAGCATCAGATGACGTATATTCAAAAGCATTCCTCTGTTTTATGGACCAGAAGTGGTATCTTACTTGGCCTAGTTTGATTGTCACCTGTCAGCCCAGCTGCCACAGTTCACTGCACTTGCCGTGCCAGTCTCTGCCAACCAGCGTACATAACTCTGTGCCTCCTTCTCTGACTCCAGGGAGGGTGGCAGTGGGAAGTACAGAGTTGTTTATTCTCTAGAAACATAGAGCTTTGCACCTCAGGGATGCTCTAATCCTGGCTGGCCAGGCACCCTTTCTGGAAATCTCTCTCATCTTGATGTCACAGTACCAGGGAAATCAGTTTGGGCGTAGTATTTCTCACCCTGAAATTCATTTCCTTTGTAAGCCACACATTCATCCGCAGGTGATTGATAACATTGCACTCAGTGATGGGCTCCTTACCATGGGCTGAGAGGCAAAGGTAAATGAAGCATGCCCTCAAGTGGCTCAAGACAGATAAGCAAATGAATAACTTGTACAAGGTAAGTTCTGTTTTTACACTGATAGGAACCGAAAGCATTATCTTGGCTCACATAGACATTCCCTTTCTAAAATATCTGTAAAACTATTTAAATGAACCAACATGATAAGGGCACTCATGGATATGTATATGTGTATTCACATTTGCCATATCTCACAAGACCCTGAAAGTATCAACTGGAAAATGAATCTCCCTCCCAGCGGCATACGAACCTGACTTTACCATTCAACACAATTACTGTTGCTTTAAGGGAATGTCTGGAGCTGCTGCACTGCCCAGCCCAGTAAGCACAATGGAACATTTTCCTTGGGATTACCTCACTCCCAGTGACCCACACAGGAAATAATTATTTTGGTAGAGTCGCCAGTAAACAGTGAAACACACTTACTTGAAAAATAAGCTCTTTTTGACCCTGCAAGACAGTGGCTTCACAAACATAGCTGAACCTAGTTTCTACCCAAATTCAACAATTTTGTACATAAATGGTGCCTTATTCTTGGATTGTGGGTTCCCCGATCCAGGCCACACTTCAGCGTTCTGCCAAAACCCCACAGCAAACAGTGGTTTCCTTGTACTTCTGGCTAAAGAAGAATGCAGCATCAAAGAAAAATTATATTTCTTTCCTGGGATAGAATATGGAAATTCCATAGATTTCCTAGCAACAAGTTCAAACACTGTACTTATGCCTGAGAAAGCTCTCCTGCTCTTACAGACGTCAATCACGAGGAGTGCCAGAGAAAGAGGGCAGTGATTGGGGTAAATGACAGCTCTGGGCAGGAGTTTTGATTCAAAGTGAAAAGTCTAGATCTCCACTCCCTATTCTAGCTGGGCCGAGTTTCAGAGCCCTTTGTTTTTCTGGGTAACCCCCAAAAGGCAGCACCATAAATGGAAGCTGTAGAGCTCTGGGAGAAGTAATGGTAACTGTTGAAATCGATGAGTTGATTAATAAGGCAATGTTCTCAACTAAAATTGACATTATTCTACTGAAACCCAGTTGCTGACTTAGGAGAAAGCCTTGACTGCTTTGACGAAGACCCAGACTACCAGGGGCTTAAACCTAATAGACGGTTTTTCCTCTCTCATCTAACAGCCAGGGAGTAAGCAGTCCAGGTCCAGTGTGGAAGCTCGAGGCTCAGAGGCCCAGGTTTCTCCTATCATGTCGCTCTGCCACCCTTGGACCCACATGGTCCAGGATGGAGCACCCTCACACACATAGTCTAGCCAAGCGGAAGGTAAAATGGAGAAAGGGAGGGCCTGCCCTTCACTTTAACGGCACAACCCAGAAATGGCATCATCTCTGCTTATATCCCATTGGACAAAACTTAGTCACATGACCAACAGAGATTCAAGTCTCTTCTGAGCTACCTACTGGGGACTCTGTTATTATAGAAAAAAGAGAGAACTGATATTGAGAGATGACCAGTGGTTTGCCACATTTGTCAGTTTTCAGATTACTCCTTCGATGACGGATAAGTTATCGGAAGACACAGCTTCTTTCCCTGCCTACAAAACTATTGCACCGTGCCCTCCTCCAAATATACTCCACTTCGCAGACCATCTATGCCAGTATGATACCCTGGCATGTGTAAGGAATGAAAGGTCATTGAAACAGAGCTACAGCGCCCATGGACCTTCCTGTGGTGACATCTGCAATAAGCAGGGCTGTAACTCCTCCTGGGAAACTCCCCTGATGATGGTTCCGGTTGGGTCTGAATAGTGTCACCACCTATCCTATAGAGAACAAAGACACTGCTTTTGATTACCTTGAGGCCCAGAGGTTGTTCTGTGGTTGTGAGGATCACCTTGTCTCACTTTGTCTCTTCTACAGCTCCAGTAGGAGACTGATATAGTAATGAGACAGGGTTGCAAAGCTCCCAGGCAAAGTCAGCTTTGGAAAGGAGAGAGGATTTCTCCAACCCTGAAACCCTGAAAGAATAACCTAGTATGAGAAGGGGCTACATGTTAACTTGGAACTCCTCTGTGAGTTTCTGGGGTCACCCTAAGAAATATGTTGTGAATAGAGGGAGCTTGGGAGTAACTATTGCAGCCTTCCTCTTGGTTCGTTTTAGGGTGAGACTCACAGACTTCAAAAGAAATAGGGAACTCCTGAGCAGGGACTTCCCAGAGGTTTTCATTTATTAAGGGGGAAAGAGTGAGGGTCTCTGTGCTGAATGGATGCGAATTCCACCTGGTGTTTACGCCAAACTACAGGATGTGCTTAATATCCTGGCATGAATAGACCATCACTTGGCAGCAGCAGACAGCTGTTTACAGTACCCAGTCTGGCCATATAAGCTTAATGATACCTTCTCTAGCTTCAAGCCATATAAAAACTAAATGTATGGACATCCGTTCAGTATCTCAAAGATAAGCTGCAAGAAAAGGGATCAAATTGAAACAATTCCTAACTAAAGGAATGAAACAGAAGTGTAACTGGTTTTGTGTGATTAGCAGAAATTGTGATATATTCCTCCTAAATTACAATAAAGTAGTAGCCAAAAAAGTCTTTAAGGTAAGAAAATTTTACTTAATGAACAGAAAATTGCCTTCACTTGACATAGACGTATAAACTATAGAAGTGTAGAAATTTAACCAATGTCACAGCTTATTTTAGTAATTTTATGTAGCACATCCATTGTGGGTAATGTATAGCATAGTTGACACGCACACATATAGATAGAGTACAGGATGGTGGAGTCTTAACAGTCACTTTAATCACCAAATGATTCCAAATTCCAATTTAGGTCTCTAGTCAGGGAACATTAGGACATCCTCTTCCTGTTTCTGCCTTGTCCCAAAGCTAGAACAGAGCTCTTGGAGAGGGTCCAAGATGTCAGGAAGAAATTATTTTAAGTGCTGTTACACTTGGGAGGGGCGGCAGGGCACCATGAATTGAGTTCTCTATCTGAATCCATGTAGAGTAATAATAAATCAAGCCCCAAAAAGACTTCAGTATGTTAATTTCTGGCAATAGACAGAGGAAATTGCACAAATGTCCCACACGAAGGCCTGTTTAGTCAGTCCTTCCTCTGCGCTCTGTACATCCCTCCATTAGCACTTACCTCATTCATTACACTGTAATTATTTGTTCACAGGCCTGTCTCCAACACTGGCCTATGACATGGGAAGAAATTAAGAACACTAGCTCTGGAGCTAAACTGCCTAGATTTGAACCCTGGCTCTGCCACTAACAAATTTCTGTGACTTGGAGCAAGTCCCTTAACCTTGCCAAGCCTTAGTTTCTTCAGCTGTGAAATAAGGTTAGTAATAGTGTCTGTCTCTCTGGTGGCTATGAATATTTTGTGGGAAATGAATAAAAACATGTCTTGCCTTTGGGAGCATCCTCAGTAACTGTAACTGTTCTTGTTATTACCATCTAGGGATAAACTGCATCCTGTTCACCTTTGCATTCCCGGCAGCTATAGGGTGTCTAACTGCTGAAAGCATGTCAGTTGAAGGAACCAATGACTGAGAAAATGGCGTGGAGAAAAAGCAGTTCCCTCCAATGCCCTTCATTCAGTCTGCCCCAAGGCAGCAGAGAGGATTCTTTGCCTGATAAGTTTGGGAAGAATATGGAGGCATGTGTAGTCCAGCCTCACCCTTCCTTCGGGCATGAGCTAATCTCAAAGGGCATATTCTGGACTTTACACTTACTTCCAGCTTTGCTCTGGTGGGTAGACCTACCCTCTTCTCCCTTCTTCCTTTGAAAGGGGTGGGAGAGGCCAAAAAGCCAGAGAAAGCACACATTCTCTCCTTTCCTCTAGGAACAGCCTCTCCCCGACATGGTTTTGTGCCATCTGAGACCAGACAGAGAAGACTGATGAACTGTGCTGGTAACACAAAACAAATTCAATTTTCTGGGCTCAGTTGGTAGATTCATAGGTGTTCCCATGAAGCTATTCCCACCAACCTAACTTGACCAATTATAAACATGGCATTTTAGCTACCACCCATTACTTGGGTTATTCCTCGTACGTTCCATTTATTGAGCCCTCTCCAAAACCTTAACAGTAGCTTAATTCTTTTTTGAAAAGAATTTTTTTCAGATTTTTAATCTTTTAAATTTTAATAAAGTGCCCCTCTCGAAAGGAACTGAAAGCATATGAATTTCTGAAGAACTGAACTGCCGCCTGTTCTCCTTTTTCCTCTCTAGACCCATTCTTGGCTTTTCCCTTCCTTGCTGTACCTCAAGAGTTTGACCTCTTTGGTTCTGTCATCTTGGTCCTCTTGACTTCTGGTTTGCAAGGGGGTTCTACCAATTGGAGAAGACTGAAGGGTGAGAAGAGAGAGAGGCCTGGGTATTTATTATGGCTGCCCCCTCCCTGACTGGGGCTTTAGTCCTCTACTGATAGCCACCGCTCCTGTTGGATGTTTCCCTTTCCTGGCAGTAGCTCGTGCTGGGCTCTGTAATGCCACTCACTCTCCCTAGTCCCCTCGGTGCATCTTCATCTTTGTTAGTCTCCTTCGTCTTTCACACAACCCTGTTAAGAGTCCTTTAGTTAAAGTCTCTTCAAGTAAACCTTTGAGTATGCCACCTCTTTCCTATTAGGACCTTGATTGAAATAAGTGACGAAGACTAAAAAAAGACCCTCTTGAAGACGGACACATTGAGTGTGCATAGCTTGATGTCACTAAACATTAGTCTCATCCAAAAAGAATTACCCTTATTCTGATTACACCTCACCTAGAATCTTTCTGACAACTTGACATTCCATGTTGTTCTAGCTAAAGAAGTTAGAAGCCTCTGGTCAGACTGGTTCTCATAACTGTTCAATATCTCATCTCAAATCAGTAAACTGTTATTGTGCTTTACAAAAATAGTGAATGGAAAGTGAAAAGGAAGTGGAAGTGGTAAAATTAATTTAGTTTACTTTTAGTTGTATGGGAAAAAAATCACAAATTTGAAGGGCTGACGCTCTAAGATAAAGAGCTCTAAGATCAGGGCTCAAAGACAAGGACTTTGAGGTTTACCAGACACAAGCTTCTGAACATGTAGGCTCTAAGTAAACTTGGGGGCAAACTTAAATTTTGTTTTCTAATTTTCTAATCTATTTCCATCTACCCTTTTATATTTTAATGTGTTTGACTAGTTACTAAAGTTTACAAGGGTAGGCAATTTCTCACAGCCTCAAAACTTCAATGTAAGAAAGAATTCTGACTCCCAGAATAACATCAGTAGAGATCAGTGCTTTGAGAGGATTCTAAAACACAGTACCCAAGCAATTGTTATTTTTCTACAGAAAAAGTGAGAAGCACAAAAAACAAAAATCCCCAGTCCAGTATTTGTAACCTTTTACAATTCAGACTGCCACACCTCGTAAACTCAAAACACCAGAAACACCACACTCCCTCCTGCCATTTGGCCTTTACTTACTCTGTGACCCACAGCCTGAAACACCTTCCCCTGTCCTTTCTGTCTATCCCAATGTGACGCTTCAGCCTTTAACACCCCAACATAACCCCATTCTTCCACAATGCTTTTTCCAGCCATGCCAGCTCACAGGAGTCTCTGTGGAAATTGTGGTTTTTTCCCTCTGAGCACCTTTGGCACTTGCTGACTTGTCACTTACCGAATCCTATGTCACTCTTTATTCCCTGATCCTTTTCATTGCCTTCCTCCAATCTTATTTCTGGAGTGAATTCTTGGTGATTTCAATGCCCTTCCAATATAACCTGGCCTCATATGTCTTCTTTTCTTTTTTAATTTTAGTGAATTGGAGGCTTTCTTTGGGGGGAGGGTTATTTTAAATTTTTAATTGGCTGGGTTTTATTGAATTTATTAGAGTGACATTGCTTAATAAAATTATATAGGTTTCAGGTGTATAATTCTATAATACATTGTCTGTATATTGTATGTTCACTCCAAGTCAAATCTCCTTCCATCACCATTCATCCCCTCTTTACCCTCCTCTACCTCCTCCTACCTTACTTTCCCTCTGACAATCACTGTACTGTTATCAGTGTCTCTTTGTTAGTTTTTATGACTGCCTAATCCTTTCACCTTTTTCACCCAGCCCACCAACCTACCTCCCCTCTGACAGCCATCAGTCTGTTCTCTGTATCTATGAGTCTGTTTCTATTTTGTTGGTTTATTTTGTTCATTGAATTCCACGTGTAAGTGAAATTGTGTGCTCTCTGTCTTTCTCTGACTGGCTGACTCCATTTAGCATAATGCTCCCGGGGTCCACACATGCTGTCCCAAAAGGTAAGATTTCCTTCTTTTTTACAGCTGAGTAATATTCCATTGTCTCCATATAAATTTTTGGAATATTTGTTCTGGTTTTGCGAAATATACCATTGGCATCTTGTTAGGAATTGCATTGAATCTAGAGATTCCTTTAGGTAGTATGGACATTTTAATTATGTTAATTCTTCCTATCCATGAACATGGTATATACTTCCACATATTTGTATCTTCTTTCATTTCTTTCTTCAGTGCCTTATAGTTTTCTGAGCACAGGTCTTTTACATCCTTGGTTAAACTTATTCTTAAGTATTTTATTTTATTTCAGCAACTGTAAATGGGATTGTTAGTTCGTCTTTCTCATAGTTCATTATTGATGTATAAAAATGCATCTGATTTCTAGATATTTATTTTGTATCCTGGTACTTTACTGAATTCATTTATCAGTTGTAGTAGCTTTTTGGTGGAGTCTCTAGTGTTTTCTGTATACATTATTATGTCACCTGCAAACAATGACAGTTTTACTTCTTCCTTTCCAATTTGCATGCCTTTCATTTCTTCTTCTTATTTGATTGCTGTGGCTATGATTTCCAGTACTATGTTGAAGAATGGTGTAAGTGCACATCCTTGTCTTGTTTCTAATCTTAAGGGAAACATTTTTAGTTTTTGCCCATTGATTATGATGTTGGCTGTGGGTTTGTATGGCCTTGATCATGTGGAGGTATGTTTCCTCTATTCATATGGTGCTGAGAGTTATCATCATAAATGGGTGCTGGATATTATCAAATGTTTCTTCTGCATCTGTTAATATGATCATGTGATTTTTTTTATCCTTCATTTTATCTATGTGGTGTATCAAATTTATTGACTTGAGGATATTGTATGAACCTTGCATCCCCAGAATAAATCCCACTTGATATGGCATATGGCCTTTGTAATGTATGGATGGATCCAGTTTGCTAATATTTTGTTGAGGATTTGAGCATCTATGTTCATCAGGGACATGGACTTATCATTTTCTTTCTTTGTCGTGTCTTTATCTGGTTTTGGAATTCAGATAATGCTGGCCTAATAAAATAAGCTTGGGAGTTTGTTCTCCTCCTGAATTTTTTGGAATAGTTTGAGAAGGATAGGTGTTGGTTCTTCTTTGAATGTTTGGTAAAATTCACTTCTCAATCCATCCAGTCCAGGGTTTATGTTTGTTGAGAGCTTTTTGATTACTGCTTCAGTTTCATTAGTTGTAATCTTGCCTATTCAAATTTTCTGATTCTTCCTGATTCCATCTTAGAAGGTTGTTTTTTTAGAAACAGTTATAAATTTCATCCAGATTGTCCAATCTGTTGGCATATAGTTGTTCATAACATTTTCTTACCATCCTTTGTATTTTTGTGGAGTCAGCTGTTACTTCTCTTTCATTTCTGACTTTATTTATTTGGGAACTCTCTTTTTTTCTTTTTAAAATTTATGTATTTTTAGAGAGAGGGGAAAGTAAGGGAGAAGGGAGGGAGAGAAACATTGATATGAGAGAAAAACATCAATTGCTTTCCTCTTGCACATCCTGACTGGGCACTAAACCCAACACCTAGGTATGTGCCCTGACTAGGAATCAAACTGGTAACCTTTCACCTTGTGGGACAATACTCAACCAACTGAGGGTTCTTTTTTCCTTGATGAGTCTTGTTAGTGGTTTGTTAATCTTGTTTATCTTTTCAAAGAACCAGCTCTTAGTTTCATTGATCTATTGTTCTTACAGATGCTATTTTGTTTATTTTTTCTCTGATCTTTATTATTTTCTTTCTTCTACTCATTTCGGGCTTTGTTTGTTGTTCTTTGTCTAGTGTCTTTAAGTGTGAAGTTACATTTTTTATTTGAGATTTTTCTTGTTTCGTGAGATAGGCCTGTAATGCTATGAGTTTCCCTCTTAGTATTCCTTTCACTGTGTCCCATAGATTTTGGGTTGTGTTCTCATTTTCATTTTTTTCAAAGTATATTTTAATTTCTTCCTTGATAACATTGTTAACCCATTCCTTGTTTAGTGACATGTTATTTAGGCTCTATGTCTTTGTGTATTTTTCATTTTTTTTCTTGTGATTGAATTCTAGTTTTATACCATTATGGTCAGAGAAGATTCTTCATATGATTTCAATCTTCTTAAATTTATTAAGACTTGTACTGTGTCCTAAAACATGGTCTCTCCTAGAAAATGTTTCATGTGTACTTGAAAACAATGTATATTCTACTGCTTTGGAGTGAAATGCTCTACAGATATCACTTAAATCTATTTGATCTAGTGTGTCATCTAAGGCTACTGTCTCCTTGTTGATTTTCTGTCTGGAAGATCTATTTATTGATGTCTGTGTGGTGCTAAATTCCCCTGTTGTGACTGCATTACTGTCAATGTTTCCCTCTATGTCCATCAAGATTTGCTTTACAGATTTAGGTGCTCCTATATGGGTGCATAAATATTTACATAAATATAAAAATCCAACAAGAGGGTGTATTAGGTAGATATGCTATGAATTCCAGTCTTAGTAGGGTGGCCTTATGTAGTAGATGACCTGTAGGACCCAGTGGTGCAGTTTCCTGGATCACCTGAGCTGGGAGCTCTAGGAATATCCTCTGAGTGGGTTATATGGGCTCTACTATTATAATTGAGTCTTGATTGTTATTGGCCCATTGGTACCTGGGGTCAACCTTCAGGTTGACTGACTGTGAGGGTCAATCCCAACCACAGTGCACAAGCTGCTGTGCAGGTACTAACCACACGAAGCAGAATTCTCCTCAGCAGAGTCTAGTGCCTGCTGAGATCTATTTTTGGATATGCTGCTTGTGAAGCTAACAGGATCCTGCTCTGATTTTGTCTGAAGCTGGCCACTGGGTGTGTTAGTTCTGGGGCCTCTTGGAAGGGACTCTGGTGCAGGCCAGTGCCAGATACTGCCTGTGACTGGCCCAGGGAAACCTGTTTGGAACTACAAAGTGATCCAGTCTATGACTGTCTCTGCTGGGCCAGGTGTGCACAGGAAGCACCAAGCTGCACACCAAATCTGGCTTTTACAAGCACCAGGTCTGGGAGCAAGTCAGCAAAACTCCCCAGGCACCCCAAGATCTGCCTTCCCTGCCTCCACCCACTAGCTACCTATTAAGCTCAGTCACTGAAAGAGCCTCTGGTGGTATTCAAGTTGCATAAGGTAGATTTTCAGTGAGTCACACCAAGTAAGGGCGAATGGTATTCAACAGATTGATACAGGTTCAAATCTGGTGCCAGTGCTGGGTCTGAGGACACTCAGCAAATATCCCAGGGTATACCAAATCTAGCAGCCACCTGCTGGGTGCTTGCATACCTTTGTGTTGGGGTGGGGTCTCAGGGAGTCATCATGGTGAGGCCAACAGGGTTTATCAGGCTCAAACAGACCAAGACATAGCTGGGCATGCAAAGGAAAAATGGCCCCCATCCTAGAATCATAGAACTCCATCTGTCTCAGAATCTACCCAGTGCCCTGTCTCAGCAGAGAGGAGCCACTGGGAGTTAGGAGAATGGGGTTAATGAATCTCCCTTAAGGGAGAGGTACTGGTCAGATTTAGGGGAAGGTAGGGGTAGTGGCACCCTCCCCAGAGCCACACAGCTCAAGCCTGTCCCAGATTCTGCCCAGACCTCAACAGGGTGAAAC
The DNA here is from genome assembly GCA_004026545.1 of Mormoops blainvillei. Taxonomy (NCBI): domain Eukaryota; kingdom Metazoa; phylum Chordata; class Mammalia; order Chiroptera; family Mormoopidae; genus Mormoops; species Mormoops blainvillei. The sequence goes on from PVJD01000257.1 coordinate 341,044, forward strand.
CACCAGGAGTTGGGATGGTAGGGCTGCCAGGAGCCCCAAGGGTGGTTCTAGTGGATCCCCTGTGAGGGGGGAGCACCAGTCAGGTTTACAGGAAAGTGGGGGGAATGGCCCTCACCCAAAAGCCACACAGCTTAGTCACTGACACCCCCTTATTCTGCCCAGACCTCTATAGCCCAGCCCAGGCAACTGACTCCTCAGCAAGGCACAAGCTCTGCAGAGTGGGACTACAGCGATTCCAGAGGGTGGGCCTATTACATTCTCCCAGGTTGATGCTGTGTGGAGGGGTGTGCTCCACTCCAGAAAGATGGCATCTTTGGTGTGAAAGAGTAAGATGGATCCCGACAACTGTTCCTGCAGCTCTCTCCCCAGAGCCACAAACCCCAGTCTCTCCTCACGTGACTCTAGTTCACTCCACCCTCCCTCCACAGGAACCCAGGGTGAGTGGTTACAAATGAGATTTTGTGCGTTGGCTCTTTAAGAGGGCACCTGTATCTTTAGTGGACTCTTGTCTTTCTCTAGCGGACAGAATCCCTGCCAATTTTCGCAGCCAGATTTTATGTGGGCGCCTCTTCCAGGCTCTGGTGCTCTGGGTTGGGGTTGAAATCCAACTCTTCTCAGGGGGAACCCTTGCAACAGATACCTTTCCCCAGAATCTCAGATGCTGCCTGTGGGAGTGGGGCCAGCCCTTTGGTGTCTCCACTCTTCCTACCAGTCTCAGTGTGGCTTCTTCTGTAAATCCTTGGTATAAGGCTTCTCTTCAGCTAATCTTCAGTTGGTAATTTAGCTTGGTCTATACTTTAGTTGTAACTCAAGTTTGGTCCTGGTAGGGGGTGGATACCTTCCACTTACTCTGCTGCCATCTTGAACCTACCTTCCCTCATATCTTTTGTTATTTACCCCTATTGAGTTGTTATCTACAACACTTCAGCCAACCAGTCCTATTTGTCATTACCAGTAACTGCACTGCCTCTGTAATCTCAGTTTTAACACTCCACTCTCCAATTACAGCCTCCAATTTTTTCAGATGATTTTCCCTATTATTTCAACCCCCTCTAGTTGACCAAGTCTACCATCTTTTCTCTCATGCCCTTCATGGTCTTATTTGCCTTCCTTATCCAGCCTAAAGTCTAGTACCCATCACCATACTTTCTAACTCACACATGCCTTTAACTCCCTGAATCTTCCCTTCATGCTCCTCTGGCAAACCCCAAGCCTGGAGAAATCCAAAGCTCTAACTTCTTTGTATCTGTACTTGAGCATGGCTGGGGACAAGCAAACAACCACTGACTGTTCTCAATTTAAAGTTGGAGTTCTCCTTATTGACTTTTTTTGAAGCATTTGACTTGGGTTTTGTAGAAACAATAATCCTCTTCCTTTTTGCATTCAACTTACCTGCTATTTCACTAAATAATAACAAATTATATATAGTAAGAAATGCAAATGGAATTAACAGATTTGCGAATAAGCCAAACCAACTCTTGGTAAGCATATAACTCACCTGGAGAGAAGAGAAGCATGTGAAGCCTGCTAGCCTGCAGTGTTCAAAGTGCCATGGGCCTCTACCAGGATGTATTATAGGGGGCATGGAGAACCTCTGTTAATCTGCCAAGTTAGTTAAGCTGGGGTCAGTTAAGAGACTGTCTAACATAAATGTACACACGAAAACTATGGATTCTGTAAATGGCATTCTATAAATAAGCAAAATAGGACTTATCTCTTAATACTTATTTATTGACAACACAAAGAGTCAGTTTTGGTTCACGGTCATTGATTTATAGTGAGACTATTGAGCAAGAAATCTGTCAATTTGCCTTAGGCTCTTTCATCATTTATTAGCCATGCTGCCATTTTGGCTTTATGTCATCATGATCATTTCCTAATTGATGCTATATCATAAATATCAAATTCTTTAAGATTAAGTAGCTCACCCAGAAGTAAATTACCATATTTTGGTGTATATAAAGCACACTCACGTTTTTGCCCCCAGCTTTCAGGAAAAAAATCTTTCCTTTCAATTTTTTATTTCATTTTTTTAAATTTATTAGTATTTAGAAGCAAAACCAATTATCATATTCCAGGGTCTTATTTTGCATATGGATATCATTATTGCTTTCCTTTTTAACACACAAGCATAAATAAAAGAATTAAAAACATTTATATAGATATGGAATTAGTACTACCCATGTATAATGCAATTCTTTATTTTTCCCTCAAAATTCTGGGCAAAAAAGTGTGCACTAAGAATGACAAACTATGGTATCTCCTCTGTGCTGCACAAAGATAGTGTTAAAAGCAATGTTTCTCATCCATTTGTTTTCATTATTGCCTTCTCCCTAAGGAAACTTTTTAAACATTTTTTTTCTAATTGCTCCCCCACCAGGAAAAGTTAATAACATAGGTATACACTATATCCATTTATATACTCTATATCTATGCTTTATACATTAAGAAAGTAATATTATACACACACATATGAACCAATTGTCACCTCCTTGGAGACAATTATCATCCTGTTCAGACTGCATAATTTAGGGCATATGATTTAGGGCATCCTATATATGATTCTTTTTTAATTAAAATTATATGTATTTAAGGTGTACAGCATGGTGTTTGATATAGGTATATATTTTGAAATGATTACTACAGCCAAGCTAATTAACGTAGCATCGCATTCCATAGTTAGCTTTTGTGTTTGTGTGGTAAGAGCACCTGAGATCCATTCTCTGAGCAAATTTTCAATAGGCAATATAGTATTATCAACTATAGTCATCATGCTGTGGGTTAGATCTCTAGACTTATTCATCGTACATAACTGAAACATACACACTTTGACCAACATCTCCCCACTTCCTTGTGGTAACTGGTAACCACCACTCTAGTCTCTGCTTCTGTTATACAGTTCTTATTTGGCTGTTATCTGTGGCTGACAAGGGTAACACAGGACACTGATTTGGGGAAGTGGCCTTCCTTAGTAGTGGGGCTGTCAGTAGTGGTTTACACTTCCTTTTACATTTATTTTATTCTGTCTTTCTTAACTTGCTAATTCAGCTCTCGCGTTTTTATTAAAATGGTAAGCAATTAAACACCAGACTAGAACTAAAGATTTCCATCAAGAATAGCACAATATTAACCTACAGTTGCAAATAAACTTTTCCTTTTCAGATTATTAACAGCTTCCTTGACCTAAGAAATAAAAAATCTGTGAAAAGTATTCTTCAATATTATCACACCATTTCATGTGCCCTCTCACTTCCACACCTTTTTTTTTTTTACCATCAATAGCATATGTATTAGTAATATTAGCAACAGAGCTCAGAGGTTCACATGATATCATTCAGGAGGTAAAGAAATAAATAAAGTAAAGGATGAAAGGTAAACAAGAGACTAGAAAGGAAGAAATGCTGAAGGGTTTCTTCTAATATATACCAGAAATTTCAAGGGAACTATGACATACCAACTTAATAAAATGTGTTGTGCTATTTAAAGAGGTCAGCTTGCTCCTCCAGTGTTCAGCTTCTAATACTGAAAAGTTATTTTAAGTTATTTTCTTAGATAGGGAGCCAGAAAAAAATATATTGTTATGTGTGTAATTATTTCATAAGCTTCTAAGAGTAGTCTTCCTGACATTTGGAGAACAGTGTAAATGGCTGTTACTCTTATTTTCTACCTCCTGTATCTACTTGTCTTTTCATATCCTTCATGTGCAAGAACATACCTCCTTGATTATAGATGTTGGAAATTTTTTAGAATTCCAAAACTTTCATGCAAAGTGAGCTCTGACTCACTAATTTGGAAAATAATTTGGGGGAAATCAGACTGGTGTTTACCAAAAAAAAAATGTGTTTTTCCATAAACAGTTGAGCCAAGCCAAACCAAGCAGCTAAAATAGTTATCACAAATATTAATTCATGTCCTTTTCCCTACAGAAATTATGCATCATAAGTTTAGAAAATTAATTACTATAGGGGTTAGGAGGGGAGAAAATATGAGTTATAATTCTTATAGGCATCCAAAAATCTGACAAAACTTTAAATTTTTCTACAATTTTCAGCCAAAATCTTTTATTTCAATATCTTTACCTACATTGTCTCTTTTGATGGAGTTCAGGAATCACATACTGAGTGATTCTTTATATAAAGTCTATCTTTTCCATCTGAGTGTACCTCCACAAGAACCAGTGTCATGTCCACTTTGGTCACCATTACATCCCCGTGACAAACACAGGACCTGCACTTGGTAGATTGTCAAAAAATGTATTAAAGATTGAATAAATTAGATATAAGAAAGTATATTTTGATATAAGGCTTAACAGTGCAAAACAATGCTATGAAAGCATCTATTTCTTTTATTCTTCCATCTTGATGTTGCTCTTTACTCATCACAGAGCTACAGTGTGCCAGCACAGAAACAATGAAGATGTAATCCCTGACCTTAAGAGATTCCCGATCTAGAGGGAGTGACAGATGTGATCATAATATAGCAAGATATGAAAACTAATAAATATCTATGCAAGAGATAGAGAAAGAGGTAGCAATCCAATTGCTTTCTATGGAAATCAGAATTTTCTCTCTGACAATCATAGAAGCATAGAAAAAAATAAAATATTTAAAGCTGAATTTTTGTTTTGTTTTGTTTTGTTTTGTTTTGGAACAGGACCCTTGAAAATGAGGCCAAACTAAATTGAGGACTTCGTCCATCTAACCACTTTCAGTTCTTGGCTTAAACACCACTCCTTCAGAGATACTTGTGATCCCTCTTGACACACACGCACTGGGGTGAGGCTCCTGCCAGGTGCCTTCCGCTAGAGTGGGAAGTCCATGAGGGCAAAGCACACGTCTGCGTAGTCTACTGACTTATATTTCTGGAACCTAGAGCTATCTCTGGCACATAGTGGGTTTTAAATACATTTTTGATCAATAAAATCTCCCTGGCAATATATTTATTTTTCTCTTTTCAAACCAATTTGTCTCATTTTTCCATTCTATAAGCAGAAGAAAATAATTTCCCCTTCCAAATAATGTCCTCTGCCTTTTCCTTCAACATGACTGTTTCTCTAATTTTTCAAGACATGACCATTGAATAATTAGAAGAAAACTGCATTTTACGCATCCGCAGACAGTGGAGAAGTGAACCTAAATAGTACATCTGAGGCCATTTGCCAGTTTGTAGACTCCCAGACCAGCAAGTCCCATGGGGTTTCTCCATACCTCTTATTCACACAATTTCCAAGGGATTTAGGCTGAAGAAGGAGAGCTTTCTTCTGGAAAGTAGTTAAAGATTAGCGTTCTCAGGGGAATGATGAAAGATCAGCATTCACGTTCTCTGCCCAGAATTAATTCTTACCCTCTACTTTCACTAAAGGGAGGAAGGAGAAAAGGAGCAAGATCCCAGTTTAAAGCTTAAAGTTCCCCAGATATTTAGAAACAGAAACTTAGGTATCATGAAAGAGCCTCCAGTCCTAAGGCATCGAGTTCTGAGGTCAGCGAACCCTGTGCTTTGGGCGTCCCTGGGCTGTCTGGCTGCCAAAGAACGTTATTTTAAGTCATGGCAAGGCCATGTGGCGACCTCAAAAACCACACCCTTTGAACGTCAGCTTCCTCCACCAACGTGGGGCGAGTCTGAGAGGGCGCAAGAAATAAAGACTGTGCTGCGAAGATATAGGTCCCACTGAAATGCTGTTGCCTTTTTTAAAAAATGATTAGATGATTAGTAAGTTCCTTGTATTTTCATTTCCTAAATGTTCTGCTAAAAATTGGAAAAGTCCAATTTGGATGTTTTCAAATGTCCAGATGTGTCCTAGATACAGCCTAAGTGTCAGGAAGAGATTTGAATTGGTTTAAATATGAAGGGTTTTTTTCACTGTAGAAATATCTCTTCTGAATTATATAGTCGTTCACATGACCCTTGGAGGAAATGGGAAAAAGCACATTTAAGTTTTGGGGGTGGGGGTTGGTTTGCTGTTTCAGGTATGACATATGAGATGTTATACTATTATATACCAATTATAACAACTAATATGACAGAAATCTCCCGGTGTTTCCTATTAGTTATTATTCCATCTAGAAACAGGGATTTTCTTTAGTTTCCTTAAATTATACTAACTCAAATTTTGGGGAGGAGTACCACCTTATTAGATTCTGAGATGGTAGTAGGCAGAGCATCTCCAGATGACCTGGGCTCTAAAATCATCTCTACCATTTATATCTACCTGGAAAATAGACCAAAGAATATCTTTAAAATTCCTCCTCAGGCCAATATCCTGCAACTTCACAATCCCCCTACCATTATCTCAGGAAACGAATCCCTGGAGCACTAAGCTAAGGGTGCAAACCATGTCTGCCTGGATATACCATACTGCTCTTTCATCACTGGAATCTTGTCACTTCCTCCTGAGCCTTGTGAGCCTACAAAAACCTGCTGCTTTATATTCTGTTGCTTTATTTTATTTTTGCAAGAATGAGTGGTAAGCCAACAGGGTACAAGAAATACTGAGATTTATCAGCTAATGTTTTAAAAATAGTAATAAATTTGGGAGTCATAAGCTTATAAAATATAAATGAAGCCAGAGATTTGAATGAAATAACCACAAAAAGATATGCAGAGTGAGAAAAAAATAAATAAAACTGAGGACCGATTCACCTTAATCGTAGGAGGGGAGCATAAGAAGAGAAGTCCCAGACAGAGCCTGAAAAGGACAATCAATATAGTTAGAAAGAAAATTGTGGTGCTTTGGAAGAAGCCAAGGGAAGAGATTGCTTTAAGGGTCAGTGGTCAACAGAGTCAAAGCTTCTCACAAGTCATGGAGGCTAAGATTAAGTCATTAAATATAAGACTATGGAACTGCTATTAGCAATGGAAGTTTCCACAGGGTGGTGGTAGCAGAAGATAAATGGCAAGTGGCATAAGAAGTATATGAAAGCTGGAGGTGCAGGGTGAGCTAATGTTTATCCCTCTCACCATTATGAACATTCATATACATTGTTGCAAAAATATTGAATAAACAGCTGAGCTTAACCAGCAAAAGAAAGTAAAACCAGTTCCAATTTGTGCTATGGTGGTCCAAGGGTACACAGCCTAGATGCTGGGACTGGGGTCTAGGTTCTACATAAAGAGAAGAATTAAAACTTCATATATCCAAGATCCTCAAAGGGTTGTCCAGCCTATGAAAACTGGTCTGGAACCACACTATGTGGTGTGGTAGCTACTAACTATATATGATTATTTAAATTTAAATTAATTAAAATTAAATAAAATGTACAATTTAATCCCTCAGTCCTACATTTTAAGTACTTAAAAACTACCTGTGGACAGTGACTACCATGTTGGAAGACATAGGTATCAAATGCTTTTATTGTCACAGAAAAGTTCTATTGGACAGCAATAATCTAGAAAAGTTCTGGATATCATCACAAAGAAGCAGAAAAGAAATATGCTGTCTGCCTCAATCTTTGGATGCAGGCATAAAAAACCCCACAAAACAAAACACCCAAATCTCCCCTTATGAGAAATTGATAGACCAAATATGTGCACATTCCAGGTAAGACATCCAAATTTCTACTACCCACAAAAGCTGAAATCCCAAGTGAAAAATCTAGCACTTGGAGTCTCAGCAGAAGCAAATGCAGCACATTCATAAAACACTCTATAGGACACATTCACAGGCTAAGACACATAGAACGCCACAGGAAAAAGCAATCCAATATAAAAGTAAGCTCATAATTAACAAGTACAAACTACAGAAAGAATTTGAACTGACGCTTCACAAAAATGGGTATCTAAATGATCAATAAACATAAGAAAAGGCGATCAACCGCATTAGCCATCAGTAACTAATAATTTTTTTTAAATATCCATGAGATACCTTTACACAGCCTCCAGAATGACTAAAAGATTAAGTATTGGTTAGAATGTGGAGTCACTAGCACTCTCATACATTATTGGTGAGAGGGTAAATTGACTCGCTTGTGACCCAGCAATTCCTTCCCTAGCTGTGCTCAACAGAAATGGGTACCTATGAACATATACTAAAAGCACATACCACAAAATGTATAGAAAAGACCCATTAAAAAATTCTCATAATAGACTATTTGTGACAGACAAAGTAAAGACAACCTAAATGTCTATCAGTACAAGAAAGGATAAATAAGGTATACATGTTCATATAATAGGATATTTTACAGCAATGGTAACAAACTACACACAATATGAATGAATCTCACAAAAATAGTACTGAGGGAAATAAGCCAAACGTAAAGTCCATGTAAGTTCAAAACAGGCAAAACTAATCAATAATGATCATGTTAGGATATTGATTATTTTGGGAATGTGGTGACATAGAAGGGGCATAAGGGGTGCTGCTGAGGTATTTAGTCATACTCTAGTCCTGATCTGGGCGGTGGTTACATGGGCTGTTCCCTTTGTGAAAATGAATCAGGTTGTACAGTTATGATTTATATACTTTCAAACAGAAGTATAATATTACACATATAGTATATTAAACATATAAATGTTACGTAAAATTAAAAGTTTATTAAAATAATAATGACTAATTGAAGAAATTACCAAAAAAAGAGGAATTAAAATTCTAGATTCCAATAACATGAAATATGGGACAAGGGTGTCAGAGCTCAAACATTCTATAGTGCTGACACTGTTCTGAGGAAGAATAGAAATATTTCTTAATGTTAGACCTTGTAAAGTAGACCTGTTAAATGTATAAAGGTAACCATAAAGTATGAGAAAATAATGTAAATTTTTAATAAAGAGGGAAGAAATACTTCTAGAGGAAAAAATTAATTGATGCTAAAAACATAAATGGGAAAAAAAGAAAAAGAAGTATAAAATTTCCAATAAAAGTGATAAAAATATGCCCCCAAAAGCCAGTAATTACAATAAGTATAAACAAGTCAAACTCCCCCAATTTAAAATAGGTATTCTCAGATTACATTAAAAACAAAACAAAATACAGCTATAGGTATACTACAAGGAACACACCTAAACATAGTAACACGAGTTTAAAGGAAAAGGATAAAAATGTCTAGTCAGATGTTGGATTAATCTAGGGTTAAGGATTTGGTGGGTAAGTGTAATGGAAGGACAAAGTGTCACAAAAATAAAATGATGAGAGTTGTCAAAGGGATAGGTTACAGAGTCTAGGGTGGCATAAAGAAATTATGCCGGAAGATGGCTGATTGGGAGGAAATGTAACAGTTTGAGGAAACAGATCAGCCAAGAAAATATTAATCTAGTGGGATCTCAAAGCTAGTGTGATGGCACTGAGCAAAAAGTCAGGTTTGATTTCCATCAAGTTCAAATTTATATCAAAACAGGCCATTAGTTTTTTCTTAATTGTCCAACTTTCTTACTATAAATATTCTGTAGGACTCTGAAAGATGTAAAGAAAAGTTTCCACCAATGTCCTCCAAAGTTGAAGTGTGTCTTAGGAAGTTATCAGCCTTTAAACCATAGTCGGCTTTGAATTCTATTGTACAGTTGTGCAGATGAGGCCAACAGAAAAACCAGCCGTCTGGTCAACAGCCAAAATCTCATCGCTTCTCAGGGTAATCAGGGCACAGGAATCTAAAAAATATCTGAGCAACCACTGACCTTTCATGTAACAAAATGTAACACACATTTCCTTTGGTAAAGGTCATTTACATTTCTTTCTGTATTATGCACCACTGATTTGAGGAAAAATAACCTTTTCAAGGTTTGCAAGGTGCAATAATAGAAACTTCAGTTCTAGGTTTAGTGCAGTAAGTATAGAAACCCCTTTACACGCCTCTGTCTACTGAAATGCTTTCAAGTTTTAAAATTTCAGCTCACATACTACATCTTCCTTAAACTTTCTCCAGCCCCCTCAAGCAGAATTTATCATTGATTCCTCTGCATTCCCTCCTCACATTGGTAGTGCAGTTAATATACCAGTTATTTCATTCTTCTTGTAGTATAATTATTTATAAAAAATCCTCATCTCTCTTAAGATTATAAACATTTGGGGACAAGAACCAATCTTGAACTCATTCACAGAATATAGCACTCTATTCTGTATAGAAGAAGGAATAATAACTGTTAAGTATACACAGTTGGTCCACTTTCAGGATAAGGAAGCATGATTTTGTTCCATGGGCATTTTATTTTTCTTCTTTAAACTAAAGCGGCTGACTGGCCTGATAGTGTCAGGCTGACATAGGAAGGCAATTGATCTAAAGTGTGCGAGCAAAATCTCTGTTCTCTAAAGGGCTACAGCACCAATGAATATAGAATGATTGAGTCTGGTATATTTTGATTTCGTATATTTCTAATTATTGCTTTAATTAGAGGCCAATTTGGCCACTCACCCCTCTTTGTTAAAGATGTGCTGTGCATAAATCCTTGAAGAGTAATAACTCACACTGTCCTTCAAGTGCACCAACTCTTCTATTAAGTCCAGGAAGAGAATCCATTATCCTACTGTATTTATCATAGCAAAGGCTATCAAAACATGATCCAGTGTTCACAATGCCTAATGAGAACCTTCCTAAAATATTTTCCTCTCTTTTGCTTCTTCATATGACAGGATACCTGGTCAAGAGCCAAAATCTCATTGGCTCTCAGAGCAATCCTTGTCAGGGATGCTGGCTTAGGGATAGATTATTACTGCTACAGCTGTGTCAGGCCTTAGAAAATACAAAACCACAGGGACCGATTTGTGCCAATTTTTTTTTTAATAATACTAAATGTGTTTAGGCACCAGAACTAAAATCTAAGAGTCAGAATCTAAGTCTTACATCTCCAACTCCTGCTTCCTGACATAGAAAAGTAATTTACTCTCCAAGTAAAGCAATCTTCTGTTTTCCATAATAAATCAGTGGTTTTCAAAGGACGGTGTTCCCAGGTTAGCAATATTAGCATCAACTAGGAACCGGTTAGAATGCAAATCAGGCCCCATCCAAGGCCTACTGATGCAGAAGCTGGGGGTGGGGCCAGCAATCATGTCTTCACGAGCCCTCCAGCAGATACTGGTACATAGTAAAGTTCGAGGACCACAGCTCTAGACTAGTCCAAAGGGTGGTCTGTGGACCAGGGCATCAGCATCCTCTGGAAGCTTGTTAGAAATACAGACTCTCAGGCCCCACAGACACACTGAATCAGGAAGTACACTTTAACAAGATGCCCAAGTGATTTGGATGCGTATATTAAAGCTTGAGGAGAACCTTCAAGGATGAAATTGCGAAAATTAAAAACCTGAATAAATAAATAAATAAATAAATAAATAACTACGCTGTGAAGTTTATAATGCACTTTTTCCTCATTTAATTGTACCCTCTTCACTTACCGCTCTCAATAACCTGGAGGACCAGGTATTGTTGTGACTCCCATCTTTCGTGTGAGATACAGGAGGCTGGATGATGGTCCCAATGTCACAAAGCCAACAAGCAGAAGAGCCAGGATTGAAACACAGGTAATTTGACTCTGAAATCTAGGTTCTTAGCCACTACCAATAAGCATTCTACTTGTAACTCCAGTGGGACCTTTTTTTTCTTAACCACATCCAATTGCCTCTGTAATGGTAATTTCACCCATGAGTAACCAATTAAGCTTTTTCCTAAAACTAAAAATAACATTAGTTGAACAAATATTTATTAAAGTCTGTTTTATAACAAACAACCTTGACCTGATGGAGCTCATAGCACTGGGTCAGTAAGAGCAAATACTCAATAAATATTTACTGAACCAATCAGTGAATTACTTTATTATCGTACGCTAAGTAATACAGGAGCAGAGGCAAGGCGCCTGTACACATGCTGGTTACTGAAATGTTTCCTGTAAATGACGTATGTCAAGCTGAAGCCATAAAGAGGACAAGGGTCAACCAGACAAAGAATGAGGGTAGGAGATTCCAGACATGCTGAGAGCTTGAGCTTCATATCCAGATGATGAGATTCACTAAAGTATTTAAGGGGGAGAGATGGACTTAAATTGATATGTGTGAACACATATAAATAGCTATACAAAATAAATACAAAAGATCAAGGAAGAAGACCCCAAAGCCATCATATCTGGGAGTCTAAAACTAAACCTTAATATTTAGCTTACTAGTGATCACATCCTGTCAGAGGGTAGGAACGTGTGGTTTCTAACTGAGGTCCTACCACCCTATGCATGGGATGGAGAGAAAGGGATTCATACCCTTAGTTGTCTGCAGAAGGCAGAAGGGCCAAAAGAAGCTGGAGGAAACAGAGACTTAACCTGGGAACCATCAGAAAAATAAAATGGGAAGTCCTCCTTTAGTTTCAGTATCAGCTCTTAGAAAGAGTTATAGAAAATAGATGTGGAGAGCTCCATTTGAGTGACATACCAACTTTCTCTTTGACACCTAAATAGTACCCCATTAAGATGTCTGCCCCTGAGAATTCCCAGGAAGTGGAATTCTTCTCCTCTTTAGCTACGTGTGCAATCTTTTAAAGTAGATTTTCTTGGAACTTTTATTAAGAATTATAGACATCCCGGGAATAATTTTCATATTTTGGCGTCTCTACACAGTAATGACAAAAAAAGACTATTGTTTTCCTTTCTCTCCTATTTTCTCTTACATCTTACTTGATCCCCAAAGAATGCTCAATGTATTAAATAAATGAAGTAACATCATTTAAGGAGACTGGGTTACTTGTATCATCTGTTGTATGCATCAGGATTTTTCTTCATCAAAGAAACCAAACTTTCCTATGTTCCTTATTAGAGCTCCAGTTTTAAAGGCACTTCCCTTGAGGTGTTTTGTAAAACACAAAGGGTTCAAAATAAAAATGCTTTCATTCTCATTTGCCCAAACTAATGTTCAGACTTGTAAGGCTTCCTCTTCAATAGGGTGTGTTGGAATCTGAACTGGGATCTGAGGCCAAGCACCCCACAGTCAGGAGTGCAGGGACAGCATTTTTCCCCATCCAGACACCATCCAGAACTATGAAGCCTCAAAAAGAGACACGACCTTCCCCCCCAAAGGACAGAAATGACCCAAGAGATCAAGGTCACTCATAGGTCTAGCAGAGATCAAAGCAGCCCTCCTTCTGAGGGACCCCTCAGCTCCCTAGCCTGTCCTTACAGAACACCAGCAACAGTCCGTGTAAGGGCAAAAGGAAAGGAGGCGAGGGGTGAGGCGGGGGACGGCCAGTGCACTTCCTGCCAGATGACATGAAAGCAACTAGAAAGAATGTCCACCCACCTGCAACAGCCTTGTTTGCCCTTAGTCTTTTTTTCACCTTTATCTTGGCATCTGCAGTGAAAAAATAATAGGTCACCCAAATACTTTTTTAAATATTTTCTAAGAGCAGAGTAATGGAAATACCTTAAACCAAATCAACACAGCAATGCAAAACCCAACTTCAATTGTTCTTTATCTAAAACCTTGGTTCAAACATCATCAGCTCTTGAAATTCTTTTTATATCATAAAAGCATTAACCACACTGAAGAGAACTTTGATGGATAAGCTTTTAAATTAGCTATAAATTTCTATAATTTTAGTACAAATATTTTCATGTGTATGTGTTTTCTTGAGGTTTAATTATATGAGCAAGTAAGTATTTGCAATCACAATTATGGGTCTATGTTTTAAACTACTGGGAAAATGGTCTTCTATTTTACAGAACACTAAAGCCAAGTAAAGGGATGGTTAGTTTAAAGAACATACAAAAGTTATATCTATATTACACCAAGTTATTATCTATCCTGATTACCCCCACATTTTGGAAACATAGAAAAACTGGTTAATAGTGGATTCATAAGCATTTGATAAACATCACGTGCTTCATTTCCCACCCTTTAGAAAACTTTGTGCTTTGAGGGGAGTTTTTGTTTGAGGGTTGTTTTTTGGGGTTTTTTTTTTTTTTTTGCCTCTTAGCAGTCTGACGTTTCTTGGTCATATAAACAAGTGGGTTATTGAAGAGACTAATAAACTAACATTTAGTTCTTTAAATGCTTTTGACCTCTAAGATAGGAAGTTAAGAAATGACAATGCCATACCACGTCAAATGGCTGATCATATACAGTGGTATTTCATCTCTGCGTGCGTGGGCTGGAAATAGACTGTGTGAAGCCATGGCCATGCCCTGTAATGCGAAGGTAAACGTCCCTCTTCTATTATCCATCTCAGAAAAAGAAGTACAGTTTCCCCTGCTAAAGGAGAACCTCCCTTCATGGGTTCTCATTTCCACTTTTTCCCACTTGCTCTGGAAGCTTTTGAACCACCCCTTATTCCAATCTCACCCCACCCCCATCCATTTATCTACACAAATGCCCAGGGCATATAAATGTCTTCTCTCAACCCTCAGCTACTATTTCATCTCTCTTTAACAAATCTCTAGGAATCTATACTCTTTGCCTCCACTGCCTCATTTAACCCAACTCGGTTCTTGTAATTTGACCTCGAAACCCATTAACAATAGACCGAAACATTCTTTTCTCAAAGACACCAACATCCCTCTAATGATCAAATTCACTAGTCCCTTCTCAGTCCTCATTTCTATCAGTTTATCTTTCTATCTCTGAAACTGGTACTTCATCCTATTAGTCTCCTCCTTTGCACTGTCGACCATCTCTCCCATCTGACTCTAGTTTCTCCTTCTATCTCTGTCTCCCTTGCTGAGTCCATTTTCTCCTGTTGTCCTAGGAATAAAGGCATTATGCACTGATCTTTTCTTGACCTTCTCATCTCACTGCGCTACGTTCTTTTGTAGACAAAAGATCCCCAAATGTAGCAGTTCTGATCTGAGCTCCAGGTCCACATTTCTCATGGCTTGCTAGAGAGCTCCACCCATATGCACCTCAAACCTAGTATGTCCAAACTGGGTTTAACATTCCTGCCAAGTCGGTTCCTTTTCCTGACACTGGAAGAGAAATCTAGAATCCATTTCAATTATCTCCCCTTTCCCAATCCCCATGCATAGTTATTATGTCCTATATGTTCTTACACATTCCCACTATCACCTTTATCTTTTGTTTGAATTGTTCCAAAAGCCGAGAGATGGTCTTACATGTCTAGTCTCTTTCTCTTCTGACCCCCAGTATACCCTATACACTGCTTCCCAGGTAGCGCATCAAAATATGGTTCTTATGGAATCACTCCCATGCAAAATGAAGCCCAAATACCTTAACATGTTATTCAAGTCCCCACAAAATGGTTCCATCCCTTATCACGCCTGCTCATGAATCCTCCACTACATACTGGATGTATGTAATACAGGTAATACTGGATGTTCCAATCACAAGTGTACCACTTTGCCATTGTTCATGGCTGTTTCTTCTGACTGAAATATTCTCCACCTCCCAAACCCTCTCCACCAATAAATCTAAAAAGCATTTCAATGTCTGCCTTTTCTCTGAAACCTTCCCTGTTCTTTTAGTAATTTCTCCTTTATGATACTTAAAGCTCTGTTACATTAAGGTAAATACATGTTTTGAATAAGCTTACAAGTTTGTGTGGAGATTCTATCTTGTGCCAAACACTATATTCAGGATACAGAGAATACATGATTTCTGCTTTGGGAAGCTTCTGCTAATAATGGGGGAGAGAGAAAACTTAGCCTACTACCTTGTAATCCTGTGTGTGCCTTTCTGTGCTAGAAATGCTCACACGGGCATGAGGAAGGAGCCCTTAACCATGCCGGGGGCATCAGGGTGACTTTCCAGAAGAGCAGTGCCTGAACTGAGCCTTGGAAGAAGGACGGTTGTCCAGGCAGACCTGGTCATAAAGTGCATTTTGGAAATAGAAAATAGCATATCAAATGGCATGAGACACCATGCCCCATTTCAGGAATTCAAATAAATCAGGTACCTAGAGCATAATGTGCTTTGGGGCGGTGGGACATGAGGCTAAAGAGGTAGGCAGGTCACAGTGGGAAGAACCACTAGTGTCAGTAACCGTCATCTAGCACCAAAATGAGGCTGCATAACAAATCATCTCTAAACTGTGAGGCTTAAAACAATAGCCACTTCTAATTGCTCATAAGCCTGTGGGGCAGCAAGGTGGCTCTCCTGTCCCAGATGAGGTCACTGACATGTCTGGAGTCAGAAGTGTGCATTAGGGAGGCACTTCAGCTGATCTTAGCTGAGCATTCTCACGTGTTGGGGAGTTGGCTGGCTGGCAGCTGGTTTAAATGGCCTTGGCTCTTCTCCACGTTTTTCTCACACATCTGAAGCAGGTTAGCCTGGGCATGCTCTCATGACAGGCAGAGATGAAAAAGAGGATGTAACCAATCACGCAAAGGACAAAGAGGAAACACACGCACTTTTCAAGCTTCTACTTGCTTTCATGTTTGCTAGCATTCCATGAGCAAAAGGAAGTCACACGGAGGAACCCAGAGTCAGAACGGGAGCTTGCCTCAGGCTCTTTGCCTTTGACAGCCTTCAGCCTGCAATATGGTTGCCACAGATACCTAGATGGCTCCTCAGTCCTCTGTTCAAATGTCACCTTATCAGAAGTCCTTCCCTTATTACCCATTATGAATTGGCACTCATGGCTCCCTTCCTACCCCATAACTCTCTAACATGTTACACATTAATATTAATGTGTATACTTGTTTATCATTTGCCTCTCCCACTAAAATTTAAGATCGGCGACATCAGAACATCTGTCTGGTTCATTGTTTTATCCCTGGAGCCTAGAATATAGACTTGGTACATGATAGACCATCAATAAATGTTTGAACCTAGTCATGCTACACGTTAGCATTAAAGACGCCATTCACTCCAAATGAAATTTGTTGGGTTTTATTCATCCCTTGTCTTTTGGGCTCTTTCTCAAAACTACCCAGGATTTAAGTTGGCTATGAGACTAAGAAAGTTGAGGAAAGTGAACTCTGTAGCATTTAAATGAGATCAACTTTAGATATTTGTTTTAAGAAAAAGGGGGTTTCCCAACCAAATTCCTAAATTAATGTGCATAAGAATAAAATAAACTTGCCTAAACTTTCTCACATCACTTGGGTAATTCTGAACATGGAGCGATAATTCCACAAGCTTCTCTAAGTGCACCGCAGGCACTTGCCAATGTGATACTTTAATACTGAACAAGTGCCAACTTTTTTTTTTAATTTTTTTAAGATTTTATTTTTATTAGACAGAGGGGAAGGAAGGGAGGAAGAGAGGGAGAGAAACATCCGTGTGTGGCTGCCTCTCACACGCCCCCCACTGGGGACCTGGCCCGCAACCCAGGCATGGGCCCCAGCTGGGGAACTGAACTGGCAGCGCCTTGGTTTGCAGACCGACATTCAATCCGCTGAGCTACACCAGCCAGGGTCCAACTTTTAAGTACATATATTTAATGCTATTTTCCATGTATCTACCTCTAAACCATCAAATTGTGAGAACCTATTGAAATTCTTGACTCATTATCCGGGCTTCACCAAGCTACCTCATGTCCATATGTTCCCCAAAGCAGCCAACGCTGGGCATTACTAAATCAACAAACAACCTAGCATTGTCACCCCACAAGGAGAAGGCTAATGGTCCACTTTCAGACACCAGATGTAGAGCCATCTGCTCTTCCTTTTATTGTGATTTGATTTTCAGGTATATAAGGCAGTGGTTTTGCAACAGTTTGCTATGGCACCCTAGCATCTGAACTCTTTACCAAACTTTGTAAAATTCGCCTTTGCCGCAAAGGAGTCTACTTACATTACTGAAGACTGCAGGGTTCATCTTGCAAAGAAATAAAAGCTGTGGTATAAGAGAGGACCGGCACCAAAAAAAAAAAAAAAAAAAAAAAAACCTGTATGTTTTCTGAAATGTGTAAATGTAGAAGACATCAAGGTAAGGACAGTAAACAGCTGCCCTCACACCTAGACATGGCGTGGAAAGACAATCACATAAGCCCTGCCCTTGCTATAGCTAATTTTATGGACACCAAGAGATACTGTTTTATTGTAACAGGGATAGCGGCAGTATATTTTGGTTCTTTGAAACCCTTCATTGATGTTGCCAATAATTCCAGCACTTTAAAGTGGCCTACGGAGACAGAAGACTGAGAACCTCCAGATCTGGAGAATATACACAGACTTGGGCTATCTGAGCACACTCTCTCACACCAAATATGGACTCAAGGAAAGGCTTAATTTAAGGACAGATTCTGCATCCCAGAGGCAATTTTCAGAAATGAGTAGTCAAAGTAAATCAGACCAACCCTAAATCTGATGTGTCTAACAGAGGGCATTATATAATCGCAGAAGTTGTCCTCACTCTAATTTGTGCTTTGAGATGTAACTATCCCTCAGGGCGCCAAAAATAGGAAAGTGCTCAAAATTCCCAAATGTGTGCCTCCTCCTTTTGCCTCTCTAGCTTCCAAAGTACATTGGCAGCCTTTTCCTCCCCTGAAGGTTTGTGTCTGAACCAGATGCAATGCTGGTGCCTCTCTTGGAGAAGACTTTGCTTCAATAAATTTTATAAGAGGAATAAATGTGAGAGCTCCCTATCTCTGTCAATCACATTCGTTCAAAATAATAGTGCATGCCAGGACCGGAGGTTGTGGGGAGGAAAGGGGCGGGGGGTGGGGGGAGGCAGCGGGAGCGGTAATGCCATGAATTGTTTTCCTGCAGCTGGTATTGCTCAGTAACAACTGTTCATGCAAAACAAAAGATCACTTCAGAACACCAGAGACAGATAGACAGAGTCCAACAGAAAGAGATCATTATAATTATATTTTAGAGATCAAACAGCTTGAATTACATTTGCTCTGGAACCTACTTAAGTTTCCCAGTAGTTTCATATAAACATAACAATTTAACATAACGTTCCATAATGATATAGTATTAATGTAATGACAAATGCATATCATAGTACCTCCAGGCATCTAGGAGGTTTCTTACATTCTATTTGTCTTCCAGGATGCTGGGGAGAAAAGATAAAACATGTTAACACAGGGAGGCAGTATAGCACAATGGTTAAGAGCACAGCCTTGCCATCACATCAGAAGACCCAGCTTTGCCTCTTACTGTGTGACCTTGGGCAAATTTCTTAACCTCTTCAAAGGCTCCATTTTCTCAACTGCTAAATGGAGGTTGAATTTCACCTACTTGATGGTTGCTGTAAGAATTAAGAGAGAGAATTCATATAACACATCGAGCACAATGACTGACCCATAAAGAGCAGGTAGTAAATGTTTGCATTTATAGTTAATAAGTGGATGAAGAAACAAATACTTTGTTTTTTCTTGTGGACCTCTCATTTTCTATCCTCATGCCAGCCCCAATCTAAGCAGAAAAGCAGGAAGTTTTTGGACATCGTTACAGCAAATCACGTCAGATTGCTAAAGGAGAATGAGATGGTTCCAATGTGCTCACCCCTTGCTTTGCTGTTGGATCACAGCCCTGCTTCACAGCTGTGCTTGCCACAAAGGATTCCTCCTCTCACCCCGTCCAGCATGTCTCCTGTTGGACAGCGGGACTCTAGTCACTCAGCAGCCACCGTGCCTGTCTACATGGTGGGGTGGGGTAGGAGGGTGAGTATTATATGTAAGCATTCAGGTAGTTCTCAGAAGTAAGGGTTACACAACTTCTATGCAGACACAATCTCCTGGAGCAGAAGTCCACAGTGATAGCAAAAGACAGGCATGGAGGGCAGGGCAGAACACTTCTGAAGAACCTTTGTCTGTTTTTTAATGGACGAAAATAGGAAGTGTTCCTAGCTTTAGGTCTTAACTCTTTCCCTCAGATGTTGACTTAATTGCCTATAACTTCAAAACAAACAATAAGAATGACCACATACCTGGGGTGGGGGTGAGACAAGAGAATATTATTTAGGTCTATGTAAACGATGAAATCCAGGAGGAACTTTGCAATTACAGGTTTCCTTTGACAAAAGAACCGAAAGGTCTTCCGCATACCAAACCGATTTTACGACTGCTTTGGCCTCAGAAAAAGTGGGTAGGGGTCACTTTGCAATCACTTTTAGACTATGCGAATGTCCACGCCAGGCTCACATGCAAAATCCACCTGCTGCTTCCAATTAGATGCTGTTAAAACAATGTTTTTAAAAATGCTTCCTAAAAGAATACAAAATACATAAACATAAAAAAGTATTTGCCTGTGTCAGAAGGTAGAGACCTGCTAAATGACACTGAGCTTAGCTGGCCTAAAGCCAAGTGGAGCACTTCACCCTGAAGGAAATTGTAGTGCTGTCATCATGTTGTAATAAGTCTCTATAAAATAATAAAGCATTGTGTTTCTGCTGAGTCAAAAAAGAAAAACAATGAATCAGAATCTGGCTTTCTTAAAGGAAGGGGAAGAAGTGTGTACTTGCTTCCAGAGAAGAGGACATTCCCTTGGCCTCATGAAGTATACATTTGCTCATCATTTTTTAAATTCTGCCTTTCAAAGAGAGCTGTATTTGACCCGATTTGAAAATGCTGATTATGTGCAGGAGATGTTACCATCTTTCACTCCACAGGTTTTTAGAAGTGGGTTTGCTGTTTACAACTGGCTTGATATACAAGAAATCCAGGTGGAGGAAGAAAATATTGGAAATACGATACACAGGCAACGTTGTATTCCCCTAAGCCCCAAATGCAGAAACCTGGGGAACATTTAATGAGCAGGTCCACAAGATGCTCCCCCATTTTTATGACTCAACTGTTACATGGAAAATAAACTTGAGCATGTGTGCTCAAGTACACACAGCAAGATAACCCTGCTGAAAACCAGTAATGGTCCTAGGGCAAGGTAGCCGAAGTAGGTTGTTGTTCCAAAGGGCTGGTTGCTAGTTAGGAAAGAACAAAGGTCACTGTAATTTATTCCCTGGAGTTGTATAACGCAGTTGGTGCTTTAGGCTCAAGGCTGCCTCAAGTTATATTTTACCCTAATGAAATACTTGCATGGTTACTACCACTCAGCCCTACTGTATTTTTCCCTTATTTCAATACTCCGGGCACCTCTTTCAGTTTTGAAAACATAAAAACCTAATTTTTATCAACAGACATACATTCCAGATTGATTTTACTAAGAGTCTCAGAGCTAATCTCTATAAACATTTAGCTTCTGTCTGCGTCCAATACAGAAGTTGATGTGTGCACTAGTGGGAATGGCAAGAACTAACCAATGGTATCCTTTGTTTTGTTTTGTTCGCTCGTTTGTTTGTTTTTGCCTTTTTTTTTTTTTGGTATACCTGTCCCTTTGAGGAAATAACAATAGTGCATAGTTACCATTTATCAAGTGTTACACTAGGCAACTGGCTAAAGTCCTTAAAACATGATCTCCTTTCATCTGCACACTTTATAAAGTAGGACTCATTATCTTCATTTTACGGAGAAGAAATTAAAGGAGTTAAGCAATTTTCCCAGGAACAGAGAGCTAATAAATCAGAGGGCAAAGAGTTAAACCATGCTGCCATTTACATCCATTATGCAATGTTGCCTCCCAAGTCTGTTTGCACTGGGCAAATATTACACTTATATTTCAAAGACAAGGAAAAAGAGGGAGGTGGAAGCTGCTAAATGGGAGAGAAGTAAATGGACATTTTTGTGTTGTTTATTCGCCCACAAGGTTTACCAAGGGACAGACACACTTTTAAAGAGATTATTACAGTTTCAGCATTGTTCCTGCCCTCAGGGTGCTAAAGTTTTAACTGGAAAGACACTTAAGAATATGAATAAAAGCCAAATAAGTGCTGCAGTAGAGGTATACACAAATGGTTGTGTGTAAGAGGGAAGAAGGAATTTTTTCTGATGGCTTGGCAAACAGTTGGAAAGACCTGTTTTGCCTACTAATCATTAGTATCACACCTGTTTTAATCTCCTCATTAAGAATATTTGACACATTTACCAAAATTAATGACTATTTATATTGAATATTTGAAGGCTTCCCAGTCCATGAACTAAAAAAAAACAAAAACAAAAACAAACTGTTTCTGCCCTGGCTGGTGCGGCGCAGTGAATTGAGCCTTGGCCTGTGAACCAAAACGTCACAGGTTCAATTCCTAGTCAGGGCACATGCCTGGGTTGCAGGCCAGGTCCCCAGTTGGGGGCCCGCAAGAGGCAACCACACATTGACGTTTCTCTCCCTCTCTTTGCCTCTCCCTTCCCTTCTCTCTAAAAATAAATAAATACAATCTTTTTTTAAAGAAACACTGTTTCTATATTCTCAGATTCTTTAGTAGTGATATAAATTGGTAAAGTTCACAAAGAAAAGACAGATCATTACACTGAGGGCGAAGCCCAGCGGCTGAGTGAATCGCCCGAGCCGAGGCCGTGGGCAAGCGGCAAGTCCGCTGGCCTCGGGACCACTGCTCTTCCGTGTAACAACTTACATCCTCTCTGTTCAATTTTCAGAGTGTTTAACAGGGTTATACTCTTTTATACATTGGGAAAAAATGCATTAGGTGAGGATTTACTGATAAACTTTTAGAAATTTCCTGCTGTCAAAGATGTAAATATTTAAACATTATGAAAGAATAACCTAAACCACTTGAGTGTCTAAAAACTTTCATTTCATTTTGGCCCTGGGGAAACTTGAAAATTACACGCTTTTGTAGAAAATGATTTGGTTTTTCACCTCAGAAATGTGTTAGAGAGTTAAAGATTTTTGTTTGTTTGTTTTGGAACTTGTGGGTGATATACATCATTTATTTAAAGGTGGTAAGAATGGTTTAAGTGGCAAAGATGATCTGGGGCAATTTAGTAATATTCATATAAAAGTATAAATTGTATAAACCACTATAGCATTTTTGTTATAGAAACAGGCTTTCTGTTTCCTGAATATTTCCCTTTAATTTAATTCATTAAAGTTTTTAAAAGCTCCATTTCCTATACTTTGTATCATTAAAAACACTTTTTTTCATTCTCCTCCATTGATAATGTTTTTCCTCTTCTCATTATTGAGTTATATAATGTTTCGTTACATCTCAGCACTTGGCATGAGGTTGTTTACATCAAATCCACTCATTCACTTTAGAGGCTGATCATTGTGCTCTTTTAGTCATCACAGGGATGGAGCAAGAACACAGACTCATCATATAATCTGTTTACTCCCATAATTGGAAATGATTCTATTCTGAAATGCTGTCTATTGATAACCAGATACCTTTTAAAGTCTAAAGAGCACATTTGCTAGAGCTATAAACAACAGAATCTTAGAATGTTAGCCATGGAAGAGGCTTAATTTCGCGCACGAGGAAACAAAAGCCCGGAGATCTTTGCACGAATTGGTTTCTTTCATCAGCCAGAAATCTGACTCGTATAACCCAAAGTAAATGATGTGGTTTCCTTATATCATTGATTAAATGAGTAATGTGTGCTTCCTTAGTTGATTTGGTTTTGGAGGTGTGCATTATAATGCATGAAAAATTGGGAATGCCTTTGGGTCCTTTTGCCCTTTAGTTTAAAAACATACAATCACTTAGAGGAGGAGGAGGAGGAAGAAGAAGAAGGAGGAGGAGGAGAAGAAGAAGGGGATGGAGGAGAAGGAGAAGGAGAAGAAGGAGAGAGAAAAGAACAAATGTACAGCATTTTTCTTCCAGCTACTTGGGCTCCTCCACATGAAGCCAGGTTACAGGACAACACAGTCACCTTAGAAATGCCCTCGACATGAATAACTTATTATTCCTTGCTGCCTCAGGAGTGGGCATGAATAAAAGGTATAGACCTATGTTTTCCCTGCTGGGATATACATCAGAAGTATATGGCTGTTTTTGACTATCTCTGCACTGAAGAACAAGGTAGCCAAGTCCAACCTCATGTTCATTGTCTTTAACACATCATGATTTTCTGATGATGGCAAATCCACTAAGCAAGTTCTAATCTATAATCTGACAGAGAAAAAGCTGTTTTGTTTTTGTTGTTGTAATTTTGAGAGAGAGAGAGAGAGAAACATCGATGTGAGAAACATCATTCCATTTCCTCCCATATGTGCCCTGACCAGGGATCAAACCGGCAACCTTTTGGTGTAGGGGACAATACTCCAACCAATGGAGCCACCAGCCGGAGTGAGAAAAATGTTTTGTTAAAGGTGAATTATGACTACTTCAATAGCAATATTTGGAAAGTTATTTTTGGAATATATTACAACATATCATTTTATGATGCGTAAGTCTAGAAGAAAATACATTCCCCTCTCCCCCAAATAAGATAGGTTTCTTTTCCGACCCTGGTACTTACCAAGTGCATGTGAATTTGGGCAATTTCCTTACCCTTTGAATCTGTTTCCTCATTTACAAAAATGGAATAAGAATACCCTGTTCACAGAGTTGTTGTTAATAATTAAAAGAGAAATTATGTAATATACTTACAAGATAGAAAGCAATTAATAAATATTAGCTCACTTCCTTCTCAACTCTTCTATATCTTTGTCCTATTTCTTCAGAAATATAATTTAATATTTTATAACATCTTTAAAGTATAATGACTTTAATCACATTTTAAAAATTTCATTGGGGTATAACTTACATACAATAAAGTACACAAATGAGACAATTTTTATGTGTATATGCCCATGTAATCAGCACCCAGAACCAAACATGGAACATTTACAGGCCCCCGGAATATTCCCACATGCCGCCTCCAATCAGTACTTGTCCAGGGGTAACAGTTATTCTTTCACAATTATCACTAAT
Organism: Mormoops blainvillei; assembly: GCA_004026545.1. Classification (NCBI taxonomy): domain Eukaryota; kingdom Metazoa; phylum Chordata; class Mammalia; order Chiroptera; family Mormoopidae; genus Mormoops; species Mormoops blainvillei. The sequence goes on from PVJD01000257.1 coordinate 365,615, forward strand.
CTTAAATATGTTTAAAGAGAAAAAATAAAAGACAATATATCTATATCCAAGAATTTTTTTTTAAAAAGCAGTAGTTCATATATCCTAATGCAGAAAGATCTCAGAATATATCGTTCTTGATTAATGATGTAACTGAAAATTAATAATAGAAGTGATCAAAGAAAGAATGCTAGATGGAAAGGAGAAAGGACTATTATAAATAAAGCTATTTTGAGTTTTTTAAATCCTTACCAACTGTGGCCTTAACAGCAGAGGAAGCATCCAAACTGAAGGCAACCAACAACCACCTAAATTGGAAAACAGCAAAAGCATTAATGGACCATATACTCACTGAGGCAAATGTACTCCTCTCTCTCTAACTTGTGCAGCACCACACCCTGAGCTGAGGCTCCTTCTCACAGTACTTGCCGGGCCCTGCCTTCTCTATCTCCACTCAAAGAGCACAAATGAAAGGCAGGGAACTCTTCATTGCACTCTTGTTGTGCAGTAGTAATGTGAACACCCCATTGGGGTTTATCAGACTCTTCCTAAAAGTCACAGCCAAAGTGGATTCCTCCACTTTGTGGATGTGGTGAATAAACATAGCCTCATAGAGCAGGTTAGTTGGTCTTAGCCAAAGCCAATAATGGAGCAAAGCCTTGTCTCGTAAAACCCCAAACCTATCTAATTGGCTCTGTACCTTCAAACTAAATTTTTGTTAATAACTGAATTTAGATAGCCAACAGCTAAATGATTTCAAACAAAAAAGATCTGGTTTGTTTTCAAAAACTAGTATTCGAAAAGCATCTTCATTCTTCCTCCACAGGTAAATGTGAATGAGTGGACACACCCATAGTTGTACATTAATCTTTTTCTCTACAATTACCAGTAAGAGCCCTGGAAGCCTCCTTATTAATAATTTTCAGGGCCCCAAACCTTCCAGAGTGCAATATACGCTTCTTTCCACTCTTCCTGTTACTTATGGAGAGGGGAAACAACCAATGTGTTTTTTATAATGACCCTTCAAATCTGTTAGAGCTTTATTCTCTAAGCTAAATAACCCCACAACTTTTTGGCCTTTCCTCTTAGTCCTTATTTTCTAAACCTTAATTACATTTTTGCTCTTCTCTGGAGTTCTGCCAGTTCCCCACATCCTCCTTAAAGGGGAGACACAAAGTAACCACAGTTGGGGTCAGGCCAGTGCTAGGAAAAGCTGACAGGCCACATCCTGCCCTTTGCCTTACAGGCATCTCACTGTCTTCTTGGCTTATAAATAAACAGCACTTATTTAGATATTTCTAACAGGGTTGCCATACTGGCTTAAAGTCCACCTTTCCCCATCTTGCATGGCAGCGTTTTGATTTTGCCCTGTAAACTTTTTGCACTTACCCCTTTGAACTTTAATTCAAAATATCTTACCCATTGGATTTTTGAGGTCACTTTATATTGAATCCCTACCTTCTCACTTCCCCACAAAAGATTTTGCAAATTCAGGAAGTGCCTTCCCAGAGGCTAAGCCATTGATCAAGATTTACTGAGAATGTTCCCTACCTTCCCCAGCCACTCACAAGGCAAGTACTGACATTAGGGTACTAAAAACCACTATTTATTGAGAGACTATGCTAGGAAATGTTACATACATTATTTCGTTATTTCCTCACAACAGTCATATGAGGCAGATCTTAACACCCTCATTTTACCGAAGAGGAACTTGAGGTTAGCTAAATTAAGGAATTGCTATGCTCACAGAGATGATGAGTGATGGATTGAACCTTGGTGCTCCCTGACTCCAGAACTCGCTGTGCCACAATGCCGGGAAGCTAGTGCTCACTGTCATTTGGGTGTAACCCACTAAGCAAATATGACTCTGCTTGTAAAATACATGTATGGTTTACCCAAAAATCAGCAACAAGCATGGGTGCCCGACAGATTTAGGAAAAGCAAAAAGGATCAAAGTAAAAGAGAAGGCAAGACACACAGGAAACAAAAGAGAGGGCATAGTGGAAGGTCATCAAACCTGTTTCAGGTGACCCTCCAGGAGGCGTTCAAACACCCTTCCTCTTCCTGATCATAAAAGTAATAATGTGGGACAGAAACAAATTGTTTAAGGGTCCTGACAGAGTGTGGCACATCTCTACATTTCCCTACTGAGATGCATTTATTTAATTAGTTCTTTCAACTTAATTTACTACTAACTGTTTGGAAGAGATAAACATTATTTGTCCTACTAAGTCTGTTACTATTTTATCAACAAAGTGAACTTGATGAAAATGGAATCAAAATGTGAGCGGAACACTTGAAAGTCATTTGTCTGCCTGTGCTGATACAGCTGTACACGCACGCGTCCGTTCCTTGAACACCTAGAAAGAGGGTTAGAGTCAGACCAGAGCCGCAGCCAGAGGCAGTGGGGAGAAGGAGTGGGGGTCTTTCAGACAATACCATCTGAGTGTTTTATTGCAAGATGTTTGCATATTATACAGATTAAAACTTCTTAAAATTGATTGTACTTAACCTGTCATCTGCCCTAAACCCATTTTAAGGAATTTTACTGTTGAAATAGAAAGAAAAAAACACCGCCTCAGTTCTATGGGCCAAATATTAAATAAAATACAGTAAAAATAATGTCAAGTAAAATTTAATAAGAAATGTGGATTTGGGAAAGGTTATCTTTTTAAAATTGATGCTCTGAAATCTATTTTTAAAATGCCCAAACAGAAATAGAATTCTTAGTTCTCAATCAATATCAATTTTACAAACCCAAAATTATTAGGAAGAGTGACTCAAATGCCAAGGTTTTCCTCAAGATTTTGATGACCTTTTTCTACTGTTTAAAAAGAAATCCTACTTTTTAATACCATTTCTGACTAAAGTTGGAACCATGCTAAATCAAATAAGAATTACTTCAAAAATTTAATGCTACTTGCATGAGTTTTCTAATAACCCTAACCTTACATATCTCAGTAACACATTTTTACAGATACCTGACAAGTTTATCAATGCATATTTAAGGGTTGAATAGCACAGAACAGCACAATCAGAGAACTTCTATTGTGCTATTCTGATTTAAGTGTTTCTCTTATGGAATCAATAGGTTTGTTGAACTTTCTAAACTAAATGGCTTCAGAGTTTCTCAATAGTCCTAAATCTGCTTGCTTTTGTAATTTGCTTGTTTACAAAAATAAATCCATTTCAATCACTGCCTGGCCAAAGTTTAAACTTAAAAATAGACCCACAGTTCATCAATGGGTTGATCTGCTGATGCAGTACAGTGTAGCTAGGCCTGACCAGAGGGCATCCTGCTAAAACGGTAAACAATGTACTCCTGATATGATTCAGCACAAAGAATCCAGCCTAGAAAAGAAAAACTTTACCTTATGAATTAGGTAATATGCAGGTCCTCAGTTCATGTTTGTTGAGATTGATGTAGAATCAAATCTGTAAGTTTCTCCATTATATGATATGATAGCAGTCATTTACGTATTTATATTTCAGGTGTACGATTAAAGTATGGTCTGTTTTTCTACAACAGAATTCCTTTAACACTGTACTATTAGGCAATATTAAAAATGTAAATATGAGTATGTAAGTGTAGAGTTTTAGTCAAAATTAATGTTCTCTGAGTTAATGGCTGTCTTTATACAGCAAAGTTTCACAGTGAGAAATATATATATACATTATTCTATGCAGTCTATATGGAATTACTTAAATTTAACATGATCTAATTATACCACCTTCTGGTTGAATCTGCATCACATTTTTAATTTATAAGGACGGTGTTAGAAGAAACTTAAATGGCAAACATCTATTCCCTGTTTTGTTCTTACAAAGTCGCATTGGCCTAGATTATCTATAGGCTCAAAATGTTTGGGGATCTTTCACAATAGCTTTGAGAAAAACATTCAGTCAGTTTGGGTTCACAATAAATTTCCTTCATCGGATGGTGACTGAAGGATGCCAGTAAAACCCAGAACAATTTGACATCAGGTGAGTTCCAAAACTCCCATTTTGAAATTAAATGCACCCTAAAACCACTGAACCAAGGCAAAGGAGGCCAGGCAAGCAATATCATTAACATCTAATGGAAAGCAAGAGGGTGGAAAGAAATGAATTTCCTTCCTTTCTCTGCTAGAATGTGATGAACTGTCATGGGGATTTTATTTTATAATATTTGTGCCTCATCTTCCCCTTCTTGGCTCACAGGTAACCTTTGAAATGGTGCAAGCATCGGCAAGTATTTGGAGTGTCTTAAAGTCAATAGCTGGGCAAGCATGTCATCTGGGATAGGGAGGCCTGTGCACAGACATATTAGACAAAGGTCCCAGGCTGAGTCCCAGGCTCACTGCAATCGCAGAGCAAGGCCAGGGACCAAGACGCTCAGCTACTATTGCTGGAAGGCAGTATAGAACCTGGTTGAAGGTGAGGGCTTTGCAGCCAGCTGGTTTATATCTCAGTTCTGACACTTTCTCACCAGACAATGCTGAGCGATTTTCTTTACTACTCAGTTTTCCTGTCTGAAAAGAGTGATATTTAATAACATTCATCTCAAAATGTTGTTGCAAATATTAATTAATGCTTATAAATCATGTGCAATAGTAGTTGGCACACAAAGAGAATGCAGTTAATATTAGTTATTCATTATACCTAATATATCCCATTGGCACTATAACTCTCTAGATGGTTTAATACTTGGAGTTATTATGCTTGATTTCCAAGTCTTTAGTCTCTTCCTCCTCTGAACCACCTTGCAGATGTCAGCCTTCTAGAAAGTCTCTTCCACCATTTCACTTTCCTGCTCAAAAACATTCAAGGACCCCCTACATCCAAGGAAATGTCTGAAGTCCTGAGTCTAGCTTCCAAAACTGCCTATATAGTCTGTTCCAATCAGCTTTACTAACCTTCTACTCCAGCTAGACTGGCTCTCTTGTTGGCATCAGCCATCTGGTACATATTTCTATTTCAATTTTCATGCACACACTACCAAGTGTACAACATGTCCTTGGTAACTATTTGCTAGCCTTCTTTTTGTTCCAGCAGCCTGGAGTATGAATGTTTATGTCTGACTGCGGCAGAGAATCCTGAGGCTGTGGTCTAACCAGAGAGAGGTTTGCACAGAAATACCAACCCCATCACAGTGCATCCTGGGAAACTTGGCGACAGTAACAGGGGTAAGCTAAGGCCAGTAGCATAGAGCTACCATAATGTTTAGCCTCAGAAGTGTTCGAGAAATACATATTATGTATTAAAGCTCTTTTTAAAAATAGTATCCCTATTGACAAGTTTAGAGAGAAATTCTCAGATGAGAAATCTGAAAATAAGTCTCTGGAGTCCGAAAGATTTGAAAAAGCCATAGTGTGCTCTTGGCTAAATATTATCCTAACTGTAAGTCTTATTTATTCAAGCTTCTACCCATATGGGCACCCACTTTAAGAGGAATTTGTTTTGATTTATTTACACAAAGCTAAAAAGTCATCTCTCCTTCTAATCAATAAAAACCTGTGGCCCCATTCACAAAACTGACTTAAAAGTCACAGCTATGATGACTTGCTTCCCTTATGGAGCCCCTGGGGTTTGGAGAGAACATAGCAGAGGGCAGAGTGTGCCTGGGATTAAGGAGAGACCCAGAGTGATGTGCTGATAACCCCTGAGGTTGGGACTGGATGATGTAGGAGGGTTCTCTGAGTGTTTATTCCTAGCTATTTATTGAGGAAGTGAAGGGAAGCCCCTCCAACAATTTGCAAGATGAATATTTTCCTTCCAGGGACATGTTCTCCATTTCATGGCTATAGAAAAAAGACAGGAGGGAAAAAACTGAATTTTACATAATCTTAAATCATGACAGAAAGTTTAGACCATAGCTTTCTCTTATATAAAGCAGTTTTGTAAGCCACTTTCAACAGAAAAATACAGCCCCCAAACTCACATCTTCTATGTTAGCTCTCACTAGAAAGCAGTCCCAAATTGGTGGCCCTAGAGCAAAAATACAGCTCGCAGATATGTTTTGTTTGGCCAACATGGAGTTCTTATGGAATTGCCTTTATACTGGATACGTGTTCTGCAGTGTGACACAGTCCCCACTATTCTCTATGGTCTTACACTCTGTAACATTTATATTATCAACTAGTCCCTGCCTAGAGGCATTTGATTTTGCTTTTCCTACTAGAGTCTGTCTCTTTGGTAGACCTCTTATGAACGGCCTTAGGTGGTATGTCCAGCAAATGCCCCTCGCACACACCCTCATATCCCTTCTGCTTCCATGCGTTGTTCTCTTCAAGACTCTTTCAATTTTATACTTGGCTCCTTTTCTTAAATATACCTCAGAGGTCCCTGGAGGCCTATTTTTTTAAATCATGCAATGAGAAGGGGCCATCCCCACTTCACACTCATTAACTCTGCTTATCTGTACCTCACTTTACCCACAGGGCTCACCTAGGCAGTAGCGCCTCCTCGTTAAGTTAGTTTCTGCCTTCATGCTGAAACACCTAGCCTTGCATATGCCATCAATAGCTTTCAGCTTCACAGAATATCTTAAGGATAAGACGTGACCTTCTCTAAAAGGACATGGAGACAATGGCAAGCTGGAATCTTAGTTGTTCATAATTTTCAGCCTGTCCTGAAACTTCTCCGCACTCTTCCTCTAGTACCACCTGCCTTGTTGGGCCCACAGGGAGAGTGAAGTGGGTTTTGTTGCTCTCGGTGTCACTGGAACGTTTCATTTAAGTAAAATGCATGGCATTCTGTTTTTTGGCCATGAAAGAGGGTAAAGGACAGAGTCCGCCTTTGACATAAACAGGACTCATCCAGTAAGTAGCCAGCGGCAAATGTTGGCAACATGTAATTAGCCAGCTGGTCATCCTCTATTTAAATCCGCCCCTTCTCTAAATGCCAACTTTTGAAGAATTAAATATTTTAGCATACCACGCATAGTTTGAAAACAGATTTTTTAAATCTGTTTTCATGTTGCCCCCTTTCTCCTCAGCCAGTTTCATGTACAAACTAGGGGTCAAGTAAGTTAATACCTCAAATAAAAAGGTGCTGAGACTTTTGGTTGGCACCAACTGGGAAGTCAGAATAAACTTTTCTTGAACTCTTGCTCAAGAAGAAAACTTCTTGAGGCTTAATTATCTTTGAGGCTGGAATTCTCAGAGCCTGTCTCACAATCCAGTCCAGTGCCTTTAGTAGGACAAATATTTCCTTTTTTCCAGGGTTACAGAGGAGACGCTTGGCTATCAAAACAGATGCAAAGCATGCATGAAGTAACTGAAAACCGTGGGTGCACTTGACAAGACCCAGCTCTCATCGTTTTTGCCTTTGCAAATCCCAACCTCCTGTTCAGGAGTCTGGGAAGTAAACAGTTTTTCCTGGAATTTTGATAGGTGTCCATCCCAGGTCTTCCCCTTCTTGCGGTGCAGCATTCCAGCATGCCACCTCCTCCTTGTCTTTCTCTGCCACTTGTAATACTTTTACTTCAACTAAACTCAGCTCAAACGACTTGGTCCTAATCAAAGCAAGAGCATTTCGACTCATTAATTTTTCCTTTCACCTTCTGATATTCCAGTCTGAAAGTCTCCGTAAGTTTAGATATTCTTGGACCAGAAATGTATAGCAAGGCATCACAAACATAAGAGTTGAAGCCTCTTAGCATGGAAATGTTAAGGTCTGTCCTACAACTTTCTCAGGTTGAACAGTGAACAGTTCATTTGAAGTTTCAGGAAAAACAACTCTCACAAGGGAATAGCTTATGTGAAACATTTCACTTTGGGGTATTCATTTACTAAGATAATTTCCAATTTTGTTATTATTAATTGCTCTTTGACAGTGAATAAAAAACATGTTTTGGCTTCAAAGAGAAACAACAGTATATCTTCCTGGTTCTTCAAACTCCAGAGCTACATATTACACATAAAATTTACCACAGAGCCACTTAATCAGAACTTAATCTCTGCCAAACATGCTACCAAATCTTACGGGCTTTATTTGTCAGAAAACATATGATTAGGACAATTGTAGAGCACAGTTCCGTACGTTTCCCACATATTTGATTGTGCTCCATAGAGCCAACACATTTTTTTCTTTTATGACCCCTAAGAGGAAAATGCCTGATTTTTTTCCTTACCTACTTCATTGTATGCTGAAACCCCTAATGTGCAGTAGATAGTATCCACCAAAGTGCTTCGGATATGGTGGCGATAAACAGCCTAGGGCAAAATAGAGGTCATTGGTAGATTTTAACAAATTGCTCATCTCCCCCACTAACCCCACATTCCTATGGATGAGGAAGGGATTCTACAGAAAGTACCCTCACAGGGTGATCTGCTCATAAATTCCCAACTGGGCAGGTCATGCTGGGTAGTCATGCCCCACTCATATACCTTCTTTAATAAAGGGTTTACCTTTGACTTAAGCAAGCCCTGTCCATTGTTTCTGCGCATCTAGGTTAACACACCTTTGAAATGCCTCTTTTCAGACCCTTCAGGCCACCTCCAAGAGAGCACATAATCTTATTAATGATCCTGCAGTCCAATCCCCCCCTCCTCCTACTACCATCATATGATCTTCCTTACATCCCCTCCTTAACTCCATATGCCTGAAAGAAGCTGCATACTGCCATTCTGAGGTGCATTTGAGATCTCGTTTCCCCACAATTGTTATCAGTTTTAGCTCAAATAAAATCTTATAAAAATTCTTCATGGGTTTGGGGATGGGGGAGATAGAAGAGGGTAAAGGAGGGATAAATGGTGATGGAAAGAGTCTTAACTTGGGGTGGCGAACACACAATACAATATACAGGTGATATATTATAGAATTGTACACCTGAAACCTATATAATTTTTATTAATCAGGGTCACCTGAACAAATTCAATAAAAATAAATAAGTAAATAAGTGTGTGTGTGCACGCACACACGCGTGTGTGTGTGTATAAATTCTTTACAGGTTTGAACATTCTTACATCAACATTCCTGTCACCCCATGTTTGGCAACAATGCCCAGCCTCTAAAACTCAGTTTCTTCTTTTCTCATCTTTGGTGCCCGCCTGCTTGGCTCTTCGCGTTCCTGCCCAGCTGTACCATACAGATCACTCTGCTCTTCTGCCCCTGGCTAACTGGGGCTGATAGTGTGTGAGGCACCCTCTCTGCCCAGTCTTTTTGTTACGCTGGATGCATCCCCTGGTTATTGCCACTTCACTCAGTGTCAAACTCCCTATAGCTTCTTCTGTGGGTCAAGTTATGTTCCCAGAGAAGATCTGTTCAAGTCTTAACCCCAAGACCTATGAATGTGACCTATTTGAAAACAGAGTCTTTGCAGGTGCAATCACATTAAGATAAGGTCGTGTTGAGTTAGAGTCTTACTAAGTCTAATACGACTGATGTCCCTGTAAGAAGAGGGAAATCTGGACATAGTGGCACAGACACACGGAGGAGACACACACAGAAAACAAAGGTTGGATGAGACAGCTCCACATCAGTGAACACCCAAGATTGCCAGCAAACCCCAGAATCTAAAAGAGAAGTGCGGAACAGACCCTCCCTCAGAGCCTTGCAGTAATAAACCGACCTGGCCAACACCTTGATTTTTGATTTCTGGCTTCCAGAATTGGGAGAAAATAAATTTCTGTTGTTTTCAACAACCCAGTTTGTTGTACTTTGTCATGGTAGCCTTGGGAAGCTAACAGAGTTTCTCTCACACATTTGGAGAATTGCTCAGTTCATTTAACAAATATTCATTCAGCACCTCCTATCTGCCAGGGCCTCTGCTAGGTGTTATGGGGGCCTCCGTAAATGAAACACAGTTTCTGTCCCTGTAAGACTCTTCTACAGCTTCATCAGTGAAATGATGTCAAGTGATAAGCGCAGTGAAAGAGACATGCACAGGGTTTTGAGTGAGCAGGAAGGACACTTTCCCTAGCTCAGGGTTATGACAGGGCATCCTGGAAGAGATAATGCCTGAGAAGTTTTGAAGAATTCTCTCCCTAGGGGAAATCTGCAGGCTGGAATGGAAGACAGCTTCTCCTCTACCACACCCACCACTAAAAGCAGCCTCTTGCTGAAGCAAAAGGGTTTAAATGGCCAAATGAAAGCCATGTACCACATTGTGATCTTCTCTGAGTACTTTTCCACAACCTAAGGTATCTTGCCAGTTTTGTTTTATGGAAGAAGAAAATTATAAGCCCATTTCTCCTTAGGTTTGATTTGGGGAGAGGTGGGAGGGGTATCTGTTTACTTTTTTGAGTTTTGTATCTCAACTTTATATAATTGGAAATGTTAATGCAATATCATTTTTTTGGCAGATATTTTTGCCCCTTGAAGCACAAAATTCTTTAGATCGAGTTCAAGATAGTTAAGTAGCTCTTTCAGAAAGGAGAGCATATTGAGCCCTTATTGCAAAAGTAATATATATATAGCCCTGACTTCTGTGGCTCTCTGTTGGTTGGGCATCCTTCCACAAACTGAAAGGTCACCCGCTCTCTCATATCAATGCTTTTCTCCCTCTCTTTCTCCCTCCCTTCCCCCTCTCTAAAAATAAATAAATAAAATCTTTAAAAGTACATTTTTAAAAAAGGAATGTATATAAAAATAGTAAAACAACTAAAAGAAAAGGTGATGCACAGATAATATGGAAAATAGAAAACTAGAAATATGATTTTTTTAAAAAATTACTCTCAACCCCACTATCTAGAAACTATCATTGTATTAACATTTCGATGGATTTCCTACTAGGTTGTTTTTCATGCATAGTTTTTATTTTGTTTCATCATACTCTATAAACAGTCTTGTATCCTGCCTTTTTCACACACCATTATAACATAAACATTTCTTCAGGCCTTTAGAAACTCTTTATAAACATGGTTTTAATAGCTGTAAAATGTTTGGCTGCATAGATGCCCATGGTTTACTTAACCAGGCCCTGTGTTGGTCCTTTAGGTTAGATCATAACTTTTTAAATAGCCTGTAGATAAATTTAATGAGCTTCAAAATGGAGATGTTAAGTAATTTCATCATAGACTGACAGTTGTATCATGATACAAGACCATTTTATCGTCAGGAAGTTGATTTTAAAACAAACAAAGACAAAGAAAACATCAGCAGCTGTTCTTTCTCTCTGTCCCCACCCCCAGCATCACAGATCTCCTTCCTTAGCCTCTTAGCTCTCCTTCGTTGGGCCCAACTATTTCACTCCTTCATATTCTACTCACCCCAGTTTCCTGGTCCAGCTCGGCGTGAAGGCTCTGGGGCCTCCTCCTCTGCACCCTGCTCCTTGGGCTGAGCATTATTGATCAAATCTCCTGTTGTCCTGGCCCACAACAAGTGCTTCAGGGCTAACCCATGCTCCTGCTTTGCACCCCAAGTCATATTCCTGTGGGGTTCACTTGAGTTTTTCTTGCTGCTGGTCTGGCTCAGGACACTGGCAGAGGCCATATTCTTCCCAAATTGTCATTCCCACTCTACCTCAAGATGTTCTCTAATAAAGAGCCTCTCTCACCCAAGTATCCCAGACAGTGTCGTGTACACACACGCACACACACAATGGTACAACTGAGCTTCTGTATCAGCCTGCATTATTTCAGTTTCTATCATAGTAACTTATGTCCCTTGATGTCCTAGCCCTTGCCCTGACTCTGAACTGCCACTTGATGCCAGATTCTCTTACCTGTGTTTATTTACTTGAGCTCCTGAGAATCACCTGTGGAGATACCTTACTACTACTTGAAACCCTGAAGCCAGCCATTTGCCTGAGTTATTGCGAGATTGCTGTGCCCCTTAGGTAAAACACCTTTCCCTCCCAGCTCAACCTTTGCTATTGGATAGGCTCACCCTGCCCTTCTCCCCAGCATATCTCAAGGTCAGCAAGCAATGCTAGCAGCGGTTCCAGGCCACACAGAGCCCCCAGTAATTCTCACTGGCTGTGAATGAACAAGACAGTATAACAACCACACTGAAAGATCCTCAAGTACCAGTCCTAGATACAGGTCCACAATCTCTTATTTGCAATTCACAAATTCCAAAAACTGAAAACCTCGCTTTTTTTCATAAGTCATTTGGCAGCAAAACCCAACTCTATTAGTTACCTATGGCTGCTATAATAAACTATGACAAACTTGGTGGCTTAAAACAACAGAAATTTATTCTCTCACAGTTTCATAAGTCAGTCCAAAATCACTTGCACTGAGCCAAAATCAAGGTGTCAGCAAGGCTGCGTACCCCAAAGCTTCAGGGGGAGATTTGTTTCTTGCCCCTTCCAGCTTACGGTGGCTGCCATCATACCTCAGCTACGACCACATCACTCCACAGTCTGCTTCCACAGCCACATCGCCTTCTCCTCTTCCACATACAAGTCTCCCTGTGTCTTCCTCTTATAAGGATACATCTAATGGCCTTTAAGGTCCACGCAGATAATCCAGGATAATCTCACGTTATCAGTGACACCAGCAAAGATGTCAAAATCCTTAACTCAATCACAGCTGCAAAGATCCTTTGTCCTTATCAGGTAAATTTTATAGGGTCTAAGGATGAGGGCCTGATATCTTTGGGTGGCCATTGTTCAACCTACTATACTGACTTATATAAAAACAAAGCTATTTATTATCTTTATCTATTCCTCAATATGAATAGTCATGTTTTGCTAAAAAATATTCATGTGTGAGGTTATGGGGGGGCTAGATCTCAATGAAGGTGTTAGGTCATATGTGCAAAGGGACCTGCTTTTGTTTTCTAAAATCATAAAATCTCTGCTTCATTCTGAAATACATTTGGCCACAAGGTTTTCAGATAAAGGTTTGTGGACCTGCTTCACAGTGTTGCACACTGCCTGAGACATGACATAAAGTAGGTGGCTCTGAAGTGCCCTGGCCCTGGAATACCAGTTCACGCCACCCTGCACAGCACTTTCTAACCCTTTCACGTATGCCATCTCAGTTAACCCGCACATTAGTCCTAGAAGGTAAGTACGCAGATATCATTATCCCCGTTTTAAAGATATGAACTCAAGGGTTGAGTCTCTTGCTCAGGGTCTCATCATTTGTCAGTAGCAAGGACCGGAACCAGGATCCTTGGCTCTAATTCTCAAACCAGTATGCTCAGGTCACCACGACTGAGAGAAAATCTGAAGTAAATGACTCTTTAAGGCATGCAATTTGAATAATTTTATCGGTGAAGATTAGAGATTGCACTTTGATTCTGTCAAATTACAAAACAGATGGGTTTTGAGCCAAGATTAAACAAGGGCTACAGGAAAGAAAGTGTTGTCTAGAAACAGAAGGCAGCCATGAAAGCTATACTGCTCAGGGCTTGCCTTTTTATTTCTCTGTATTATTAAACTTTCTATTTCTGTATGTTTAGTTTGGGGATTCAAGAAGAAAAATCTGCATTCACATAGAAATTTACATCATGTTATGGCAAGCTGATATTTTTTTTTAATTATGATAATTGTGCTTCCTTTGCAGAATTATCATGAGAATTAAATGGAAGTATGTGAAGTGTCTTACATGGAGCCTTAATAAGCATGAATTCCTTTTCCTCCTCCCTTTCCCTCTCTCTCCCTGTTTAGCCCCAGTTCAGGGAACCAACCTCACAAAACTGCATTTTCAGAGACTGCCCATCTCAACATCCCGACTCCCAGACTGCTGAGCCCAGGGGGAACCCACCAGCCCTGCTTCCCCAGTAGGATCTAGTCCTACCCAGCCCCACCAAGCACACCTTCCCATTTAGAAGTTACATGAATCTCTGCCAGCCTGGGACAGAAACCAAAGTGTAACCCTCTCAGTTCACTCCCCTCTGCCTTGGACTCTCATCCCCATACTCCCTGGTGTTCCACTTCTTCTGCAAGTGATAGAAATGAAAAGGTAGAGTGAACAGTGTGACCAGAGGGCTTGCGTCTTAAATAAGGAGAGAATTTTTTATGTTGTTATTTACTTTTCTCTTTTATTCAAGCCCTGTATTATTCTTCACTTAACAATGTGTAAAATCTAATCAACCGTGGCAGCACATTTCCATGATCTCCACTCTACTCTGCTCTTGTATTCTACCTAAGTCACACATTATAATGGCTTTATCCAGGGCCTTGTCATCAACCTGTAACTGCTTCACCTCTGAAGTCTTGAGCACCTATATCCAATATACTCCTTATCATCCAGATCTCTCATACTTGCGCTTCAGGTCCATATGCTCTTCCATGATAACAATTTGTCAGCATTGGTCAACCCTGCTGACATTCACACCTCTCCTGATCCAACCTCCAAGCCTACATCTCATACTGGATCACCTAATCAACTCTCTTCCCTGCACCACCCACTCCCATGCACATCTGTTTCTTCTAATTACTTTGCACATTACAGAATACTAAAACTCTGACCCCAGGTCATTTCAACAGGCTATCTCCTCTGCCCACTACCTGGGCTCCTAGCTTCTTCCAGAAAAAATAAATCATGCAACCTTGCAGATTTTTGTAAATTCTGCATTCATGACCAACAAACTCAGCTTTGTCCTTGTGCCACTGGATAATTCTTTTAACTTTACTGATCAGCCACCTCCCATATTGTCTCCTAAGCAGTTACTCCAAAGTCTCAATGCTCCTTAAATTCCCAGGCCACATTATTCTCCATTTACTTCCATGAAGTTTAATCTCCTCACTGAAGAAAAAGAAACATTAAAGCAATCATGACCTACCTCAACATCCTAGTTACAAACTTGCCCATATTTGCCACTATCTGTATCTTTGGAAAATATTAATAAATCAGCTCACCTCTGGTTCAAGGTCAATCCATCTACCTGTGCCCTTGACCCCAATTCTTTCTTGTACCATCACTTATCCCTTCTTTCTTATGTCTCATTTTTCCCTCTCTAGTAGCTCCTTCTTTCAGCCCATAAACATTCTCTGAAGCTTTCCATTAAATATATATATAAATATTTTACTCTACATCCCATTCTAGCTATTGTCCTTTCTGTTGCTTTCCCTTCTCAGCTAAGTTTCTTGAAAAATTCATTACATTCTTCACTCTCTACCTCCACTTCCTCACTCCTCATCACTTTTCAACTCTCTTGAATTTGAATCTCTTCTATACAACGCCACCAATTGCTTTCTTATTTCCGGCCTCAGTGCACAAATTCCAGCCCTTAGCTTACAAGACTTCAATGCTGCATTTGGCACTGTTGACCACTCTCCGCCTTTGTGAAACTCTCTACTCCCTTGACTCCTGTGGAAATCTGAATTTGGGAGTAATGAGCATTTATGTGGTCATACATGGTCAGTGGTAAAAAGGATGAGCTCACCTTGTGGTGTCTAGAAGAGGTGAAGACTCAGGTCAGAGGAAGATTGGACTTTAGAGAACCCCCTCTGGTCCTCTTTCAATGATGCCCCTTCTGACCGGGTGAGGAGTCTGCAAGGCTTATGGAATGGATCGACTGGAAATCTATAACCTGTCCAATACCAGGATCCCAGTACACCCTACCCAAATAGCCTCCCAAAGCTTGTACAGTCCTCTGCCCAAATCCTGAAGCTGGACTGCACCACCAGGGTGTTCACACCTAGGCCTGAGGGGTGGCAGGGGCGCAGCTGTTCAAAGCAGTGTTAGCAGAGTTTGGATATGCAGGTTGGGGTGATCTAACACTTGCACACAAGGTCCTTCATAATTTGCAAGTATTGGAAGAAAAGTGGTAAGCTGGGTCCAGTGACTATTTCTCCCCAAGACCCCACATTCCAACATAGAAATCTGAGGAGTAGGAGAATTTCAGGTTATAATGAAACTATATTTTTCAGAGTAGGAGAGTAAAACTTATGTTATTTAATAGTTTATAAGCTTGATTTATAACCTTAAGGTATTTAGACAAGTAATATGTGGCCTCCATTTGCACTCTTGTCCCAGACCACGAATGTTAGTACTAGTAGGCTTGTGTGGTAGCTGAGCATTCCTGTTTACCAAAGACAGTGACTAGCTTCCACCTTCCACCTTAGGTGCCACCTCCAGTGGATCCATGGCACCTACCAGAACTGCACTGAGAGTCAGCAGGAGGAATTCCAGGAATAATTAGTGATGTCTGGCTTGGGAACATCTAACCTCTTCTCTGACCCAGTCATGCCTTCGCATTTCATGTAGGAGAAAATTGAAGTCAAGAGCAGTTAAAATACTTCCCCACTCTAGAGAGGGGCAGGATAGCAGGAGAACTCAGGTCCTTTGATGCCAGGTCAAGGCATTTGTTCTTGCAATGCTGGAGGCAGGACATCTTCACCTTCAGAAGGCAAGAGAAAGAAACTTCTTCCTAGGCTTCCACAGAGCTGCTGTGTGTGTGCTTTGAGAGAGAGGTTATAACATAATGGAGCAATTAATTCAAAAAGATGTCATGTAAAAAAATATTTCAGGATTTTCTAACAAAGCCAGTGGTGTTCTGAATTATGTAGAAATATTCTGGTTTAATTTTAATGAAAGGAATATAAACAATCAGTTTGAAACATAAAGGAAATATTTTAATAGCTAGACTGGAGTTTGAGGAATCTAAATAGGGATAGACTAGCTAGGTCTGTTAAGTGTAGACCACTTTAAGGGGACATACATAAGCTAATACTTAATGTTACTCTTGTAACAGGTCATAGGACAAAAGCAGCAAACGTTAGGTGAGCAGAAAGGAATGCCTCATATTGATAAGAGAACCCAAGAGGTAAAGACTTTAGCTTCAATCATAGTTGATAGACTTAAGTGATTAATGCATGCAGAAAGCTAGTATTCCAGGACCTGGAGTGCATGACCACATGACTCCAGCAGGTTGACAAGCAATTCAACCTTTATGTCCAAGGGGTTCTGCAAACCATGGAGGTGGTATCTGAGCCATTGTGTTCCACAGAGGGATCATCCATGGTGCAGATAAAGAGTTGCTGACCAACAGATAATGAAGTACAAGAAAAATTACCACCAGACTGCAACTCTTACCCAGTTAACCCTTTTTCCAAACCCCTTACCTACTCTTTCGTCTCATTTTAAAAATATCCACTTGAGATGAGATGTTAAGATGGTTTTTCAGGATACTTAACCCAACTTACCATCTCAGATAGCCAGCCATCTGAATAAAACACCCATGAAGATTTAATCCTTGTCCCTACTTTATTCTGGTGGTAACAGGTAGCCCAAATACCAACTTTTTTGGCTTCAGTGTGGTCTAGAACCCACATCTGTGGTTGACTAGCTGAATGGCCTCAGATAGGATAAAGCCTTTAATTACTCTAAACTTCAGCTTCTCATTTGTAATACAGGGAAAATAATAATCTAGGTTATACTGTTGCTATGATGATTAAAGATAATGAGGTAGAACATACACATGCAGAAAGCAGATATCTATGTTATTATTTACGTAGACTGTATCATTCCTTCAATCACACAACTAGCCTTTTCTGAGCATGTTTTATGCATCAAGCACAATCGTACTCTGTGCCCACTTCCCCATCAAGGAGAAGAGAAACAAAGCCAGGTACCACCAAGGTAGAGCCAGTACCTACTCAACTAGATTACAGTTTTTTTGTACATTCAAACCTGTCTGCCTTGGAAACCTGGTTAATTCTCAGAATGTTTCCTGGGAAGGTGACAAAAACCTCTGCACATAATCACAACAGATAATGATTTGTTTAGTGTCAGAAGTAGTTCATGCAATGGTTAGACTCACACTATGCAGCCTACGGGCTTGGGTTCAACTTTCAGCTGTGCCACTTACTAGCTGAGTCAGTTACTTCTCTGTGCCTCGGCACTTTCATCTGTAAAACAGAAATAATAAGAGTGCCTCTTCATAGCACTGTGATGTCTAAATGTTGATGCAGCTAAGGCAGGGCCTGGCATGTGCTCAGTGCTAAATAAATATTAACTATCATTATTTAAGTCTCCACTAATCACTGACATCTAAAATTCTCTTATTTCCATTGAAACATGAGCCTTGTCCCTCTGTAACCACTCCTGCACAGGGAGTTGCTTAGAAGAACCTCAAACTATTGGTACTAAACAGGTAAGCAAATTATAGGTACCTAGAAAAATTCCAGTACCCACCCAGGCACCACTTAACACAGGGTCTAGCTTCCCCATAACGATCTGTTTCACCTCGAGTCAGCCCAGCCATTCCCCTCCAGTGTCAAGGTTGAGAAAAACAACCAGGAGTTTAGTATGAAAAAACTCTTTCCAAATCCTTTGAGCCAATGATCCCCCTTCTGGAAAACCAACCTAAGATAAATTACCGTTCTAACAGAAATTCAGATGGATATACAAAGATCTTTTAACAGGAATTAAAATAACTGAAGCTTCAACTGAGGCACAAAGATAGTGCCTGCATTTAACAGTTGCTGCATTCTAAAGGAAGTGGGAGTCCAAATGCAAAATTTTGTTAGATTTTAGCTGAAAATTGCTCATATTACTTTTGAATTCCTGACTTACACTGGAGATATAGAAGAGCTGAGAAAGAGTGAGGAGGAGTTTTTGGACAGAGTGACTTGGGAGGGAATTGTGTTATGGGTCCCTCTTCCACACCACAGGAGGAAGTGGTACTTTCACTTCAAGTGCGGGGAAGAAAATTCAAAGGGACCACTTAAAAAGCTTGGGATGTGCTCTCTGCAGGTCAGGGCAGAAGGCACTGGTTCCTAACTCACATTTGAGAAAGCTGGACTGACTGGCAGCAGGAGAGAGGGGTTAGTCTGGGAAATGATGCAATGGATTAAATAGGTGTGCATCTCAGGAGCCAGATGCAGAACGCCAGAGGTGGGTGGAAAGGGAAGGGGTGCATGACCACCCGGTTGGCAGAGATAGAACCCCTGCAGAAAAGGAGCGGACTGCAGAAAACAAAGGGCCCCAGGGAGTGTTGCTCTTCAACTGCCCACAGGCATTGAAACCTCAGAAGTCATATTTGTGGGAACTAAGTCATTATGCTGGGCCAAAGCTTTATTTGGGCCTGCCACGTAGACCTAACAAACCCTTGGAGAATTAAGCCAGACTTCCAGGTTGTAAGAAGCCCTATGGAGATGCTCACTTGCCAAGAAACAGATGTTTACATTGCGCAGCCAGAGAAGACCAGGGGCATGTGAGTGAGCTTGGGAGCAGACCTTCCCCTGTGCAACCTTGACGTGACTACAGCCTTGGACAATATCATGACTGCAGCCTTGTGAAGGTTTCTGAGTCAGAGGCATCCAGCTCAGCCATGCCCAGGTTTCTGGCCACAGAAACGGTGACATAACAGTAAATGCTTGTTTTAAGCCACTAAACCTATGTAAAAAAAAAAAAGAAGAAGAAGAAGCTCTTCCTTTCATACTGTGCTTTCTTGAAGGGGGAAACTGACAGCCCATTGATTTTATGAGAATAGCAGGTAAGAACTTTCCCATCCCATCCCCCTGACCTTTTATTCCTCACCCCGCCCCAGGTCAGAAACCGTAGCTACTGAGAAGTGGGGAAGGAAAAAAAAACTGACTACAATCTGCCATTGGCCTACCTGGGAATGGAAGGCCTCTTAGTTTTAAGTAAAGATTAGAGTGTGGCTTCTTATCACAAACTGGGTATTTTAAGTTCTGAATGGAGATCATGAGACTTATAGCAATTGTAAGACAGTGTAATCAGAAAACTCATTGAGTTGCCCTAGTTTTACATTCAGGGCCAGGAAAATGATTTTTTTAAATAGGATATTTTTTTTAAGATTGTATATATTTATTTTTAGAGAGAGAGAAAGGGAAGGAGAAAGAGAGGGAGAGAAATATTGATGTGAGAGAGAAACGTTGATCACTTTGCCTTTCGTACGTGCCCCACAGGGAACCGAACCTGAAACCCAGGCATGTGTCGTGACTGGGAATCAAACTAGTGGCCTTTTGCTTTGTGGGACAACACCCAACCGACTGAGCCACACTTGTCAGGGCCAGGGAAATAATTTCCCTCCCTGAATAAATTTTGCTTCATAGCGAGAGTAATGGGAATGGTTCTTACCCAAAAGGGTCCTTCATCCTACACACACAAGGGTCAGAAATCAAAGTCAATCAAGATCACTTGCCACCACATTATCTTTGTTTCATACCGCATCCTTTCTCCCTTCTTCACACCTCCACCCCAGTCACACTTGGGGATATTCAATGGCACTGCTTAACCATTGGCAGTCAAAAAGTTAAATCATGCAACCCGGCAAGGGCCACTTCATCACAGGTGCTCTCCCTTGTTTGATGTTTGCAAATCATGCTCTACAACCATTAATTCCAAGCGCATGATTCATATTAGCACATTAAATATTTTTTAATGCCCCGCAGAAAGGTAATTCCTTGAAATTTATTCAACCAAGGATTTTTCACGCCCTTTTTTTTTTCCATACATAATAGTTAAAAAGACAACCAAACAAAAATATTAGCAATTTAAGCAATTAGTGTTCTGGGGAATCCTGCTTGGGAAGTGACACCCCGATTTCAATTGGAAATATTATTGCTAAGAAACTGGGTGGTTCTGGGAAGACACTCCATCCTTTTCAGGAAGTCTTTCTGACATAATCATACTAATTTGCCCTTTAACAGAAAACAAGAGAGCCCTGCCCCACCCATTTTAGCCAACAACAGCTAAAATGAAGCTAAAGTAGGCCCTTGATTAATGCATGCATCAAAGTCAGAACACTTTTAGAAGCAAAATTATAGCTCGGAGAGTTTCTCTGGAATTTATTACTTTATACCCCAATGCTTTATCTTTTTGAGGATTATTTTTCCACTATGTCTCTTCTAGATGCCATCATTGATCTTGTTGGAGTCCAAAATTGGATTGCTTTAAATGAACCCTGTAACATATAAACCTACCACTGCAGGCAGAAAGAGCAAGTTGGGTCAGAGGGGAAAAAATGAATATTTATCTAACCCTATAAATTCAGGCACAAGGGCCTCCCTGCTCCTTAAAGTTGCCTGGAAGCGATGACTCCCTGACTCCTTTCCTGTTAGCAAGTCCCCAAGAAGTCATCTCCAAAGCCAGAAGACCTACAGAGCCGCTCACACAGCAGCACACCTGGAGTGTCTCTAGAGCATCTGATAGGTCCTTTTCTCTTTGCCAAACAGACACTGTCCCACAGGAATTGCACCCAGTGGCCTGGGGTCCTCTGCATGAATTGACATAGGGTTTGGGACTTCAACACACCCACCTATAACCTTAACCCTTCTGAATAGACAACTTCATTCCCCCTGATCACAAAATCTCCAAGCTTTGTATTCTCTGACACAGTGAGAAGTTTTATACTGGTGTTATTTTATGTTTGTTTGTTTCTTTGTTTAGGGGGAGGTGTAATTTCACTATATAGTGGTTAAAACTTTCTTCTTATATATATGTGATGTTTACTTCATCCAATTTTATGTTTCTCAAATACTGATCTCTTAAAACGACCTTATCTCCATGTTCCCACTTTCAAAACTGAGCAGGGAAAGTCCCAAATGCTGAGCATTAGCAGATAAACACTTACATCCAGGGGGAATTGGAGGCACTTTTAAGACCAGCTGGAAATCATTTCATAAGTGTGTGGGAAGTGTTTCCTTTTATAATCTATATTTCATTTTAGAGCCATGTGACTGATAGTGGCAAGAAGTTTGTGGCTAAAACACAGTAAACAGGCAATAGAGTACTGTGACGGGGGGAGGAGGGGGAGAGATGTTATATTTAAAAAAACACAAAAGGCATAAATAATATATTGAGGAGGTCACTCAATGTGAACAACTAAGTCACTCAGAGTTATTAAAATCATTTATTTATGGACCTATTTTTACATACCATTGTTCTTCCTTCCTCCCAAATGTGCTCTGAATGAATGACAGACATACTGTCCCCTTGTGCTACTCTGGTTAATTCAGAGGTTTGGTCATTTTCCTAATGGAAAAAAAAATCAAATTCATAAAAAATGTTCGCTGACTACCTGGCAGAGAGCCTGAGACCATATTCAGGATATGATACAACACGTACATTTGCTTTCTTTTTCAACACACAATGGAGCTCTCCAAAGTTAGTTTTGCCTCCATTGCAAATTCTGTTGGCACAACTCTTTCCTAGGTCCTCCGATGGAGTGAAAGAATGCACAGTTGGAGCCTCATCCAAGGAAACAGATGATGCGAGTGAAAAGATCCAAGTGGAAACAACCCAACAGAGATGTCAGGTGGAAGTTTACGTGGATGTGCAGGTAGCCTCTGAGAACACTACCAGGCAAATTATCCCTGAAGCCATAGAACAGAAAGGCTCAAAGCCTCAAAACTGAATATGCTCAAATTGCATGGCGTAATAAAGTAATTTAAAATACATCCTAGAAACAAAGGAAATGAGACGGGGTAAGTGAACACAGTTAGAATAAGGTGCAAGTGTGTGGAAGGATCACACTCCTAGTTCTGTGTGTGTGTGTGTCCCTCACATTAGCTTCCCTCCCCTGATGGTGCAATTATGAAGACCAGAGATGAGGTTGCAACAAGATGGCTCACAGACAGAAGGTGCCCTGGGCTAATGTCACACCTTGATAAGAGACACAGCAGCAAGTTCAGTTGGCCACAGCTGTAGCTTCCCAATTAGCCTGCAGAGTAGCTCTGGTTTTATGTTTATTTCTTGGGCAAAGGACATGTGGGACCTGAAAGGGTGTTCCCAATGGGTGGTCAGTGTAGGGATGACATAGCTGTCAGCCCAGGGGTGGCATGATCATGACTGGCTCTCTCCATCCCTTTCTATCTTAAGTAGCATTCTTATCTCTTCCCATCATATATTTCATTTATTCTATTGTTCTTTAACATATTTTATAGATTGCTAACTTATTATTTATATGTAAAATATCTTATGAGTTTTCCTATCTCGCAAGCTCCTTCCTTACTCATTATCTATATCTAATATTCTGGGAGTCTCATCGATGTCTCATAAGCTGCTACCTTACTTCCTATGGGTACTCACCATTTGTCGTGAGCTTTATCCTTGCCATGCATTCGCTTTCTTGCCTTCTACAGCAGAATTAAATATACAGAATTGAATATAGGGTGTACAAGCAGTGCAACAAATCTATGTTACATCCGGTTCTTCTCTGTACCTGTCAACAGAACCTACAGAGAACATCACAAGAGGCAGTAAAACACTCAGCATGGTCTTCAGGCTTTCTCTCATGTTTTACAAATTTTGGGTCCTTCCAAGAGAACATGAATAATTGAGTATATTTGGAGAACTAGTCTTGGGGACTTGACCTAAAACAGGGAAAACTGATTATCCTATAAAATCCCTGACCATAAACTGTTTCAACTCCAATCCAGGATCATTTAGTTGAGCATGTTTAAAATCCAACACTTGGCCTAATTCGCTTCAGGAAAGTCATTTAGTATAAATCACTCATGTAGATTTAAAAAAAAAAAAAAAAAGAAACCTGGGACTGTCACCCCACTGAGACATGCTTCAAAATTAACAGTGTAGAATCTGGTTAAGCTAATGACCTGGTAACCACAGACTTGAAAGTCCTTACACTGGGATGCCAGAAACAGAATTATTCCATTGCTACTTCTATGAGATAAAAAATCAAGACATTAGCTGCCACCTAATCTCACGTCCATGACCATCTATGCAAGAAGGGTACAAAAATCTACAGAAAGAAAGAACAGTAAAGAGGCCCCCTGGCTTATTTCAAAAGGGTCCCCTCAAAGCTTACTCTCTTCAACATGGCACAGAGGGTGAGCCCACACCCAGCCTCTGAAGACGTACAGTCCTAGAATCAAATCCCAACCCTTTTACACTGAGTAGCTGCATGATCCTAAGCAAGTCACTTAACCTCTCTGAGCTTCAGTTTCTTTACTCATAAATTGATAATATCAATTATAATAATATCCACCTGCCAGGGTTGTGATAAGTATTAAATAAAATAACTTACATAAATTATTTAAACACATAATTTATATTATATCCTCACACATGCCATGCCAATGGTTGTTGCAATCAATGTAATATAAATGTTGTTCCGGCTACTATTATAATTAGCAAGACCAACTTTAGAGTGAGAGTTATATTACTTTAAAAGTAGTGTTCCCCAAATGCTCCAAATGCCTTCAATGAAATAAAGCCTTTTATGTTAGAATTGGTAAAGAATCTTAAAATGAGACAATCTCCTTGAAATTGTGACATGTTGATTTAAATTCACACAAAGACTTAAATGTCAGTGGTAAAGTCCTTTTCTGGTAGAGGTTTTAAAGAGGATGGGATGAGGAATAGAGCACACCTGTAAAAGGAGAAGAAGGTCAGAGAGGGAATATGGGAAACTTTTCACCTGAGCTTTGAAATCAGACAGAAGAGGATTTTGCTCCAGACTCAGTCACACCCCACTGTTAGTGTGATACTTTGGAACCCCAAGATTCTCATTTATAAAATGGGAATGATTGTGCCATCTACATCCTAGGACTCTTGAAAAGGTCCAAAGAGACACGGTCTACGAAGCACACTGGCTGACACATAGCAGGTTGTCATTAAGGTCTGATTTCCCTTCCTACACGTTACCAGTGCTTCCTGGAACTTACTCATTTTCTCACACTCAGTACCCTCTCCTGGCTAGTGCTGGTTTTCCTACAGATCATTAACAGAAAGATCTAGAGGTTGTCAAGGTTGGATTTCTGTATGACAGTAATACCAAATAGAAGCTGATGGTGCAATTTAGCTGAGAAAAATCTAGACACTATCGCCTTGATACCACTGCTAGGAAATAGCTAAAGTCTCTCTACCCCGGGATGAAACTGTAGTTTGAAAGTCTTCTTCGGTTCATCCAGTTCTCGGGGAACTTCATAAACCTTGAATTATCCTGAACTATGGAATTCACCTAAAGTCGGTCCAGTTAGCAGATGGAGCTGGAAGCTCTTCTCTGCTCTACATACAGTTTGGAGTCCACTCTGAGCCTTTGGGTCTTCCTCGAGAACCTGGGCTAAGCTAAGGTACTGGAATTTCAACAGATCCCTGGGCCCCCGAGGGCTAAGCCAAGGGGGGGGAAGGCAGGTAGAACTACCAGGGCTCTTGCACAGCTAAGGTTTCTGCTACTGCCTCTTTCTCACTGTTGGATATGTCCCTGCTCATGTCCTCCAGGAGAGGGGAAATGGGGTTTTTTGAACTGAGGCTTTTCTGGTAGCTCAAATTTAAAAAGGGAAGATGAACTATACAGTTTAAGGATTCCAAGACCGAGGGCGGGGGTGAGGGGGAGTGGG
The DNA here is from genome assembly GCA_004026545.1 of Mormoops blainvillei. Classification (NCBI taxonomy): domain Eukaryota; kingdom Metazoa; phylum Chordata; class Mammalia; order Chiroptera; family Mormoopidae; genus Mormoops; species Mormoops blainvillei. The sequence continues at coordinate 390,747 of PVJD01000257.1, forward strand.
GATAACGTAAGCCAACAAAGTTCTCTTTACAGAATAATGAAAAGAATTAATACTTTATATGGTGCTCACTGGAGCTGGCAGTGTTCTAGGGGCTTGCTTACTTACTTTGCTTAATCCTACAATAATCCTAAAAGGTAGTTGGCAGTTTTTTTCCCCCATTTTACAGCTGAGAAAACAGAAAAACAGAGAGGGTGAGTAACTTGCCAAAGAGTGCGCAGCCAGTAAGTAGTACGGGCATGATCCCCAAACAGACATGCTGGCACTGGAGTCCACATGCTAAACCCCTGAACCTGTCTCCAAAGCCCCCTTCTCTCTGACTCCCAGTGAGCTGAAGCAGCCCAACCTAGGCTCTCCTGTTGCTGCTTCTATGCTAAGTCCTCCCTTGTTTCACTGTCCTGAGTGTGGTTTTGCTTTGGCCAATACATTTTTGTTTGCTTTGCTGCACTTTGTCTCTTGTCTGAAATCTTTCCTTCAGGAAGACAAGAACCAAGTTCTCGTCATCTCGCCAGTAAGAATACCACAGAGCAAAAGTCTTGGATTATTGCTAATGAATAAACATTGGACAGCTTTTGCAACATCTACTGCCAGCGATCTTCATTTTTGTTGTTTATGGCTATCAGGGCACATTTAAACAAAAAGGGTCTACTTGACAATGCAGAGGTTTCGTGCTTTGCTTTATTATTATTTTTTTTAACGTTGACTAAAAATCCAGCCTGCTCATGCTGCATCATGCCATGGTCTCATTTGTGCTACTTCTACCCAGATGTGAAAGACATTAGCTAATGAGGTCCGTGCTTGTGTCAGAGAGGGAGGGACTCCATTAGTCCTCACGGCGACAGCAGCTTTTTTTCACTTCCTCTGATCATTTGAAACCCATCCCAGCTGATGAGTCTTGCCTGTAGTAAATGAATCTAGTTTTCTCGCTGCCTAAAAAAGAAAGCAAATCTTAGATTTCCACATTTTTAATAAGTTCTTTGTCTTTCTCTCTGCAGCTGGTGTTGGGCTGCAGTCCCCCTCAGACCTGCTCTAACTCCTCCAGTGGCTTCCTCAGAGTGGTGAATCGATGGCATTTTCAGTTTGGGTTTGAGGTACGGGAAGTTTGGGGGAAGAAACAAAGCCATCTGTGATTTCTTCTTAAATCACATGCACAACTCAGATTGACACTGAAAAGAGTGAAATTAAATGTAAGGAGGTCAACCGGGCCTGACTCTGCCATAGGAGTCTCTGCTAAGTCCCACTGGAAAACCTGGTTTGCAGAAGACACAGCTGTTCCTGAGGGATGACAAAGGGCAGCTTCATTTTGCAAAGTGGAAAGTGATGTAGTTTGCGATGGGAAGGATTTTCTTAGGGTTTTTCCCACAGGATTCAGTGAAATATGTCAGGTCATCGACTGCAGATCTCTGTTGCTTCCCTTTTGTAACTCCAAATCTACACTGAGCCCTGGCCTCATCACCCATCCTCCTACAACCCATCCCCCAGCCCCAGCAACCAGTAGGACCTGGGCTCGGCTAACAGAGCCCTGAAGAGCTCATCATCTCAGTCTGTGGACAGCCCTTGTTCATGTGTTCAATAGTCCTTGGACAGGGAGAGAGATTAGGAGTCAGAAACACCATGGAAAACCTACGTGCCCTTAAAGCACGAGGAAGAAAAGCAGGATCGAGAACCATTCTCTGCATTTGCAAACTAATTGCCTTCCCTTTCTTTTCCTTCTCCCTTCTGTCTTTTGTATACCATCTTCTCTGTGCTTCACTTCCTCAGATAAGGCCTCTTCTACTCCTTGTCTCTGTTCACGTAAGTAAAAGAGCCTTTGTCTAAGGCTAGGCCCTTTGGGGAATGCATAAAAAGATCTCATGAGCCCCCTGCCCACAAGGGGGATAAAAACACATTGGGGAGATATGGCAACTACAAGAGCAATACTTAGGGACCAGCAGAGCCCCCACTAGTCCGTTTGATGCCTTGTGAGAATCTGAAAAGCCACTCCCTCCTCTAGATGGGCTGTTGGCATGAAGAAAGGAGCATGGGCTGGCGTTCAGCCCCTGCTCAACCTGTTGTCCAGATGCTCTTAAGCAGAACACAAAATGCATGTGACTTAGCCCTAGGAACAATAATAAAAGTGTTCAGTCCAGTGTAATCCATTGCAAAAAGGCATGGTACAGAAATTCTCTGACAGGGCCGGTCAAAAAGGGGAGAAATAAATGCTGGTTAGTTTTATTGGGAAGGCTGTGTATGGAGGGTGGGCTTTGGACCAGTGGGGTACACTAGGGGAAGGTCAGCATCCTGGATGGCAGAGGACTTTCCAAAAGAAGAACACTGGCCAAGCAGAAACACGGAGGCAAGAAGGGATGTCGGTCCCGGTCCTTCTTCAGGCCCTTTCTCCCTTTCGCTCTTATGTGCCTCCATCTGAAAGATCTCCTCAGGTTTCTCAGTTCCAGGAATCCATCTTTTCTCCATAGATCTTCCTCGTAAAGAATGGGCAGACGTTGTGTTTGCATGAGGAAGCCTGTTCTGATTCTGTCAGTGCTAACCCTTCTCAGTGATAAATAAATCACTCCAGTCTCCATAGTTACTAACCTCGATCATGACATAAGCTTCAGACACCCAGTAAAAATAAAGACACTTGAGGCTGCAGAAACAAAAGACTTTGTGAGCCTCTGAGGCGACTTGGCCCTATCCCTCAGCCCGGGCAACTCAGTTTGCAGAGCCTAATTTTTCGTGATTATTCTCTTATTTTTTTCATCTCCATGTGTAACTGGTGTTGAGGGAAGTGGCTGACGCGTAAGAGACACCAACACCAATGTCCTCATGATCAGTGGATAAACAGAAATAAGACTGAAATAAACATATCAATGAGTCATTTATCTGCCACCAGCCTAAATAAAATTTTTCAAACGGAATTTTGTTTTCAGGCCTCAGCTCTAGTTAGCAAACTGACAGATGAAAACAAAGCAGGCTGCCAGAATATTTATATGTTTGTTTCCTTCCCAATCCAACATAAACAAAGTGACAGTCATGGAAACAAAGGAGATCGTCCAATGTCTCTTTCCATAGAGGAATCTTTTCTACAACGTCACTGGAGGGCTGTTATTTAGTCGCCACTGGAAGAGTGCCTGTGATAGAGTTCACAGCTTTGGGGGGGCCACCCCTTTCATTGTTGGAAAGGACTTGGCAGATTTTTTAAATCTTCTTTATACTGCGTTTATTGCTTTCTGGTTCAATGGCATCCATTGGTCCTAGGTTTGCCTTCCACAAGTGCTGTAGAATGTGGAAGACTTACCTTTTCAATTACTTAAGATAACTGAAAGAACATGAAACATAAGTCAAGAGACCTGATTTATAACCCCAGCATCTGCATTCAACTGACATGCTATGTTGAGCAAAATCAAGTCAACCTCTTTGAGCCTCAGTTTCCCCATTTATAAAATGAGAGCAATATCTGCCAGTCCTACCTCACAAGGCTTATGTAAGAATCAAGTTAAATAATAAAAATGAAAAAGCACTATGAAAATCATGAGATGAAATACACAATGTAAGGTGCAAGCCCTCCAAACACAGGGTGGAGCAAAAGTAGGTTTACAGTTGTTAGCATGCAAAACACAGTTTATTCTTGTATTATTGTTTATTAATTAGTGTATTATTTTCCATATGAACAAATGTAAACCTACCTTTCCCCAGCCTGTATTTTGTGTATGCTGGCATGATAGTTTCTAGATTAGTTTTCCATGCCAAGTGTTCTCATCTGTAAGCTTCCAATTGGTCATTGTCTCCTTTAAGACTGGTACTCAGAATAATACCCCAGAGACGGTAAAAACCAGCAAATGAAAAAGGAATGATATTTCCCCTGCCTCCCAGGTTGAACATAGCACGACAGCTCAATTACCTCTACCTTGGATTGCATTGGTCCTTCTAACACCCTCTTCAGACACACATTAAGGCCACCTAATAGTACTTCTATGTCTTTTTCACATGAACTGCTGTCAAACCAGGTCTACCCTTTCCTGAATTCATTTAATGTTAGGGTGAATATCAACGATTGTATAGTTATTTCCATTGAATTGATCTCTAATGTCATCTTACTGGTATCAGCTCACTGTCAAGGAATAAAAGGTTATTTCACTATTCTTCAGCTACTTCAGCTGACCTTTGTGTCTTGAATGGGAGTTTCTGCAACAGTGTTTGACAGAAAGACTTCTGAGAAATCCCAAAATGTTCAGTAAACAAAAGCACTTTAAGAAAGATCCATGTACTGCAGAAGAAAATCTCCCTAATCAAGGTCTCATAACTACCATTCCTGTGGTGAGAAAAGATTGTTTTAATAAGATTTTAGTATTAAAATGATTGATCCAGTGAAGTATTTTTAACATTAACAGACATTTCCGTTTCTAGAGAGTCACAAACATAATTGCACTTCCAAAGTTTGAAAACATTTTTTATGTTCTAAGCATTGAACATGGATTTTTTTTAATTAAAATACTTTTTCAATAAAGTAAAACCTACAAATTCACATTATCCATCATGTAAAACAGGACTGATGAGGTTTTTTTCAAAGGACTGATGAGGTTTCAGACCTACTGAGTCTGAAGGTATGGATGGAGAGAGCCAAAGGGACACCAAAAATGCTAGATTATCCCTGGCCTCTCCAAAGGGAAGTAGGGGAGGGAAGCCAGGTGGATGAGGGCAAGGTGCCCCTCACCTCCAACAGGCAAGGATTAAGTAGGAATCCTTTGGGTGCAAGTGACACAAACCCATTGCCAAGTGGCTTAAGCAAAAAAAGATAATTTATTGATTTATGTAGTAATCGAAACATCCAGAAGTTAGTTTCAGCAATTCTACTCCTGGGTATCCTCCCAGACATGTACAAAGATGTTACTGACTGCATTGTTTATGGAAGCAGGGAGCTGTAGTCAACTTGGAAGCACTAACCTAGTCAGTTCTAACTAAAAAACACAGTATTGGGTTAAAAACAGAAAAAAAAAAAAAGAGGGTCTATAATACAAAACCAGTTATTTATATTTAAAACATACACATAAAACCATGCCAATATATGTTCTTTGATATGTGTACACCTTTGATAATATATAAATACATTTAAGTAGGTACCTGTAGTGGGAAGAGTATGGGACAAGGGGTCGAGGAGGAGGGTGAACAATAATCTTTAAAATGAGAGTTATTTTTTACAGACCCATAGTGATGTATGCAAGAATTGAGGAATACGATTAACTCATATATGAATGGTCCAGTGGTTTTTAAAGAATTTTTTCAACAAACAATGTAATCACGAATCAGATGGGCTCTGTCTCTCCACTCATTCCTCTTTGGATTGGCTTCATTCTCCAGCAAGTTCTATCCACATGGAGGGAAGCATGATCCTGGAAAGAACGGGTTTGGGTGATGTTTATAGTTTAGGATCTCAGGAAGAGAAACATTTACAACATTGCTACAAGGACTCTGCTTGCCACTGCTTGGGTCATGTGTCCATCGCTGTCACTGCAAACAGGTTGTTCTTAACTGGTCAGCCCGATTATCTATCCACCTGTCAATGGGGGAGACAAGGCCCTTCGACTGATAACCCCACTAGTGGAGGCCACCACCCACTACAGCAAAGCACCTCTACCGTAATTCCAGAAAACTCCTAAGCAGTCCGAGTTCAGAGATAACTTCACTCTGACAAAAACGTGTTTGTTAATCAGGCTGGACTCTGTATAGTACAACCAGGAAGTAGCTTTATTTTATTCTTTGTCCACTGTGGTACTTCAACCCTACTCTGTCAGATCTCCTCTTCCTGACACCAGACAATATCTTAAGCAAACTCTATGACTTCTCCAGTTGCTTTTTACTTTTATAGCAGTCCATAAACAATACCATTTCAGGGTATTATACAGGTTCAGTCTTATCTAATAGCCAAGCTTAGCTCTTTTCTCTTCTTGATATCTCCCTCCCCTACATTCTGGGTCAGGTCTTCCTAGGTCCCAGCAACCTGCCATGGGGAAGTGGGTCACAGTGCTATTCCAACCACACCCAGTCTCATGGGTTGTTCCTCTCTCGCTGGGGCGTGGAGGAGAAAGGAGAAGTAAAGCAGCAAAAAGTTCACCACTGTTGAGCTGGTAGTGTCCTCTAGGAGGCAGGTGTTCAAATTCCAGCTGACTCTTTGCTGTGAGGAGCTTGTGTGTTCATTAGAAAATACCCCAACCCCTTCTGGAGATTTCCAATACTTTCCTGTCCCCTCAACTGGATGATACCCTCTCTTGCTGACCACTAATGATTCCCCGTTAGCTCCTTCTCAGACAGGAATCACACAGGGTCTTTTCACACAGGGGTTACACATCCCACAGTGTCCACTTTGTCCTCATAAAACACAACCATTAGCTTGCTTATCATGGAATTGCAGCTTCCTCCCACTACAGCCTCCTCTCTTCTTTTTGCTATGAGGGGCAGCTCCAGCCAGCCTTGTGTACAGACAAGGAGCAGACTCCATACCCTGTGCTCACAAACTACAGGGAACAGAGGTAAAATTCTCCCAAGATCTCACAAAAACATAAACATGAATGTTCATGTAGCATTATTCATAATAGCCCCAAAGTGGAAACAACCCAATGTTCATCAACAGATGAATGGATAAACAAAATGTGATGTATACATATAATGGAATATTATTCAGCCATGAAAAAGGAGTAAATTTCTGAAACCTGCTACAATATGGATAACCTTTAAAGCAGTATGCTAAGTAAAAGAAGGTAGGCACAAAAGGCCACATATATGGTGAATCCATTTCCATGAAAATGTCCAAAATAGGCAAATCCATAGAGACAGAAAGCAGATTGATGATTTCCAGGGGCCAGGAGAAAGAGAGATGGGAAATGACAACTAATAAATACAAGTTTTTTGGGGGGGTGACAAAAAACATTCTAAAAATAGATAGCTGTGGTGGTTATACAATTCTGTAGGTATACTGAAAATGATTGAATTGTATATTTTAAAAGGGTTGATTTGATGGTACATAAGTTATATCTCAATAAAGTTGTTATTTAAATAAACTCTCCCAAACACTCTTGTTGGAGTTGGGTGATGGACAACAGGCCTCTGAAGCCGTTTGGGCACTTTCAGCAAGCCCCTGTGTTGGTTAGCTCCTCTCCATCAAATAGGAAGGTACTTGCTCCCTATTGTGCTCTGCTTTGGCATCTCAACCTGACACCACAAAAAAGTCCCACAGTAATTTTACAGTGGATTCTACTTCCAGGCTCTAAGAGTAATAAAGATGTATATACTAGTGTCCCCGCCAAACTTCACATGAGCTATTCACTTGTCAAAATTTTCGACAGAAGTAGAAATCCCTGCCTACACATCTGCCAAAACTACCACTGTTTATTCAAAAACTGGGGACACTCCACTGCTTTGAGATATCAGAAATAAAGGAATAATATTCACTAAATATTGTGACTAAAAGGTAGCTCAACATCACACAAAGAGGTTGTTGGGGGTTTTTTTGTTGTTCCCCTTATGGATCATGCAACTGTTTCCCTTGTTCATGATTACAAACATTGTTATCAGAGTTTTAGGAGGACTCGTTTTATTCAACCACAGCTTCACCGAGGGGCTACTGTGAGTGCGCACTCAGATTTCAGGGATGATTAGCACAGGCAGGCTCCTTACCCACACCGAGCTTTTCTCACTTCGAATTCAGTTAAGAGGTATTCTAATGATGCTGCCAAGCTGCTGTCAACAATTTCTGGTGATCAGGACAATGATGGCCCTAGGAGATACCAAGGACTTCTATTATATAATCAGAAGTATCTAAGCTATAAAAAATAATAACAAATAGACAAACACACACTTACCACCACCACCACCACCACCATGTAAGCACTAGAATTGAATTCCTGCAAGACTGTGTGTTGCAAAGCAGATACTCTGTTGTCACACCCTTTTTTGACTCAGTATTAGTGCATTAATATTGTAACTAACACAATGAGAGGAAGAGAAAGGCTCTCCTTCCCAAAATGTTACTGCAAGATTCTTATCCAAAGATTAATAAACCCATCATTTTTTTTTCAAAAAGCCTTTCACGGTTTTGCATTTCTAGAAGTAGTCATACTTTGGTGTTTTGGGTGCTTTTGTTTGTATGTTCAAAATTCTAATAGTTCCATTGATACTGAGTGAGGCTATGCCTGTGTGGGAAGAGAGGGTGTGTGGTAAATCTTTGTACCTTCCTCTCAATTTTGCTGGGACCCTAAAACTGTTCTTAAAAGCTAGTCTTTTTAAAAAATTCTAATGGTTACCACGTTTCTACTAGCCATACAGTGAAACTTTGTAGTTGATATCCAGTTCGTTTCACTGCTGAAAGGACATACTTTCTAAACTTCTCCTATCCTCTAATTCCTCCAGATTTGCATTGCACTGGATGAAACACTGTCCCAACCAGGACTTGCCACCTCACTCTACTTAAAATGAATATTATACCTTTTAAGAACAAGTCATCTCTTCCTACATCCCCATTTCCCTTGTTCTCCCCTCACAACCTTTGGTGCATAGAGGTACTTGGTGTGTGTGTGTGTGTGTGTGTGTGTGTGTGTGTGTGTGTGTGTGTTCATATTCCTCACTTGTCAGAGGTTGAGTAGGGAAGGTAACTATGAGTATATGTGTTTATACAATATCATCCGGACTTAGAACCAGAAGGAAGGCTATCAGCATCAAATTTAAGTCCCTCACTTTTCATATGAAGAAGCAGTGGCCTGGCGGCTTGCACTTAGTGCCAGAGTTACAAGCAGTGCTGGATCTTCAGGCTCTCCCTCCAGTGCAAAACCTACCCCCTACAATGCACTTTTTACTTATCCTCCTACAATCTTGCTCTGTGCCATTATGTTTTCATCTATAGAATAGGAATAATAACATTTCTGCCTACCTCACAAGGTAGTTGTGAGAGTTAATGCAGTAACATATGTGAAAGTGCTTTAAATGTCAGATGTTATTAAAATAAAAATTATTTCAATCAAGAAAATAAATGCAGATTTCTAGTCAAGATGGCAGTATAGGCAGACATGGCTCACCTCTTTGCACAACCACACAAAATTACAACTAAAATATAGAAAAAAACATCACTCAGAACCATGAGGAATTGAGTTGAATGGAAGTCTGACAACTACTGAATTGAAGAAACCACACCCATCCAGACTGGTAGGTGGGGTGCAGACATGGAATGGGCTGGTCCCACATCCACATGTGGTGGATAAAAATTTGGGAAGGATATGGTGGGAGCGAGGAGTCCCAACCCCACACCAGGCTCCCAAGCCCAGGGTTCCAGTGGCAGGAAAATAAGTCCCCAAAACTTCTGGCTCCAAAATCCAGTTGGTGGAAGAAACGTCTGGAGCCCCAAGCAGCTCCTTTTAAAGAACTCACACACAGACTCATCTACTCAGATTCGCTCCCTTTGGGTTCCAGTACCAGAGTGGCAGCTTGGAAGGTACCAGTGGCATGCTGGGGGAAACTCAGGTGCCCAGCATCAAGGCAATCAAAGGCATTGTCCCTTTTCTGGACCCTTCCACAACAGAGCCACAGAGCTGGCAAGCTGGTGCCATACCTGAGACTCCATCAACTTTACTAACACTGTTTGACTTGCCTTGGAGATCCACAGGGACTCCACTCTACCCAACTTACAGGCCCACCCAAGCTTCTTTTCCACATAAATGGCTGGTCTTGGTTCATGCTTCACAACTTCCTAAATCCTCTCAAACAAACAATATCCAGCCTCAATGAGCTGCAGACTTGGCATTAGCAGCAGCTAACCTAGAGTCACAGCTTGGTTTCACTTGGGAATCTCCAAGCCCAGCACAAGTAGCAGTCATCTTGGATTTCTTTACAGCTCAGGCTAGGTGGCCTCAGGCAAAACACAAGTAGGGGCTGACCTTGACCTGCACCACCCAGGAAACCCAGGGCCTGTACACCTAGTGGATAGCTACAGACCACATAATGGCACCGCCATCCTATCTCTGCATAGCTGATCCCCACAGAGGGTGGAGTTTGCTGGTAAGTGGTCACAACCAATCCTTGCAGCTGACTGGCCTGGGTAAATCCCTCCCATTGATCTACCAAGAGCAACTAAGGCCCAATTACAAGAGGAGAGTGTACTCAGCCCACACGAAGGGCACATCTCGAGTACTCAGCTCAGGTGGTAAGGGGGGCTGTGCCACTGGACCCTACAGGACACCTACTACATTAGGCCACACTACCAAGACATGGAAACAAATGCAGGGAGGCAGGCAAAATGAGGAGACAAAGAAACATAGACCAAATGAAAGAACAGATCAAAACTCCAGAAAAAGAGCTAAACAAAATGGAGATAAGCAATCTATCAGATGCAGAGTTCAAAACACTGGTTATAAGGATGCTCAAGGAACTTAGTGAGGACCTCAGTAACATAAGAAGATCCCGTCAGAAATGAAGGATACACTAATTGAAATAAAGAACAATTTAAAGGGAAACAACAGTAAAGTAGATGAAGCTGAGAATCAAATCAATGATTTGGAGCATAAGGAAGCAAAAAACAACCAATCAAAACAACAAGAAGAAAAAAGAATCCAAAATAATGAGGGCAGTATAATTAGCTTCTGGAACAACTTCAAAATGTCCAACATATGCATCATAGGGGTGCCAGAAGTAGAAGAGAAAGAGCAAGGAATTAGAAATCTATTTGAAAAAATAATGAAAGAAAACTTCCCTAATTTGGTGAAGAAAAAAGACATGCAAGTCCAGGAAACACAGAGAGTCCCAAACAAAATGGATGCAAAGAGACCCACTCCAAGACACATTATAATTAGAATGTCAAAAGTTAAAGATAAAGAGAAAATCTTAAAAACAGCAAGAGAAAAGCAGTTAGTTACCTAGAGGGGAGTACCTATAAGGCTGTGAGCTGATTTCTCAAATGAAACTTTGCAGGTTAGAAGGGATTGGCAAGAAATATTCAAAGTCATGAAAAGCAGGGACCTACAGTCAAGATTGCTCTACTCAGCAAAGCTGTCATTTAGAATTGAAGGACCGATAAAGAGCTTTCCAGAGAAGAAAAAACTAAAGGAGTTTATCATCACCAAACCAATATTATATGAAATGTTAAAGGGACTTACTTAAGAAAAAGAAGAAGATCAAAACTATGAACAATAAAATGGCAAAAATACATACATACCTACCATTCAATCTGAAAAACCAACTAAGTAAACAAGAAGAATAGAGACAAAATCATGGATTTGGAGAACATTTTGATGGTTGCCAGATAGGAGGGGGTGGTGGGGGAATGGGTAAAGAGGTGAGGGGATTAAGAAGTACAAATAAGTAATTACAGAATAGCCAGGGGATGTAAAGCACAGTATAGGAAATGGAGTAGCCAAAGGACTTATATGCATGACCCATGGACATGAACAACTGGCAGAGGGATTGCCTAAGGGAGTGGGGAGTGATGGATGGAGGGGGACAAAGGAGGAAAAACTCGGGACAACTATGATAGCATAATCAATAAAATATAATGTAAAAAATTTAAAAGATGCATATATGTAATGGATAATAAAATAATTCACAAATGTGAAATACTCTGCAGATGACTTCTAGCACTTATACTTAAGTTTTCAATTAAATCTAAATACCAAATAGGACTAACTGAAGGGAAAACAAGATTGTCTTCTGTGCATGGGGCTAAAGAAATCAGCAGGTGCCTCATGGAAATTAGACAGCTACATGGGGCCTAATGAAAATTAGGTTATGTCATTAAAAGTGGGAATTATACCATGCCCTTTATTTCCCTCCCACTATTGACTCACTTTCACAACAACCTAGTCATCAATGAAGCTTTGATGCTATTATCTGAATGGAGATTTTTAGATGTTCTTATTCAAGGAAGTGGCCATATTCAACAGAAGTCAGTTCATGGGAAGAAATTCTTAAGGCTGACATTTAAATGATACCCAAGTTTTGGAGAACTCCAGGGAAGCAAAAATGGGAATGAGAGAGAAAACAGAGAGGAAAACCCATGGTTTCCTGAAACATTTAACCTGCATATAAACACTAAGAATGAAAAATGTGTAGAAAAAACTGAAGTCAAAAACCATAACTACCGCACTCTGACTTCATTAATATAGGAGTACTAGGACAACATGCATGACTGTTGAAAAGGCTGGTTATTCAAGGAGTTAAAGAAATTGATAAAGAAGTTTCCATCCAAAAGGAAAAGTCCCCAAGTAGTAAACCTTATGCACAGCCACCCTCCTAAGTACACCCCTGCCTATGCACAGTCTCTTATTATAGCTGCCTCTACTACACCCACCCCCAAATCCCTTTGAACCAACAACTAAACTACAAAGGTCACTTCATGAGCAACACAGAGAACATATGACTCAGCCCTTCTTCCTGGTCACCTTCCTGTGAAATGAAAAGACCAGAGATTAGACACAAGCCTCTGAAAGCTAAGGAGAGGCTTAGGAATCAGTCACTTAGGAGAGCCCAGCCTTGTGGGCAGGGTATAGTGTCCAGGGAGTAGAATAGGTCAGGGAGTGGCTGACGTAGCAATGGAGAATCCTAGAGCATGTAATATTCAGAGACGCAGGCAGCAAGGTGTGGCAACAGGTGGGTGGAACCCTACTTGGAGAATGGCATTCAAGGGCAAACTGGCAAGGTCAAGGCAGAACCTCTGCTCCAGAAGAACTGAAGACTTGATCAGAAAGTAAGGCAGAGACTAAGGATGCAGAAAAACAAGTTGAAGGTCCCATCACTGCACCAATGACACAAGATAAAAGTTCGGTCCAGGGAACAGGGCAAAAGGCTTATTTCTATAAACTACAAGATCCAGATAAGCTGACCTGCACTAAGAGTCACACTGATGCTCTACAACCAAACTCTGGCTTCTTTTATTGCTTTTTGTTTGTGTTTTGTTTTTGTTTTTGTTTTCTATTCTTGGGAACGAGAAGAGGTTCTCAAACCTGGGACAGGGTGGAGTGGAAACAAAATTTTGGTGTTGCTAATGGGGCTAAGTATTCCTACAATACCCTGTGTGTACCTCTACTGTTGCCCTTACTTGTTAAACAAACACTTATATAGCACTTATATTTCATGCATTCTCCTACATATTTCATAAATATTAACTCCAATGACAACCCTATGATGTCGGTACAATGATGCCCCCCATTTCACAAATAATAAAACTAGACATAGAGAAGTGAAGTAACTTGTCCAAGGTCACTCAGATAGGTAGTGACAGAACAAGAATTGGGACTCAAGCACTCAGGCTCAAAGTCCAAGTTTCTAACCATTATCTGGTAACATTTGCTACCTTTGTCATGATCCATCTGTGTTTCTCTTCCCTCTAAAATCTAAGACATGGTCTCTGCTTAGAGAGCTTGGGTCATATCTCCAGTGCCCGTAGCAATGACTGTATATAGTGAGCCTCTGTAAACGCCTGATGGATGGCTGAGCAAATGAATAAATGAACGAACAAATGATTATGGTCCTGGCATATCAAACATGTAAACACCAGGGACAGAGGGCACAACAGGATTCTGGGTTTGATTAATGTGATCTGCAAGACTGTGTGACAGAAAGCAGACAGGATCCCAAACAGGGAGTGGCTAGTGAGGCTGCATAGGGGGAGGTGTAAGGATATGGTTCATAACAGGAGCTGTGGGTCAGTCGCTTAAAAAAGCAGCTGAGGTCAGAGGAGGCTAGGGCACAGGAAATAGTTACGCAATAATCTGCTACTTGTAAATGCCCCACATCCCACTTGCTATCTGGTATTTTAGAGTTTCCGCCCCATACCTGATAAAATATATGGATTTGGTCAACCACAATTTTTGTGTGGAAATGACTATTACCATAGATCATTGTCAATAGTCTTACAGGATTAGACACAGCAACCCCTGGGTAAGAGTCAGCTATAATAAGCACAGCTTGAATTAAACCAAGAACAGAACAATATTAAAAACAGTACTGATCCACCTAACTGCATAAAAACCAGAAAGGCCACTTACGAAGCAGTCTTCATAAAAGTTCAAGCATTCAATGGGCCCAATACGCTTTTGTGCACAGATATGGGTACACATAGGAGTTGCAGGGGACAGATGGCACATCCACATATTTCTCATTCCTCTATAACTCCCTCTCCAACTGGAACCAATGAGCTAGAGAGTGAGTCAGTAATCGTTTGGCATCACTTGTAATTTCAAGAGAAGGAGAAAAAAAGTAGGTAATATTTATTGAGCACTTACCTGGCGCTGAGTTTTATTCTAAGTGTTTACTGAGACCTCATGACATTCCCCAATTACAGAGGCAGAAAAAGAAGCACAGTGAACTTCAGCAATTTGTCCAAGGTCACATGTTAAATATCAGTAGAAGCAGGGTTCACACTGAAGGCAGCTCGTCTCTATAGCCTATGCTTAGAAACACAACTCCATAGGGATCATCCACTCCGAATAGAACAAGTAATGGAATGACCAGAATGTAAAACCGACTGCTAGCAGCCACGCCCAATTCACCTCTGTATACCCATTTGGAGCTCGAGACCCAGAGTGCTTATCGTCTAGATTTAATAAATATAGGGAGTATAAGTACCTCAAAGGTTTCCATAGATGTACAGCACAGTCTTAGGACAGAGCTTTCCCTAATCATCGATGCTGCAGAAACAGATCCAAGAAATATTTAATCCAAGATATGACAATAAATTTTGCTTCCTGCTAGGTTAGCACAAGCTACTATTTCAAGGGACTGTTTCTTCAAGCCGCAACTTCTATTTCTGAGCTCCCCACCACACTTTCTTCAGACTCAACTTACTTAAGTTTGAGGGAGCCTTTACATGACTAGCAAGCCTTTGGCATCAGATATCCGCCTTGGCAAGAAGCCAAAGTAAGAAGGCCTTCCTCGGCCCATGCGAACCAAGCCCATCCAAAGCAAACAGTTCCCATAACTGTTTATGGTAGAACAAGCTTCTTCCTTTAAACAGGACGAATGTGGAAAATCACCCCACCAGACATTGCTTGTTTTTCTAGCACTTCTGAAATTCAGGGAGGAGGCCATCCAGCCCTATCCAAATGGCAAATGCACAAGTTGGGAAACACATCGAATTCTCTATTGGAGTCCGTAAAGATTTCATTGTTGTGCAAGCACATTTTTTAAAAATCAGAATTACTTAAATGGTGACTATGTTTAACATCTCCACTTAAATAGCCCCTCCTGGTTGGCTTACAAACTCTCCCTGCTTTGCTGTGACACTCCCCAGAGGAAATTCATCATCTGTCTGTCTTCCTTGGTCTTGGCTACACCAAGGAAAGAGCCCTGGTTGAGCTGCTTCCCAGCCATTGGCTTCCACTGCCAGATTAGTCTCGCTCTCTAGTTTTAACAAAGACTGCAACATTATTGCTGAAATACTTTGAGGCAACCAGTAATGTATGCTAAATTTTTAAAGAACACGTTTGCGAGTATTCACAGCCAAGTCTGAAATTTGGTGAGCCAAAACAAGACATCCGTATGATATGCCAGATAGTTGAAAGCTTCATGGAACACAGGATATGGTCAGTGTCTGGAGTACAGCAGCACAGGCTCATACATGGGTGATTCGAATAACTCTACTTGGATTTGAATGTTTCTCTTTTTTCTAGTTTCCCAGGAGTTGGACATTTCTTGTACAAGCTTAATTGAGCATTTGTTGTTTTAAATTCTGGAATGACTAGGCCAAATAAAATAATAGTATTAGATGTACTGGGAATAGCAAAACAGTGCCTAATTCTTACTTATATGGATTTACCAGAAATAGAAAAGACTACATTGCACAAAAAAGATAAAATTCACCCACTTAAGTCTCCATGTTCCTACACTGTAAAAAGGAGAGCAACAGGGGTTTATTTACTTATGTTTAAAATAAAGTAGGATCCAGGTGACGTACAGTGGTTGATTTGTGATTACCCAGGACCTTGACAACTAATGATTCAGGAAGAAGGCCACTGGGATGAAAATGAGCCAGGGAACCTCTGGCTTTGCCCTTGGAGGTGTGCAGTTAAGAATGAGGAGGCCCTTCGGCAGTGTCTGCCCCTGTTTACCCTGAAGCGAAAGGCTGTCAGACTGGCTAACCTGCTGGCTGCCACCAACAGCTTCACGTGCCTCCGGAAAGCTCCCTCCCCACAGATTAGCTTTTGTCTTCCTAACCTCAGAAACTGAGGGGTCCAGGGAGAATGCATGGACCTGCAACTTCTGTTGTATCACTCTGGGAAATAAACAGCACCAACTTCAGGCACCCAGGGCTGTCAACAGTGGTAAAAACAGGAATGCCTTTGTATATATCTTCTAACAGAGGGTTATATGAAACGTAAAAAAAGTCTTACTCAGCTGTTGCTGCTTCTATTCTTTTTTAAATTAGGGGAGATTCATTGTAAAGAGCTTTTATTTCTTTTATTAAATCATTTTTTATCGTTATTCTATTAAAGTTGTCCCAATTTTCCCCCTTTGCCCTCTACTGTCCAACTTTGCTATTTTTTTAAAAGGGAACTTTTAGTTATAAGAAGAAGGGAAAAATGAAGAAATGATTTTATAATTAATGCTACATTGTTTACAATTAAAAACAGAATTTGGAAGCATATACAATGAGTAATACTCTAATGACTAGTATTAGCATGTTCTTATTTTTTTTATTGCCTCATACTCTTCTTCTTTCACTATCACTTTATATTCTCATTGGCAGAGCACTATAATAATCATTCTATTAACGCATGGTTATTTTCAGTAGTGTAAATAATTCTTTTAGACGATGTTGAACACTGATTGCATGTATTTATAGACTCCAGTTTTCTCTCTTGGGCTAAGTTGAATATGTCTACCACATCAAATCAAAGCCACAGATTTCAGTTAGTCAGTTGTGTTTGTTTTCTATTTATTTATAAACCCTGTCGCCTCCCAGAAAGGGTTTGAAGCTGCTGTTAGTCACACCAGTCCTTAGGAGTCCTTAAGAGTTGATTGAAACCAGTATTTCTGGTTCCTTACTGCCTGGAACTTCACAAGGGCTGATTCACAGCAGTCAGAGACCTGTGCAGACTGGCTCAGATAAGTGCCAGTAGAACTAGCCATTCCGGCTTGCTTCATCAGCCAAGAGTGGAGCCAGCCAGAGCGTAAATTCATTAGAGGTTATGTCTTTCTTATCAGTATAGAACTGACAATCACTACTACCAATACCCCTCACTTTATCGTAGAGAAATATACACCTAACTTCAAAGCAGTTGCTCAAAGATATTACATCCTTGACCCTGTCAACTGTCAACATGGTCAACGCACTTCTGCCAACTCACAGGATACACACACGTGTGTTCTGTCATCAGTGTACTTTCTTCTCGTGCAGACGGCTTTCCAACCCTAGTTTTCCCATTCACATTTTTTTGTGTTTATTAGAAGCCAGAGATTTTCCAGGGAATCCCCGCTAAATAGCTGGATGGACGATTGATGTTTTTATAGCCCAGAGACACACTGTTCTTTCTGGGCTATAAACTCGTCACCATTCATTTAACTCTGGACAATTCTTAGATAAGAGCTTTCAGGGAGAGGTGGAAAAGTCTGATTCCATATAAACTGGGGTTGATGATCCAAGTAGCAATTCTCTCTCTTGAGTAAGAATTAAATCAACACACTAGTTGAAACATGACCTTCCAGTCCTGACGTACTTCAATTTTTTGAAAATACATCAATACTCACTAAAGGATTATGGTAGAATAGATATCTTGATTCATGCTCAAATTTTCTCATGGTTTCAAACTGGAAGCTGTTCTTGATTTTCTCTCTTCAAACCTATAGTGGTACAGAATAACCAGAGAACAGTTCCTCAACCATTGGCTGTAGCCCAGCAGTGTTTCAACTCAAAGTTCTATGTGATAGTTCTCCAATCCTCCTTCTGCAAACCAGTCTTTCTTCCTGAGGTTCAGGGATTCCTGATGAAAAGAAAGAAGTTGGCAGTGGCAGCCTACTCCTCATATTGTTCAGAAATTTCACTGTCAGCCTTCCCTTTCTTTCTCTACTCTTTCGACCACCAACTGCCAGCAAACTCTTCTCAAACATGAGGATGGTTCAAGAACTTCAGGGAAAACTTTTCCTCTCAAAAGAATCCCAGACCTAGCATGGTATCTGGCACATAGTGATACCAATAAGTGTTATATGAATTAAAGAACTCATGAATGAATAATTCCCCGCGTCTGAAACTTCCCCCTTTTATCTCCAAACCCCAAATACTCTTTCTTTAACTCTAAATAACTCCAACTGTTATTGTACATTAACTATAATGGCTTTTACAGAAGCATTGTCAAATTGAAATGGGGAAGACTCTTTAGGAATAAGATAAAGACAAATTGTCTCATTCTGTCTCCTTTTAGTGTTGGGACATTCCACGTTCAATATTAATTTTAAGAAATCAAAATAGTTACCTACTTTTATTTCAATGATGTCTGCATTGTTTATATCCAATTTCCCAATGTCTATGAGCACATAAGCTTTTAAAAACAATGGTATAGAAATTTTGTCTGTCTATTATATCTTCAGTTTAACTAGAAGGAAAAATAGCCTTATAAAAGAACATAGAGTTTATAATGGCCCTGGAAAGAGTCGATTAAAAAAAAAAAGGAATATATGTTCCCTCTGCCCTTTATTTTCCAGCCCAAAGACCTCTGTTTACCTCTGTAGAACTGACTTGAGGCCAAATGGGAGCACGTATGCAAATAGGGTTGGTGAGGTAGAAAGCAATATAGAAGTAAAGGATATTGTTGTTGCAATCTTATTCTTATTTCCATAATCATCAGCTGGCTAATCCCACTGAAGAAAGCAAAAGGGAGGTTTGTAACTATAGTCCCATTGCTTGGTCTGCCACTACTCCAAACATCATTATAGAAAATGTCATGGGGTCCAAAGAGAAGCACAGAAGTCAGGAGAGACAATCAGCGCTCAAACAGAGAGAAATCAAGGACTCAAGTGACTTCACATACTGAAACCCTTTAAAGTGGAATCCATCACCTACTCCAGACACCCCCCACTCAATGCCTAGCTATATGTAGTTTCCATCCATAGTATTCACAGGTGTGCATACTATGGAAGACAAGCCACTCAGTTATCTCAACAAAATTGGCATGTGTAATAAAGACTCAGATATTTTCCTCCAGATAGTGCATTAATTCTTTAACATTAAAGGGCAGAGTAGTTGTTCTAACATGAAAATGTGTGATCTTTGTATAATTTGTTTTGTACATTTCAGCATATTATAATAATTAATCTGGCTTCTGCTCCTGTCATTCTACTGAAGCCTCTCTCTTAAAAGCGTCAATCACCTTCTAACCACTAATACCATTTCTTCTTCTGTCTACATCCTCCTTGAGCCCTCCATTGTAATCTTGAGTGTTACTCAAATTCCTCCTGAAACCTTCTCTTAAATTCCATCACATGGCATTCTCCGGGTTCTCCTGCTCAGATCATTTCCTCAGTATCTTAATATCACTTCCTTTTCTTTCTCTTGTCCTTTAAAAGTCAGGTTTTCCCTAAAAGTTCCTAGTGCCCTTCTTTTTTCTCCCTGTTTTTTCTTGGTGATCTTATCCCCTCCACAACTTCTACTCTTATCTCTGCATATCCATTCACATCTCTTCTCTCAAATTCTCTCTAGAAAGGCTTCTAACCATCTCCAGGATACCTATGTTTCATTGTTTTCTCAAACTCAACACATTCGTGAGCAATCCTGCTCTTCCTTTTGACTCCCATATTTCTATGAATGGGATCACCATAATCCCAGGCACCCAGATTTTTGGAGATTCACTCCTTTTGCCCCCATTTAACTTTTTCTGGACATTCTTCTTCTCCAAACCATCATGGCATATTGCTTATAAGCTCACTTATGGCATTCATTTAACATATCCTCCCTTGTAATTTAGTCAACTGTACATTTATCTCATGTTCCTCACTAGATATAAGTTCCTTGAAAAAAACACCGTGCTTTCCTCAACTTTGTACACCCAGAAGAGCCTAGCACAGAGTCTGGCACATGGTAGGTGTATTTTGTTGAAAAGTAAAGTAGAGCATTTATTGATACATTTTATTCACATCTTCCACTGTCCTTTGTCATCTACAGTCAACAACACTGAGCTAAAATCATACCGAATCTCAGTACTCTGAGGAAAACTATCAAAGAAACTTTCTAAATAATACCTCAACCTTCAGAGTTCTTGCTGTACTGAATCTATTGTGTGTGTGGCCCATGTTTTCAGTCATCGATTCTACATGGAAAAAAAAAATCTATATTTGGAAGGGACACCGAAATGTGTGGGGAACCAAATTCACATCTCACATGAAAGCTATTCTTTAGGTTTGCTTCCTCAGTAGTGGAATCCCTTCTCCAGTTCCCTGTAATTTGCTTACCCTGTTACTACTTCCACACTTGGTTATGAGAGCTCTGGATTGTTAAGAGCTACACTCAAAACATTGCAGCTTTAATTCAGTGAAAGCACGCACCTCTGAGGGTGACTCAGTGTTGTAATGAGGCCCACGCTCCTACTTTTGCTGATCTCTTCACCGACTCTAGGGTTTGGTGTTAACTTAGCAAGATCACAAGTTTTAGTTTTGGGGGTTGATTTTTGTTTTGTTTGATATCACAACAAGCAGGGTAATGGAAGGTAGCACAGTCAAGCTTTCTGATATCCTGGCCTACATTCCAATGCCAAATGCATGGCCTTAAATCCACCAATAGGAAGAGAGCAGATGTTGGGTTTATTATAGCCTGGAGAATTAAAATGAAGCTTGCCCCAACCTGCATTCTGACACAGCAGTTAAGAAAATTGGAACAAATCATTCCACTGTCCTCATCTTACTTAAAGGGCTATAAGCAGGTAAGGAAACAGAGTCCTACCTCTGCCCAAAGGATTTTTTCAGATTTATCATTTTGTAGAAAGAAAAAAAAATAGGCAATTCATGCCTGAACCTGCATTTTAAGAATGCTTTATCCAGCTCAACAGTAAATTTCATTTAATGTCCAGCTAGTGGACAGTATAAAGCTAACACATATATACCAAACCCATTCATATGTGAGAAGTTTAATTTACTAAATCAATCAGGAATGCCACAATCACAGAATTAAATACGCACTTAGAACTCAAGTTTGTTTCACATCTAGTAATGGCTGACAACATCTCAAGCTCATGTTTGGACAGGAGCCACTTTTTAACATTAGCTGAAATAGAGCTCACTGGAAAATTGTGCTGCCAGGTTGTTTTTAATGAAGCCAAGTTCGAATGCTATCACAGATTTGTTTACTCCTCCCTGCTCGCTACAATCTAAGTCACATCTACTTCTCCTACCTATTTCCAACCCCTCCTACTTCACACTTCCACATTCCAGTCATCTGAACAATTTCTTCTTCCCCCATATCATCTCAGGGATTTCTGCTTCTGTGTGTTTGACGTGCTATTTTCTGACTCACTCTGAAACCTCAGTTCAGATGTTCCTTCCTGCATAGAACATTCTTTGATTTGCCAACCAATTATTTCACTGTATCTGTACCTCTCAAGTAATTTCATCACTTCCTACGTTGTTTTTTTTTTTAACTATTTCTTTTTATCTTAATTTCCCCTACTTATGTAAACTCCTTCAGGAAAAAAATCCATAAGGAAAATTTTTTGTGTGTACTTAGAGTATATGTTGCATTGTTTGCTTATATAGATCCATTAACATACCTCAGATTCAAAGAACGAATGTTTCCCAAGGTATTAATAAGAATGAAAACTGTCAGTGGCTTCACTGTACTTTGTAAATTGACAATTCTGAGTCCTCCCTTGGGGCGAACATCATTGATATGGTTAGCATGGCCTCTCCTAACTTTCCTCAAAATAAGCCACTCATGTCTGCTCTGTGCCAAGCTTACCTAATGTTAGTGGTTGTTCTCCAGCATACAGTGACTTCACAACATAATATCCCTAAGCTGCCTTAGAAGCAAGCATGAGACACATGCTTTATAAGTTGCCATGAAAAAAAAGCAAAAAACTATCTGTAAGTAGCAATTTTACTCTTTCTAGTCTAAGGCAACGTCAGCAATCCTGAAACAGCCAGCGCATGGTCACTAATGTCTTGCCAAGTCTTTTTACATTATCAAGTCCATTGATATCGAAGCCAGTCATCATCAACATCTACTATTTATTCAGTTGCCACAGAATGCTTGGCATCATACTAAGTACTTGAGTAAAAATGTACCCTAATTGTTGAAAGCACAGTCCCTGAGTTCTTGGAATTTCCTTCTGAGTCAGCACATTGGCATGAAGTATTACGAATAAGTTACAAGACCAAATTTTCATAAAGTCAGAAATTAGATTTGTGAAAGATTCAGGTTGGAAGGCAATGTATTTCCAATGATGTTGGCATTGCCTGAAGTTATTTTAGAACTCTTCTTTTGATTTGCTTTTCTATTTTTTAATTTTTTTCACCATTTATCTCCACTATACCCTCTTTTACCTCCCCCGACCCCCCTTCCCCTCTGGTAATCACCACAGTGTTATCTGTATCTCTGAGGTTTTTCCTTGCTGTTGTTGTTTTTGATTTATTTATTTACTTACTTACTTACTTACTTATTTATTTTTGCTTAATCCCTTCACTTTTTTCACCTGGACCCATTAAAGTCAATTTATATGGCATATTTATCATAATGTTTTATCAGATTTTATCATATTTATCACATTTTTTTGTTTTGTTTTAACCTAAAGTGGAATTATCCAGCTTGATTACCTAGACCTGGCTCCAAATGAACATTGGTAATTTTTGAAAATCACACCCATCTTTGAAAGGTGAATATTTCCACAACAGAAGACATTCAAAGAAGATGTGAGAGGCCCTGAAGGCCCTCCTAAACATGTTTTGAACAATAGCAACGTAGTAGGAATAAATGCATAATCTCACTGGGAATGGAAAAAAAACTTACAATGTTTCTGTTTACACATATTCACACTTAGCATATTTCCCAAAAGAACTATGAAAGACAAATAGAAAAGTCATTTGGAATCTTTTCTTGTATTTATACATATTGCCATTAAAAGAAAATATTCAATTAATACTTCCTTCTAATGAAAATTAACTACATGAGAGCCAAAACATTGGCTCTGAGGGCCAAATTGGACTCAGCCAAACCTTGAAACATGCCTCACAGCTGTGTCATTGCTGGAGCATGGTCCACATATTTTAGTTGTTTCCTATTATTCAATTTAATTTGGTTTGAGTACTATAGAATTTCTCTGTTTTTCTAAATCATGCCAAAAGTTTTATGAATTAGGGCTTCCAACAAGGATGTTTTTCATCTCAACAAATTCTCTCCAAACCAGGTATATAAGCACAGGAATCGGCACTTAAACTTGGGGGCATTAAGACAACACAATAGACTTCACAGGGCACTTGAGAGGGCACAGCTGAACCACATCATTTAGTCACATTATATTGTGTCTTAAGGGGAAAAAATGATCAAGGACCAATGGTGAAGAAGTAGACCCGGTTTCCTGTGTCATGTAAATGTATATTTTGCAAGTATTATATGTGTTACAGATACCTTTTGACTTTTCAACTGCTTGGCTGACCTGATGCAACGTAAGGTACCTACCTACCTAGGATGATCTAAATAATCTAAGCTATGAATATGCTAAATAAAGTCCTGCATATAATACATTACAACTGGAAATGCACAGATTTGTTTATATAAACATCATCTTTCTACAAACAATGCCTTAAGAAAATACCTCCAATATTAGAAAGTTAATAAGTTACGGCATTAAATGAAGAGGTTTTTTTTTTTTTTTAAAGATTTTATTTATTTGTTTTTAGACAGAGGGGAAGGGAAGGAGGAAGAGAGGGGGAGAAACAATGTGTGGTTGCCTCTCGCACTCCCCCTACTGGGAACCTAGCCTGCAACTCAGGCATGTGCCCTGACCAGGAATTGAACCAGCAACCCTTCTGTTCTTAGGCCCATGCTCAACCCACTGAGCCACACCAGTCATGGCTAATGAAGAGTTCTTAATCTAAATAGTAGTGATTATAGTATCTCCATGTATTGCACACCAATTATGTACATGTAGTGCATATTTTAAGATAGCCGTTAGTTATCCTCACATACCAAGTGGAGCAAATGAACCTCAGAGACACATAGCTAGGATATGGGCGAGGTCTATGCTGTGTGGTAGACCCAAAATGAAGATCTTCCCTGAAGCCTGACTTCTGTAAATCTATCTCAGTTTTCAAGAGTAATTTGAGTGTTAATAAGAGAAAAAAGGTGGGGGGAGAAAGAGAGGAAGGGAAGAAGGCAGGAAGGGAGGGATACTGCAACACAATGTCCATCATCAGTACTCTTCACAGTTTTAATGATTCCATCTGCAATCCCAAGACCCATCTACATTCTATCAGTTCTCTGTTTTTACTGAATCCAGGGGAGTACACAGTCATTTGCCCAAGTGAGAAGGGGGTTGTGGCTGGTACAAAACAAATGCGAATTCTGTGTATTATTGTCCTTGCCTTCTGGGAGTTTATATTCTGTAAGAGAGTATATCTGTTTTCTCACTAACATGTTCCCCAGTATTTGGCACAGTGCTTGTCACAAATTGTACCCAGTGAATATGTGTTACTGAAAGCATGTTGATGCTTTGAGTGACGTTTGGGCAAGCCCAGGGTTATGGCTGCCTGAAACAATAATAGAGAAACAGAAACTGCCTCTACTCAAAACAATTTCTCAAGGACATTCTACCATTTTACCACTTGGAGGTTCAACTGTATAAACAGGTTTCTCTTTGAAGAGGTAAGCATAGCAGTCACTCACATCTTGATGCCAATGATTTTATTAAATAAACATCTTTAGGAGGGGGAGGGGAATCAAAGAAAAGGGAGACAGAACATATAACTAAGAAAAAAGTAGAGAAAGATCCCTCTTGCTCCCCTAACTTCTTCCCCACTCCACTCCAAACTTTTTAATGAGTTGTCTTCTTGGGCAAGAGAGTCCTTTATTAAACAAGACTGAAAAGCTTCTAATTACATCATTAATGCTACCATAGGAAGATGCCCCCATTTGTATAAGGCCACAGGTCTAACTTCTACTTTTATGCACGACTGCAAATGTGTATTCTTAGCCTAGGTTTTCTAATTCACCAATTCAGTACTTGGGCTTTTTTTACCTTGGTTTTAATTGTTTAACAACATCTATGTATTAAGTTGTGAGTTTCACAAAATTATTTTTCCAAGTGCATGGGACATAGAAACATAGAGTTATAGATAAACACACAACATAGTGCAAAACAATCTGCCTTTCTCTAAATAAGAATTGGTTTACCCCAAGGCTCTAGTAGTGTTATGGAAAAACTGATGATCTTATACTCATAAGTCTCCAAGTCATAGCACTGCTATTTATTATGTGTTTGACCTTGGGTAAGTCACAGCTTCCTTGAGTGTCATTTTCCTCCTCTGTAAAATGTAATAATAATTACATTATAATTAATATTATATATAATTATATTATATACATATAATTAAAACCAAGGGTCTTTATGGCTTTGATTAAATTTAGTTTTAAATCTTATCTCTAGAAAGCATCTTTCTCTGTCTATATATATATAAATATCCTCTAGAGACCTAGGTTTTCCCTCAGATAATCAGCAACTCCCGAGGCAGCAGAAGACAACAGCTGGGAGCTGACTAATGTTCACAATGCCCCATATCCCTGGCAAGCTGAAAATAGCATCTTGACCTCAGTTATGTTTTAGTTCCTGAACCCTAAGGTGAATGACTACTTTCCCATGATAACAGACAGATGGATGCTGAGAAAAGACTTCAGAGTTGTCCTCAAGGTCTGAAGAAATGATTTATTGCCCTTATCTCACCTCCTACCAATCAGCTCCTAGCACGACCCAGAACTCCTAACCCAGCATGTCTTGTGATTTTACCCTGTATGATCTGTAACCTACATACAAATCAGGGAGTTCGAGCCTTTGAGCATTAGCCTCCCATTCTCCCGGGTGGCGTCATTCATAATTTCTCCACGGAAATCCTCGGTGTTTAGTGTTTGGATCTGCAAGTGCTGGGTGGACAAACTCTTTCTGTTCTGTAACACAAAGATATATATATATATACATGCAAAACTTTGTAATAGTATATACGTCACAGAGCTGTTGGGAAAATTAAGGTGACAACATATGGGACTGTGCTTTATAAACTGCAGAGCTCCGTACACATATAAGATACTATTATTGTTTGAAGAAACTGAATTATAGTAGTTAGACTAATTTACATTCCAGTCATGCCTCCACTGCTTCTGAGCTGCATGACATCAAGCAATTATATAAGCTGAATTTAAGTTTTTCCCTTTGTAAAATAGAGATAATAAAGACCTCACAGCTGAGTTGTGAAAATAAAACAAGAGACTGCTTTCGAAGCACTGCCTGGAACACAGTAGGTACTCAGTAAATATCAGCTGCCTTTCTTTTTTCTACTGCAGTTTTACATGCCTTTTTTTAAAAATCAGAATAACTTCCACCATTCTCTTGCCCAATAGTAGCCCAGATGAATCATGATGATGTGACGCAACAACAGAACAGCAAGTCAATGATAAGACATAAATCATGGTGTTTTCCCATCCAGTAATAATCTCTCACTGTGCTGGAACCATCAACAGCAAATTGCACAAATGCCAAATAAACAGCCCAAGAAACAGCATGAAGCAACCATGGCAAGGTAAATTAACCTGGAACACTACCATAAAATTATGAGTGATAACCCCCCAAATATCCTTATTTGTATTCAAAAACATAATTGCGAATTGCTTAGACAAGCAGGATATGTTCAATTAGATACTTGAAATTTTACCAGAAAAATGGTTTCAGCTCTCTAAGACCTTGTAGAGTCCTGGGCTCACAGTACAAAAGATACTGTACAATTTATTTTGGATCATTTCTTACCCCAAACAATTTTTTTAACTGCATAGTATTGCACAGTCTGCCACTAAGCTCTACTGTGTGTCATCCTAATTAGGGATGCAGACAGGCTCTGCAGTAATGATGACTGATGTCTGCTGCACATCTTAGTGAGGAGGAAGGTGAAGATGAGCATTAGCTGTAGCCCACGAGAGAAACGCGGTCATCGGTATTGCTCACTGCACCGCAAATCACATCTTCCTGGAATTACAGAAGAGGCACTTAAGAATAGAAATTATCTTGCATAAAATTGTAGTTTTGCTCATCCTAAGGTACAATCCTGCAAGACTCTATTCTCAACAATTTTCAGTATATAAATTAGTAACAATGTGATATGTGTCATTTCATTTCAGTTGGGGCATAACGATACCAATCATAATAATAGTTAATTTTGACTTTCTCACATGGACCTCTTTTTATGTTTTGTGTTTTAGACTTTTGTGTCTTGAGATTTATTAGTCTTCTGGTCTGTATGTATACCTGCCAGCATGAAACCAGCTATTCGAATGATTACAATAGTAACTGTCCTGGAAATTTGTGAGTAAAGACCTAGTTCAACAACCAAGCATTGGCTTTTGGCCCACTTCCACCATCCTGCAGCTTCATCACTTTTTTCCTCTAAAACAAAACACAGTAATTATCACCAGTTAACAAACTCCAAGCACAAGTAATGCAAGCTACCCTACCAGGTATCATGTAGACTTCACAGCAGAGGAAATTTTGCCTACAGAGACTGTACCTACTACTTATCAGGAAACACAAAAAGGGTCTCTGTTCTGAAAAAGACATGCATTCTACTCAAACTTAACCTCAGAAAGCCGACTTTCTAAAAAGCAAGGGTTCTTTATCTATGTTCTCTAACTTACCCATCTAACAAATCCAAAAGTAAAGTTAAAATGTTCATCAGCTGGAGACAAATTCAATAAATTATAGGATACCCAAACAATGAAGTATCATACGACTACAGAAAAGAAAGCAGAAGTGGATGAACAGTATGAGCTCATTTACGTAAAAACAAGGAAAGAATGAGAGAGAGAGAGAGAGAGAGAGTGAAAGGAAGGAAGGAAGGAAGGAAGGAAGGAAGGAAGGAAGGAAGGAAGGAAGGAAGGAGGGAGAAAGGAAGGAAGGAAGGAAGGAAGGAAGGAAGGAAGGAAGGAAGGAAGGAAGCTAGCTAGCTATGTGTGTGCGTGTTTACATGCATTGAAGTCTGCTGGCAGGGTGTATGGAAGGGTCCTTGCAGGCCCTCTTTATTTATTTGTATTATTTGCTTTGTTCACATTACTTTTTTAAACTAAAAAAAGACATGGGAGTAGCTTGGGTTTAAAGTTTTCCAAGCTCTGCAAATCAGTGTTATTCCATTGCTGCTTTGATCAGGAGCAACAGCTCCATTCCAGTGCATATTCTGGATGGCTTCTCCCCTCCCGTGGAGCACATCATGAAGGGACACAAAGGAAAATAAGAGTGAAAGACTTGACCTTTCTCTGACCATAAGATGAAGTGTGAGAAAAGAGGTTTAATGCACATATACCCAATGATTATCAAAAAATCAGGAAGAACACAGTATCTGCATTTTGAAAGAAGCTAGATTTTTTTTTTTTTAAGGGGGAGAGAGGATGTTGGATAAGCTGACTGACCACTGAAAGGAGTCAGAATCAGCCTCAGTGAACTCAGAAAATGCATCCTCTTCAAAGGGCAATTTTGACCCACTCTGAACGAAAAGGCAGGAATAAATCAGGGGCTTAGAACTCAATAGAGTAGAAGAAATTGAGGTATCTTGGGCTATTTCATGGTCAAACTGAGGAGTGGAGCGTTATTAAGGAGTGGGTTCGCAGCTATGACAAAAAAGTTAAAAAGCTGAATACAAGCCGGGCTAGGTGGGGATCAAATTGGGATGACTCTGACCACTGGGCCCTTGCTCCCCAGTTAGGAACCACTATCCACCTGAGACAACACAAGACAGAACCACATAGCTGAGCAAGAATCAGAAAGCTGCTTTGGGACTTGGCCACCAAATTCTCTGGCTTTGCAGAGCCAGAAACAATAGGGACAAGACTCATCATTGCTCCATTTGCCCCGTTCAACCTCGTTCTGCCCTCTCTTCCTTAGTAGAGTTGTAGGCATTTTGTAGACATTTGTAGAGGTGATAAAAATTGTGGAGCTAAGCAATTTATTCATTCTACCAATGTGAACAGAGACCTAAGAACAGAAGACCAGTGTTACAGTAGAACACTAGCCAGGGCACTGGGACACCAAAACTCTAATTACCACTCTGGTCATAGCTATGTGACTTTGAGCAAATCACTCCTCTTACCAGCCTCTCTTTCCAAAATGAATGAATTGCTTATCCCCAAGGTGCTAATCACAGATAATGGTCCAATGTTGCATTTCATCCAGAGGCTTCTGAATTTTGATCCTCCACTCCTGGAATATAATATTTTACTTCAAATGAGTGAACTTCAAATAATGGGAATTATAGGTAGTACTGCTGTCTTTTACCAGTGCTTCCTTTTATTTATTTATTCATTCATTCATTTTTTGCCTGCGTACACTGAGGTTACACAGCCAGCAGTGATGTTAACAAACTTGAATTTGAATTGGAAGGTGTGACGGCATGAGTTTCCATAAGCAGTTCCAATCTTCAAGGTTGTACAATTATGTATGATTTTGTAACTAGTGGGGTTTCCAACTAGTGCCAATGCTATTTTTCTGAATTGGTTTCATTATTTGGAAAGTAAATAAAGGCAGTGTTTTCATCCCCAAAGATGTAATTTTATATTCAGAGAGTTAGAAAAATGTTGCAAAAAAAAAAAAACGGCCAAAAAGAAACAGGCATTGCATATTGGCATTTTTAAGTAGAACAAGGAAAAGTTGTTGTGTTTTTTTTCAAATAAAGGATTCAGAGTTCTTTTGCTTGCAAATGGGAAAGATGACTAAGTATTAACATTGTTCTTTACTATAATTAGAATTATATATACAAGATATGGTTGACTCTTAATAAGTCAGACAAAAGCATACCTAAAGCAATTCTCTTTCCATACGTACAATAAGCAATGATGCCTCAGAGGAATTATAAATATGCAAATTGCCATATTTCTAAATTAGCACAAATTACCCCAGACTCTTCATCTGTTAAAAAATGATCATTCAGTTCCTTTTCAGCTCATAGAGAGCTTTCTCTTCTTTCAATGGAAAAAGAGTTAGCCAAATTAGCTAATTGCAACAAATCAGTGGCAATATGACTTTTACCTTGGACAACTCTCTATGTCTTTTCATGTTGATAAAGTCTCTGGACTTAAGTGAAAACCTACATGCTTTAATTTGTAACTTAAAAATAGAAACTAGATATTTTTCCTCATAACAAGCTTTTTTTTTTTTTTTTTGAGAAGGCAGAATCGCTGAGAACCTTTCTAGGTCTTTTTAAACTGTTTTTACAGTTCCATTGCATTGAAATTGGCTGACTAATGATTTAAATAGAGCACTGCCACAGGGTAAGTCCCCTAGTAGATCTGGGTTTAAGAAACAAAGATCAAAGAATGCTTCCTTCCCAGAGCAATGTGTGAATTCCCTTCCCATGAAACACAGGTTCATCAATTCACAGGGTTACATTCTTCTGACCATTTTCCTCTTTCTTACATAGGACAATTAAATTGCTTCTAGTAAACAT
This sequence comes from Mormoops blainvillei, assembly GCA_004026545.1. Classification (NCBI taxonomy): domain Eukaryota; kingdom Metazoa; phylum Chordata; class Mammalia; order Chiroptera; family Mormoopidae; genus Mormoops; species Mormoops blainvillei. The sequence continues at coordinate 421,365 of PVJD01000257.1, forward strand.
TTCAGTGTCCCATACATATTTCTTTAAAAAGATCTACTTTTTACAAATAGCATTTTCTCAAAATAAGCACTGAAATTTTTTTCCTTCTTTAATATACTTTCTACACAATTAAATGCATCTTAGCTGGAGTGAAACTAACCACCATAGACCCAAAGTTTGAGTTGCAAATGTAATCATAATGCTATTTTGGAGGGAGAGCAGAAGCTCAAGAGTACACTATAGCTTCCCAAAAAGTTAAATCTGAAAAATGTGAGATTGTTTTGTTATTTGAATTTGAATTAACATTATTGCTTCTTGCCTAAGAAGGAGTGTTGTCTAAAAAAAAAATGAAAGAATAAACTTGAAACTCTGACTATAATTTGACCTATTTAATGACGCCATCATGGTTTTCTTCCACTCAGTAAATTATCCCTTCTGAAATATAAATTACATTTGCAAATAAGTTTCATGTATGTTTATCTCATTTAATTCTAACCACAACCCCACCAGAAAGGCAATTATCCCCACTTTACAGATGAGAAAACCAACCCCAAGAAGGTGTTACTTAAAGCAGACCTTCCTCTAAATCCATTGTTCTTTCCACTACACTAACTGTTTCAAATTACTAGAAATATCAAATTTTGCATGAGGTTGGTCAGTGATGTTAAATGATAAACTGAGGCATATTAAAAATGTTAAGAGTTTATTTGAGCAAAAATGCATTTGGATCAGGTATCATCAAATCTAGAAGATAGAAAGGAGCTTCAAGGAGCTGTACGAAATGAAAGACGTTTATAGGCAGAAGGGATGGGAAACAAGAAAGTTATAACTAGCAAAAAAGCAGATTGGCTATTGCAAGGTTGCTTTTCTTTAAGGGAATAAAAGGAGTCCATCGGGCAGATTACCTAAGTAGTTCTGATCAGGAGATTCCTGATTGACTGGTCTAAGATTCTATTTCTGGGACAGCCAACACCGTAATTGTCTTGTTTTGGTGATGTGGAGCTTAGCATAAGTGACGACATTTTGGGCCTAATGTCTTGTTCTAACAGTGGTAAATATGTTTAAGATCAGTTGTTGAAAAGGAGTATGAGTTCCAGAGGACATGACCATACTTTTATCTGTTTGTGAGTTTCTCAAAAGCTAATTACCATAGTGTCTCTAGTATGTAACTCCATACCTGAGATCATAGACTCTCTGTAAGTTTTGATTTGGATTAATGAAACATAATTGAATAAATACATGATTTGTAAATAGTGCCTTTTTTGTTCCTTTAAAACAGTGTTTCCCAAGTTGTTTAAAAAAATATTAAGAAGTATACCATAAAAGTGGCCTCTAGTAAGCAGATTTAGGAATTATTTATTATAGACACTTCTAGAGAATTTACAATGTATATTAGCTAACTAGAGGTTCTGAAAGGTCCTATGGTAAAGAATCTTGCTCAAATTTATTTAACCAAGTACTTCCTAAACATTTGCCTGCGAAATCACCCTTCTTTCTTTTTGCAGAATTATTTTAACTTCCCTCCATGGACCAGTCCTCCATGGTTCCAAACCAATCCTTTAAAACAAAAACCTAAAAGACAATAGTGGCAGAAGGATACCACTAAAGAGGAAAAAATACTCTAAGCACAGCAGCAATATTTTGAAAAACTTAAGAGCAACATAACTGAAGGTCAGTTGGTGTGAGATGGACAAGACCCAAAAGAGCCTAAGAATCTAGGAGGCAGTGACCCATCAGACACGCTCCTGTGGGCTGGGTGCTCTGAGACTGATCCACACTGGACGAAAGCCCAGACAAGGACGGGATCAATGTCTGGAAGTTTCCATGTAAGTGCAGGTGAGGCTCAGAAAATAAGAACCCAAGCATCTGAGGAATTCAGGAGCTGGCTGGAAGCAGAGAGGGAGGTAGATGATCATAGAAACAGAGAGGGCTCAGCAGATACCAATCTCTGCCGTGTGGCTGGAGCTGAGGGTCAGGAATTCAGGCCTAAGAACCCTCGTGAGTAATGTAGAACTCTAACCTCAGAGAGGGTCAATCCCAGTGAAGAATGTGGGCAAAAGGCAGCGAGTCAGGGGCCTAATGACTATAATTATCATCTATGTATTATATTATACTATAAATATCATACAATTAATAAGGGGGCAGCCCTGCTACTAATACCAAAATTGGGAAGGCCTCCCTTTATTCCCACCCCGACCTTTATGGCCTAGGGCACCCAAAACCACTGATATTTCCAACACAAATAAGGACTTGGGAACCAATTAATCCACATTGGGTCCCTTTAGCAGGTAATCAGGTTAGGTCATGATTAGCCCCTTCCTGTAAATCTAAGTTCCTCTGTCCCCTCTCACCTCTTTCCCTTGTCTTAGAGACCTTGTGGACAGCTAATCTCACTGTGCCTGTCACACAGGGTTGTGACAAAAGGCTTGTGCAGTTGTGCACTACTTGAGGAGACACCGTTACAAGGTACTAGCATCCTTGCCTGGTTACATGTCCCCTCCCTGCCCATGTAAATCTCTCCTTCAATCTGCCTTTTATATTTTCATCCATTGTTATTGCAATGGATGAAATGCATTCTTGCAGCCAATCCCTGCAATTCTTTCAGTTGCCTTATTATTACCCCCACCTAATAAAATCCTAATCCTGTTTTCTCTATTCCTATTCAAGCTACGGAGGGTTGCTGGAGGAAAAGTCAGGGCTGTGCATGCTGGATGCTGTTAAAATGTACAGGCTTCACCTGCTCACCCTTCAGAAATGTTACATAATCATGAAATAAACCTTCTATTGTGATAAATCACTGGGAAAATTACATGGTCTTCAGATAAAAACTGAGACATCAACCATGCCTACAGTTTCTTCCAAGGACTACTCTCATTCTTTCACATTTTCCTCACTGTCCTCAAACCTCCTGCTCCATCCCTGGCCCCTCTCTTTGAACCAAAGACTGAGTTTCCTGTTTCCCAAGGCAACGGTGACCCTTACAAGAGAATTCTTTCAGCTTCGGTCCCCCTGTCTTCCTGAATTCATATTCATCTCTGTTTCTTTCCCTCCTGCCCCAATGCAGGAAGGGTCCCTCCTCCTATCCAAGGTTAACACCACTTCACCCTTCTCTGACCCACTTTAGAGACTTTTTTTTTCTCTGCAGTTGTTATGCTTTTTATCTTCTTTCTCTACTGACTCTTTACTACCAGCTTTTAAACAGTTCACCCTTCAACTCCGCAAGTGACTTTTCCTACCATTCTTCATCTCTTCATTGTCACCTGTAACTTTCTTGAATTCGCTGGCCTCCTGAACTCACTGTCATCTGGAACTTTCCCTCCTGAATTCCATTCACGCTCCTCTAGTCCTCACCTCCCATTCACCCCTCAGCCCATTACAACCTGGTTTCTGGCAAACATGCCACTAAAACTCTTCTTGTTAAAGTCCTTCCTACCACAAATCTACTGTTTTCCATTCGTATTGCATGCACTTTCTTAGAAGCATTTGATACTGTTGATCACTCCTGCTTTCTAAAGTGATTTCCCCTTTGGCGTACTCCTGGATTTTCTCCTGCCTCTCCAGTTACTCCTTCTCAGTGTCCTTCAAGGGCTCTTATTCATCCTGTCTTATCAACGATGGACTGTCTCAGGGTTTTTGGCATCTCTCTTTTTCTCCATCCACTCAGCCTCTCCAGGTTATCTTAACTCTACTGCTAGGTATTCAAGTATCCCCTTAATGCTAACCACTTCCAAATTTTGTGTTCAGAACTAAATATCCAGCTCCTTAAGAGACATTTACACTTGCTTCCACAAGCAATTCAAAGGCCATTTATAATCTCATCATTTTCCTAGCCCATCCTGCGCCCCTATGTATCACCTTTCCCAATAAGCCACTCATTGGAGCAGGGGATGGAGCAAGAAATCCTTGCCAGCAAAGACTGTGAGCAGAGCAGAATTTCTTCCCACCTGGCCCCCTCCAAGCAGATGTCTATACTCCAGCAGGGGACCTATTCAAGGCAACAACCTGACACATAATTTCCCTACGCACCCCGAGAGCAATAGGGATTCGGCGAATGGTTACGAAGTCCAAACTTCTTACCATGGCGCACAAGAGTTTTCTTTGGCCACTCCCTATCTTTCATTTGATATTATAGCTAAATAATAAAGCCCCTTTTATTATGTTGTATATGAGGCATCGTTCTAAGCACTTATATATATAGTTTATTATTCCTTACAACAATCCTGTAAGGCAGGTTCTATTACTATTCCTATTTTACAGATGAAGAAACTGAGGCAAAAAGAGATTATCTTGACCAAGGTCACACAAAAGCAGTCAGAATTCAAGCCCATGTGGCCTGGCTTTGAGATCATGATCTTAACTACTATGTTATGCTGCCAAAGGAGGCTTCTTAGGGTCTTAGGGCCCTGGAACATGTCTGGTTCTGCTTTCCCTCTGAACTCTCTCTCTCTCTCTCTCTCTCTCTCTCTCATACACAGACAGACACACACACATACTTCTGCTCTATGTGCTTAGGTAACTCCTATTCATCCTTCAGATCTTCGTATAGAAATCAGCTCCTCTGGGAAGCCTGTTCTGCCTCTCCCTTCCGCACCCACCCCATGCTCTCAAGGTTTATGCCTCTCCTTGGTGCTCCCACAGCATCCTTCGCATGGCTGTCACAACACTTACCACTCTGCCGTCATAGCGGGTTAACTTGTCTGTCTACACTTCTCAACTGCAAGACCCTCAAGATAAGGACTATGTCTCAGTATGTGTTGGGTCTTCAGTGCTTCACACAGTGCCTGGCACATGGTAGGGGATGAATGGTAGTGGGTTAGTGTTGAATAAATACAAGGAGAATGTTCAAATGGCATCAGCAGACAGGCTGACTTGAGGCGGAGTTGTCTAGATACTGGACTAGGGCTCTTTAAATTGACCCAGACCTGACCCAGAGTTGTTCCCAAACATAAGTGTAGGATTGAGCCCGTGAGTGAAGACTTCAGGATCCCAGCTGTTGAAACCAAAAAAGAGGAGATTGCTTTGAGCCAGGAGGGGACTAAAGCATTAGCCTTGATAGAAGCCTGAACAGATCTTATAAAGTGGATTAGGATGTAAGAAAAAAATGAAAGCAGATAAGCAGGAAGGAGGGTGAAGTTTTAAAGAGAGAATTATTCTGGGAGGTTAAAATAAAGAGTGTGAGAATTTGATATGGGAGCTTGATCTAAATTTAAACTGGGGAGTTTAAGGTTCCCAAACCCACACAACTGATCTGGAAAATGTAACCAAGTTGAAGAGTAGTCATGGTGCATTTAGAATAAGCATTTTTGTATTATTTGGAATGTGCTTCAAATGGTTGTAATAATTCATTTTTCATAGGTAGGGGTAATCTGGGTATTTTTCTGTGTTGGTTTGCCACTCTAAAGAGTGGCAGAGGATAAAACTCCTAATTCTAGTGGAAGGTCCATTAGGAAACCTTTGGCGTGCTTTCTGGATGAAGATTGATCTTAGGTTATAATCACTCCGTTCACTGAGTCTTTTAATAGGATGCCTGAGTCTAGGGCAGAAACATTAATGTACTGTGACGGTCTGAACTAAGAAAAGCATCTCAGTAAGAAAAATTGGCAGAGTTACCACCACACACAGCAAAACATCAGAAATATTAGAAATAGCTTGTTTGTGTCCCTATTTTAATGAACATTTATATTGACAACAAATCATCTTGTAATTATTTTAAATATCCTTTATATTAAACTTCATTATTTCAGATTTATTAATATAAAATATGTGATAACCATTTCTAGGTTTGATAATAAAAAGGAGTTTTGCCTTTCACAGCAGTTTTATTTTATCTTCAATAGGACTTGCACATTTTTTTGTCTGATTGAGAAAATATATAAAAAACACTTAGAGCAGTCCCTGTCACATAGCAAGGGCTAACCAATGTTAAATGTTATGCTATGCTTGTTTAGAAATTAAGACTTCAAGAGAACAGTTTATGGCCGAGTAGAATTCTATTGTGTAAATGTTCCATAGTTGTTTTACCCACTAATCTATTGATGGGCACTTGGGCTGCTTCATATCTTAGCGATTGTAAATAATGCTTCCATGAACATAGGGATACATATATTCTTTCTGATCAATGATTTGGGTTTCTTTGGATATATTCCCAGAAGTGGGATCACTGGGCCCTAAGGCAGTTCCATTTTTAATTTTTTGAGGTATCTTCATACTGCTTTTCACAGTGGTTGCACCAGTCTGCATTCCCACCAACAGTGCAAAAGGATTCTCTCTTCTCCAAATCCTCTCCAGCACTTATTGGCTGATTTATTGATGATAGTCATTCTGAGAGGTATGAGGTGATATCTCATTGTGGTTTTAATTTGCATTTCCCTTATGATTAGTGACACTGAAGATCTTTTCATATGTCTATTTATTTTGACCATCTGTATGTCCTCTGGAAAAATGTCTATGCAGGTCCTTTGCCCATTTTTCAGTTGAATTGTTTGGTTTTGGGGGTATTGAGTTTTGTAAGTTCTTTATAAATTTTGGGTTTTAACCCCTTATCAGATGTATTGGTGAATATGCTCTCCCATGGGTTGTCCTTTTATTTTGTTGATGATTTCCTTTGTTGTGCAAAAACTTTTTAGTTTGATAAAGTCTCATTTGTTTATTTTTTCTTTTGTTTCCCTTATCTGGGGAGATATATCCAATAAAAATTACGACCAGCAATGACTGAGATTTTGCTGCCTATGTTTTCTTCTAGGATTTTTATGGTTTCAGGCCTTACATTTAAGTCTTTGATCCATTTTGAATTTATTCTTGTGTGTGGTGTAAGAAGATGGTCTAGTTTCATTTTTCTGCATATACCTGTCCAATTTTCCCAACTATCTTTAGCCCATTGTATGTGCTTGCTTCCTCTGTCAAATATTGACTATAAAGGTGTGGGTTTATTTCTGGGCTCTCTATTCTGTTCCACTGATCTATGTGTCTGTTTTAATGTCAGTATCATGCTATTTTGATTACTATGGTCTCATAGTATAGTTTGATATTAAGTAGCATGATTCCTCCAACTTTGTTCTTTTTTCTCAGGGTTGCTGTTGCTATGCAGGGCCTTTTGTGGTTCCATATAAATTTTTGAAATATTTGTTCTAGTTCTGTGAAATACGACATAAGAATCATATTGAATCTATATATTGCATTGAGTAGCGTGGACATTTAATAATGTTAATTCTTCCTATCCATGAACATAGTACGTACTTCCACTGTTTTGTATCTTCTTCACTTTCTTTCTTCAGTGTTTTATAATTTTCTGAGTGCATGTCTTTTACATCCTTGGTTAGATTGATTCCTAGGTATTTTATTCTTTTTGAAGCAATTTTATCTTTTGCAACAGCATGGATGGGCCTAGAGAACATTATACTAAGCGAAATAAGCCAGTCAGAGAAAAACAAATACCATATGATTTCACTTATATGCAGAATCTAATGAACAAACTGAACTACCAAGCAAAATAGAGGTAGACTCATAGATAGAGAGCAGGATGACAGCTGTGGGAGAGGGGTATTTTAGAGGGTGGAAGGATTGAGCAAAAAGGAAAATGGACTCACAGACATGAACAACAGTGTGGTGATTGCAGGGGAGGGAAGTTAAGGGGATTAAAAGGTAATGGACAAAATACAATTAAAAATTTTTTTTAAATAACACCCCTTTTTCCCTGCCTTTATTTGTTAAATTTCTTACCTTGATTTCCCATTCTTCACATAGAAGAGTTTTCTAGGCATAGTTTCTGTTTCAGTTTATATAAATTTTATTTTTAAAAAGTTTACCTCCTTAAGAACATAAACTGTTATTAAAAACTCTAAAAATATGTGTCTAATTGTTGTTTAATGAGTATAGATTTTCAGTCATATAAGGTGAAAAAATCCTAGAGATCTGATGTACAACAATGTGTGTATAGCTAACAATACTATAATGTACACTTAAAAATTGTTAAGAGGGTAAATTCATGGTATGTGTTTTTTACCATAATTTAAAATAAAATCTGTGTCCAAGTGGTCTGTTGATTGCAAATGAGTCTCATCTCTTCATTAAAGTAAGTACTACAGCAGAATCTTTTATTGAAAATCTCTAGTAAGTGAGAGTCGCAAAGGTACTTGCATTGATGGGATAACACTAGCCGCTGTAATAAATAAATTTCTTCTGTCTTACAGATATTACACATTTTAAAACCCCTTTCTTGCTCACATGGTGCTTCTGGTTGGCAGGCATCTTTCTTGCAGGTAGTGACTTAAGTACCCAGGTTCAGTTCATCTGTAGTTCCACCTCAGTTAGGTCCCCATTGTCATGTGCCTCCAGCCAGATGGAGGAGGAGGAAGAGGAAATGGAAGAAGAGATTGCAGGTAGAAGGGCATACCTGCTTCTTAAAAGACTTAACCCAGAAATGATGAATGTCACTCCTGTTCACATTCCATTGGCCAGGACTCTCATATGGCCACACCCTGCATGCCAGGGAGGCTGGGAAATCTAGACCGTGGCTCAGCAGCCATGTTCCAGCAATAGTTGTAACCATGAAAGGGAGAAAGGATTTTGGTGGTCAGCTGGCCACCTCTGCCATGGCACTCAAAAACAGTTTTTAAAAACATGTTTAATTTTAATTCAGACCTAATAAAATTAAATTATCATTCTCTTCAGTACTGTAAGTATACTTTGCAAAAATATTGTAAAATATTTTAAGATTCTTTAAAAAAATTTTTTTTTACTTTTGTCACATCCTTAATTTCCACATATCATACTTTTAAATGGGATTTAAAATGATTCAAGAATCACCGAATTCATTTTTAGACTCTAAAACATCAAGAAACATTCAATGTTGACAAAAATGTCCTCCAATACTTTTTCTAGATATAAAAATTTATTATTATATACCATACCTCAGCATATGCTGGATGTACAGGAAGAAAAATGTCAATCAAATTCCAACTTAATTCAGATGAAACACTCACTTTTTCAAATTTCTGCTCTTAACTTTCATTTTGAATTCATAATGTAGATTCATAATGAAGTAATTTTCTGATAAAAAGAAATACTTTAAACAATATTTTAAAAATCATTGAGTCAGGGATTAAAATGGAAAAGAAAAATTCCCGAGTTGGTGTTAGAACTGAGGTCCTAAGAAGTAAAAGCAAGTGGAGACAGGGCATCACAAATATGTGGAGAGATAATAGGATTTCAACTTCTTATTTTAAAAAGAGATTGAGACAACAATTTGGGTGAATCATCTAAATTTGCACATTTTGTGTGTTCCCATCATAAGTGACTTGTAGTCATATGTACTTCTGTATATCATTATTATTACAATTAATAGAAACAATAACTAACAATGATTAAATAATAGCTTACTCTGGGAACCTGGAACTCTTCTGTCTAGAGTGAAACTACCTTATGGTGAAGTTGGACACATTTAAGTTACACACACATACTCTTGCACATAATGAGAAGTGTGCATCGTGGCACCTCCAAAGCGATATCCTTGTGTGGAATAAATGGCATTTGCCTTCAGAGTCCCCATCTCTCCCTTCTTAAAAAAGACTCATCTGAATCTTCCTGCCCTAGGCAGGTTTCTCTCTGCCTCATCACCCACCTCAAGGACCCAGTCAGTAGCTTCCCCTAAATCAGTCTCTTAGGTTTATTGATGAACTGGCCTATTTACCTAGTATGAATGAGTTTCTATCAATGTAGCTCTTAGACTTGACATTTGTTTTTGTTTTTGTTTTTTTAATCTCTAATTGTGCATGAAAGGAATTGTAAAGAAAAGGAATTTCAGACATAAACAAAGAGATGAAGAGGGATTCGAGGAGTTAAGGACACTCTGTAATCCCCTACCAGGGGTGTCCAACCTGCGGCCCAACACAAAATCATAAATTTACTTAGAACCTTTTTTTAGCTCATCAGTTTTTGTTAGTGTTTGTGTATTTAATGTGTGGCCCAGATAACTCTTCTTCTTTCAGTGTGGCTCAGAGATGCCAAAAGGTTGGGCACCCCTGCTATGCCCACTCTGAAAGAAGAATTACTTATTTTCCTGTATGTTAAGTGAGGAGAGTCTTTTTTGGGGTTATGTCCTTCTTTCTGACTTTGAAGAAACAACAGTTTTTGACTGAGAAGGATTCCCCTGATAGGTGGAGCACAAGTCTCCTCAACTATCTTACTCAATGTTCCTGAGAAAGGGGTCACTTCTATGTAGCTCCAAATCGGGCCAGAAACTGAGGCCTCCCTGTTTATTAATATTCCTGATCAGGTTTCTTGGAGGGGTCAACCATTTTACCAACTGGCTGAAAAGCTCTTCAAGAAATAAAACAATCCCAGAAACTAAGCCTGAAATCAAAGAGTAAAATCTTTTTGAACAGCAAAACATCTCTGTGAAGGTGTAAAGTCAACAAGGTCAGGCTTTCTAGGAATGAGACCTCAGTAGGACCTTATCCTTTGTTAGAGATGATTCACACCCTTGGCTCTATCCAGTGGATCAAACTCTGGAAGGAGGACAAAGAAACCCAATAGACCAGAGCTTTCTTTAGGTGGACCTGGAACTTTGATAACAGGAATAGCCAAAGTCAGTGAGCATACATCTGCCTCAACCCACAGTTAAACTCTGAAGCCACCACCATATCCAACCCATACCTCACCTGACTTCGGGTAGACTTTTTGCCTCTAGCTGCCTCACCTCACGCCTGTCTGCACCTTAGATGCTACTGCCCCGTTCCAACCTGCAAAACTATGCCTGGTACAATATCCTGAACGCTTTCTTGCCATTCGGAGAATAGGGAGATGTCAGCAATGACTACTTTCTTACCCCTTGAATGACTTTCTGCTTTTTTGGGAAAAGATGCTAGACTCTGGCTCCCAGAGCTCTATTCCCAGAAGATAATAGGGTCAGAGGAGAAAGAATCTCATTTTTACCATTAATGTCGACCACAGAGCCCAATCTGTCCTCAGGGCCCCTCTGCCTTCTAGAACTTCTCCCTACTCCCTCCAACACAGCTATGTCCTCACTGCTCAACCCTTAATACACCCTTCTCCTTCTTTTTTCCAAGACTCCCAGATATAGATTGTGGATTCTCAGAACGTTTTCTTAAATTCCAATTAGACTTTAATTATATATTCAGATGGCAGCTTCATTTTTCTGTATATTATATCTTCTATGTTGTTTTCTACTTTTTAGTAATAAAGGATTTAACCAAATTTAAATGTGACTCATTTGCTAATATAATACTACACTTATAGTATTATTATACTTTTTTTAGACAGAAAAAAAAGTCTTCATAGGAGTTAGTCCTGTAACATTGGCTTCATAGGTTTTAGATCTCGTGACTTTCTTCTTTGTAATTTAGATAGATCATTTTAATTAACTTATCAATGGGAAAATAAACTATAATTTTCCAAGAACTCCAGAAAAATCGTGTTTACTTTTTTGTTTTTTGTTTTTTTTATGAATAACATTATCTTGGCGCTTTTAAAAAATGGGGCGAAATTTTCAAGAGGAGTTTGATGATGAAAGGCATAATCTTTGATACTTTTCTGTCCTCTCTGCCCCCAAAACTCTCTATACCTTAAACTAAACCCTTTGTCTTCTAGGTTCTGAGTCCAATCCTGCTTCTGGCCACAGGAGATTTAAGAAGCCTAAAAAATCAACCTTCTGCCAGTTATGCTCTGTCTGGACACATTCCCTGGTTCTAATCACTGGGTTTTGACATAGTTCTTTATAAGCCACTTCCCATTTCTTACTCCCACATCAATAGCTAAATTCTCATCTCTACCTTTATTTTCCATGAAGTTTCTATCCTGGTGTTTATTTCAGTTAGGAATGTATTTGACTGTAAGCAACAGAAATCCCCAAAGTGATTTTTACCAAGCAAGTGTTCTTTCTTTTTTTTTTTTTTACAAGAAACCTGGAGGCAGGGTATCTAGGGCTGCACAATATCAAAGGTACAGCCTTATTTTCTTTTCTTGCTCTCCCACCCTTAGCATGTTGCCTTTGACCGCTATATACTGATAGAGCATGCAGCATGCTTGTATTCAACACTGAAAAACAAAAAAGAAGAGAAAGATTCTTGCCAATAATATTTAACCCTAGTTATCAGTAAAGAAAATATTCCCTTAAAGTCTGTTCCTTACTCCCAACAGACATCCCTTAATATGTCTTATATGAGAATTGGGTCACATGGCCACCCCAGACTGCCAGGGAGGGAAGCTGGGGATGCTTTTGGGTAACAAGCAACAGTATATTTTGTAGTTCTTGCTATAGTTATTCTAGGCCTGAGAACCTTCCTGCTCTTGTCCTCCTTGGAACTAAAACAGTGCTCTGAAGCCCAGACCCATAACCTGGGTGGTGCTACCCACTTCCAGTCCCTTCTACTGCTGACTACCTGCCCAGGATTTTCTACTCATGCTCTGACATGACTGTATAGCTATTTACTCTCAGGAGACTGACTGAACAGCTTTCTATCACCTGAACTGGCCTCACCCTCAAAACACCCACTCTCTGCCAGGTGCTTGGTCTGAAACTCTGAGGTCCCCACTCCCACCCTTTAAGCCAAACTAGTCAATAGAGCTGAGCCTTCATACTCTCCCTCAAAGACAATTCAACATTTCAGTCTCAGACTGCCTTTGTTCTTGTATTTCTTGGAGTGTATCTGATACAGGAAAGCCCTCAATAAAAATGTTTTGTTTTGTTTTTTTAATGAATGATGAATGTCTATGTGTACCAGAAAGACATGGAGTAGAGTAAGAGACAATTAGGCAAAGCCAGAAATCTAGAGGGAATCATCCAATGATAATTCTTTGTTCTGTGTGACACTCCAGGAGTACATGTTTCTATGTGACAAAAATTTACATGTAGATAATTCGTTCTTCAGTTGCTATGCTGCTTAGAGAATGCTGGTGGAAAAATATTTTTCTCCCCCTTCTTGGAAACTTAAGGAAAGAATCAGGCACACATCCTCACATTACACTGAAGCTAATAAGTTTTTTTGTTGGCCTTCCATGCATGCAGTTTTAATGTCCCTGATTTTATGAACCATGATATATAGACATGGATAATCGGTGGCAGATGTACATATCTTCTCTTCCAGAATAAGTTTAAGGAAATATGATCTAACTAAGGAACAGTTAAACGTGCACTGATATTTAAAGGCTACAATCCCTTTGGATAACACTTAAATGAAAGAAAGTTTTTGTTACACAAACAAAAGCATAAAATAGAAATTTAAAAGATGATAAAAATATTTAGGAAAATCATTTTGCACGTAGAGTTTTGACAAATATTCTACATGGACAGACCTTCAAAGAGAAAAATGCATAAGAGGCCCTTGTGGTTTCCCATTATTTGTTGTGGTGACAGCAAAGAAGCTCTGTTATATGTATAGATATTACTCATCCTACATTACCATGATATTCTAATTATAACTTTTACTTAGCATTACTATCACATGCATAAATGTATTCAAAACTGAAGCAGAGGAACAGAGAATACAAAATCTCCAGACAACATGGAAAGTCCTATGTTTCCCTTTGTCAACTTGGATGCTTCCAGGAAAAAAAAAAAAGCAACAGCAATTATACAGGCAAACTTATTACTGAAATTGCAACTGCAGCATGTCACTGAAGAAACTGCTGGTCGTGACTTGCCTTGCTGTTTACCAAGTTATTTTGGAAAAAAAAAAATCGGTGAATGAGTTAGACAAATCCATGAAGGAATTTGCGACAAATCATTTAGTAACTATAGATGATTTAACTGTAACTATCTAAATTACATTCTCATCAACATTTTTGAAGGGAGAATCAGACTCTCAAAAGACAGAGTCACTACTGAAATTTTATAACTTTATTTATTGACCCATATTATCAGCTCTCATACTTCTAACATTTTATCTACCAGAATTAATCTTGTATTAATAAATGTGAACCATGGAAATAATTCCATGTACCCATTTTCCTCATATCTCTGATCTTTGATTTTTTTCTTCTCAGTCAGAATTTCTGTCTGAATTTGTAAAAGAGGTTAGGTATCAAGTAACTTATTAGTGGTTGACCCTTTTGTTCTTTGTTTGTTTGTTTTTTTAATATTTATATGGATATAGTAAAAAATTTATTTTTTATTGTATACATTCCATTACCATTTATCCCCCTTTTACCTGTCCCCCTTCTACTTCCACCATCACCACACTGTCCATGAACCCTTTTGTAATACGGCTTCCCTGCAAAAGATTCTCACTCAGCGGAGCAAGCTTGGGCAACCTGACTGTGTGGGGGGATAGGGCTTTGGAGATACGTATTCATGGGTTCCCCCTGTGTTTTAGCAGTCTTCATGCTTCTTTGCCTGGGGAAAGTATTAACATGCCACAGGAGGAAAGCAGAAGTTGACTGCAAGATACTTCCCTTCTTGGCTTTAATTCCAAATGCTTAAACCACCCCCACTCCCAGAAGTCTCTGCTGGATTCCCTGAAGGGAAAAAGAGAACTGGGCTTGCCTCTGAGGGAAAAGGCTGCACTGGAAAGAAAATGAGAGATGTCTATGCACTTTGTGTTCACTTGCCTTTTCTTCCCTGGTAGTAACCCTACGGAAGTGGCCAGGCATTTCCAGCTCAGAAAGACTCCTGCACACATGCGTTGAATGAAAGCAGCACAGTCCTGCACCCGAGGAGCTCTGAGAACAAAGGCAGGGGGCGCCGCCACTGAACCCAGAGCGGGCGGGTGACTCAAGGGACCTCCCCAGGGGCTTGAGGCTCTGTGACGTCTCTGTACTTCCCTGACATGGGGTGTGGACAACAGGGGAGGGGAGCCCTAGAAATGATTGAGGTTGAGTTTCTGGTCTACCTTGTAGAAGGGGAGACCCCGAGTCAAAGTTAATTCAAAAAAACAAAGAAATATGAGGTGTTTTGCACCTTAGAGTTTGAGGATTGAGACTGATAGAACAACTGAATGTAGATGCTAAAAAAAACACAGAAAGGAAGATCTACCTCCTTCCCATACTAAAAAAGAGCAGTGGTCCCTTTCACCAACAACTGATATTCTTTAGGAAAAAAATCCAGTTTTGTTTACTGTGGTGAACCACACATAAGAATTAGCTGTGTTCATTTGAGAATGTGATCTTGAAATACTATGAAGCATTTGGTGTACCAGTGTACGTTCAAATACAGTCCTATAGCACCGCTCAAAAGAGATGGGGCTTTCCCTGAGCTCACACACAGCCTTCATTTCCTGAGCATATTCCGTTGCCTTTCAATGGAGTATTGTAATAATACTCCGTGTCCAGCTTCTGCACCAGGCTGCACAGCCCAAAAATGACGGAGCTTTGAAAGGAATTATTCTTTCCAAAGCACTGGTATCCCTATTACTCGTTCAAGTTCTGCAATACAGTGTAGTAACAAGAACCGTGAATAAAAATATTAACTATTTTCTGACCAAGATGAGCCAGCATTAATACCAATATATTTTCCCCCTTAAAATAAAGGTTGAAATGGATACTAAGTTATTGCTGAGGAAGAAAGGAAAGAGGAAACTGTCACAAATATTTGCCGTTTTTTGTGGAGGACAATTACACATGTTCCTTAACATTGGCTAATAGTGAGTAGGCAAAGTCACAAAAAATATTCATGGCTTCAAATTTAATTTATTTTCAGTGAGACTCTGATCATTAGAGCAACAGGATTCTCCTGGGTGTTTAAAGAAATGGGGGAGATAATCTATTACAGATATTCATTATATATAATATTCTTAACAAAAGATAGCACTTTAGCTGCTTTATGCTTAATTTCTTTTCCCTAATTAAGGACTAATTCATGTGTTTAGAGACACTTTGTTAAATTTTTTAGAGCAGTTTTAGGTTTACAGAAAAATTGAATGGAAAGCACAGAGCTCCCATACATCCCCTTTACCACCACCATCACCCCAAAGTTTCCCCTATTATTAACATCTTGTATTAGGTGTTATATTTGTTATAATTAATAAGGCAATACTGATACATTATCGTTGACTGGAGTCCATAGTTCGCATTAGCATTGACTCTTTGTGTTATCTATCTATCTTATGGGTTTTATCAAAGGTGTAATGGCATGTATCCATCACTATATATCACACAGAATAGTTTTGCTGCCCTTAAACTGCCCTGTGCTCCCCTGCTCACCCCTTTCTCCCCCTGGAATCACTTTCTAACCTGGGGACAGGCATATCATTGGTGCTTTGTTGGTCCTGATGGACGTACTGCATAGAATTGGGCTCTGCTTTGTGCTCAGGTTAGAATTACTGGGAGAAGGGTGTCACTGTCCAGGTAGGGTACATTTTTGAATGGTTTTAGTACCTGACTTGGTCTTCAAATTTACACTTTCACTTGGTGCAAAAAAAAAAAGCAGAAATAATTTCAAAGGCAGAAATAGGGTTATATCTGAACACAGTTAAGTTTTCCCTTGGAAGGAGGCAGATGAATAGATCAGACAAAGGTTTTTATCTTATTCCTGTATGTATTTAGAACAAGACATTCTCCTTTCATGGAGAAAGCAATAAAAGCATCTGTATAGACAGCTATAATATTTAAATGTCATTTAAAATATTTTTCTTGCCCTGGCTGGTGTGGCTCAGTGGATTGACCACCAGCCCGCAAACTGAAAGGTCGCCAGTTTGATTCCCAGTCAGGGCACATGCCTGGGTTGTAGACCAGGTGCCCCAGCAACAGGCGTGCAAGAGGCAACTGATTGATGTGTGTCTCATGCATCACTGCTTCTCTCCTTCTCTTTCTCCCTCCCTTCCCCTCTCACTAAAAAGAAATAAATAAAAAATCTTTTAAAAATATTTTTTTTTCTCGTACAAAGTTTTATAAAATAGGCCCTTACAGTTAGTAAAATTTTGTGGTGATCTTATTCAACTCCTTGCCTTTACGTAAAATCACCCATAAGATATTTTCTAAAGTTGTTTTTTTTTAAGAACTACTATAGATATACATTCTACAAAGTTCAAAATTCATTTCATTTTTTGATACCCTTATGGTAAAAAATCTAAGTACACCTAAATTTCATTATGTGACTATATGCTTATTTCCCACCTCAATCTTAATTTCTAGGGAGAAAGAACCCTATCTTCTGTATAAAAAAATTTTCATAAATGTTAAGATCATTGATAAGTTTGCTCTTTTTTTTTTTTTTCTCTCTCATGAATAAATGATTCTGGCTTCTTCATCTTTTCCCATCAGGTTTTACTTTCTATTCTTAAATTATCCTTCTGGAAATGATAAGAAAACATGCAGCATGAGAATGACAATTCAGCATCAAAAACTGTCCTTTTGTGTACCAGGCCATTTCTAACTTATAAATACCCAAAATGGCCACTGTGTGTTCTTCCAAGGAGGACTCTACCCTAACAACTTTGAGCTTTCACTAAACATATAACTTAATCATCATGAACAACTACCTTTATGAGTGCAATTTGTAAAACATGGTATGGGTTTTTTCCTTATGAGGTTTATCATTTATTGGGAGTGACCCAAACCATAAAAATGTGGACATAGTTGTTTGTAATGGGCAGAACTTGCAGATTACAAACATTCAGAGAAGGAAGCCTTCCCTTGCTGATTTGGGGGGCCTTTCATGGAGTGTCCTGGAGGTGGCTGAGAAGGTTGGACAGGACATGGATGGGCAGGGGGGAGAGGTGAAGACAGTACAGACAGTGAGAACAGCAAGAGAAAACAAAGTCACAAAAGCAAATGCCATACAGCCAGGAAGGAAAGATGAAAAGGCAGCGGGAGTGAAACAATGCTGAGAAGTGGGGGCAGAGAAGGCGGGGGTTGAGAAAAGCTTTGAAGCTGGTTAGAGGAGCTAATTTGAGACAGTAACAGACAACAGGGCATCTTTGCAGGCTTAAAAACATTGCTAGCTATTTTCACCCGCCTCTTACTGCAAATGATAGAAATAGCTAGTTTGGGCAGAAAGAGTAAGTAATCTTTCAGTTTACATATCTAAACCTAGGGAAAGAAAGAAAAATACTAGCTGGTTCTCAGACAACCACAACTAAGGATGCAAATACCGCTAGGAATCTCCCCCTCTGCTGTTGTTTTTTTAAATCTCTACTTTGCTCTCATATTTTCTATGATATTAGACCCATAGTCACCAACATTTTCTGGTTTGCCTTTTCCTGAGTGTCCTGTCAGAGAAGAATTGACTTTTTCTCCTAATTCTAGTTAAAAGAAAGAAAGAACAAAATGCTGGGAATACTTCTGGTTATCCCAGAGTGGAACACATAGTCTCACCTGTAACCAGGGTAAAGAGGTACTATAATTAGCAGCAGCCCTTAGAACCACATGGTAGAGTTGGAGGCTGGGTTGGGAGGAGCAATTCCAAAGAAAACATAAGGTCTCCAGAAGAAGAGAAGAGAACAGGACAGAGGAAGTAGCAAATGTCCTCTGCAGTGACATTTATTGATTCTGTATTGTCATTCTCTATGAATAAAAAATAATGCAAAATCATTTTGAAAACTGGGAATATTGGTCAAACACAAAGAAGTAAAAATTAAAATAACCTAAATTTCTTAATCCAGAAATAATCAACCTATTAATATTTTGGTATGCTATTTTCTTTCAGTTCTTCATGCATTAGGACACTGAGATATCCATGTCCTAATCTCTGGAACTGTGAATATGTTATACAATAAAAGGGATTTGCAGATGTAATTAAGTTAAGGATTTTGAGATGGGAAGGTCATTCTTATCTATCTGGGTGTGCCCAATATAATCACAATGATGCCTATAGGAGGTAGACAGGAGGGCCATAGTCAGTGACAGAGATTGGGAGATGATATGCTAGGGGCTTTGAAGATGGAGGATGGGGCTGTGAGCTAAAGAATGCTGGCAGTCACAAGAAGCTAGAGAAGGATAAAAACAGGTTCTCTTCAGAGCTTCCAGAAGGAATGCAACTCTGCTGACACCTTGATTTTAGTCAGCTGAGGCTGATTTTGGACTTCTGAACTTCAGAACTATAAGATAACTTTGTGGGGTTTTTTCCAATCTTCACCCAAGGATATGTTTGTTGATTTTAGAGAGAGAGGAAGGCGGGGGAGAGAGAGAGAAATAGAGAGAGAGAGAGAGGGAGAGAGAAATACTGATGTGAGAAACACTGATTAGTTGCCTCCCTCATGCTCCCCGACTAGATATCAAGCCCACGACCTAAGTATGAGCCCTGACTGGGAATTGAAACCACAGCCTTTTGGTGTACGGGACAATGCTCCAACCAACTGAGCCACCGAACCAGAGCATAACCTTGTGTTGTTTTAATTAACTGAGTTTATGGTAATTGGTTATAGCAGCAATAGGAAGCTAATGCAATGGATGTACATGTATTTTTGTGGGTTTGGGTTTTTTAGTTTTTTCAACAAAATCAGGATCATACTTTACTTAATATTTTGTAATGTGTGTTTTTCAAAATGAAAACATGGTAATTTTTTGTTTTGTTTTAAACAGAAAAATGATATGGTGAAAGTGGGCCTGCTAGTATCAGAAATTGGTTAGGAATATTTTGCAGGGTATTTCAAAGGGAGAAAAGAGAGGCTAGCAAGAGATAAGCCCCCAGGCTTTTGCAAATCCCTTGTTTGAGATGATAAAGATCTTGAGATCAGTGGTAGCAGAGAGAGCAGTGAAGAAGTGACAATAAGGGGCATTTGAAGAACATGACTGTTAGGACTCAGTGACAGCACTTTGGTGATGTCATATTTTTGGCAAGCCTTGTCTCAAAGCACACAACTGAACAAAAGTTCTACTGATCAGCTATTCATCTGTTTACTTTGTTTGTTTTTCCATGACATATTTTTTGAATGACTTTTCCCAACCAGTTCATACAAAGAATCATACAAATAACCATGAGGTAGCAAAGGAAGAGACATTTCTTAATTCTCTCATCAATCCCCTAGATGAACTGCAAAGAAAAAAAAGTGTTAAATGATAAATATATAATAGTAAGAGAATCTAAAATTGTTTTTGGTAAAATAATGGGCTTTGAAAGTTCTAACTGTTCCCATAAAGCATATTTTACCTATACATTGCATATATACATTTTGACCATAAAATGTGGAAAGCTAGATTTATATATATATATATATATTTTTTTTTTTTTGTATAAATTGAAAACACTTGATTACTGATTCTTCTGGGGCATGCTAAAGAGATTCATATTTATTCAATGAAAAACTGAGACTCAAATCATCTGAAGCAAAGAATCACAGATGGATGTACAGAAGTCAATGGAAAGACCACCTTAATGTACCACATTCATTGAAATTTTGTACAATGCATTGAATTACATGTTGCTGATAAGGAACAGTATATTAAACATATCATGCAATGTCATTGAACACATCATGTATCATAATACCAATAAATAATTTATTATATATGTAATATACAGGGTCTGGCAGAAGTAAGACCCACTTGAGTGTGGTTGGTAGGGTAATAACATGGGTATAATAATTTATAGTTTTAATTTGAACATTTCACTTAAAATGTCATATGCTATGCTTGAGTGTGATATTATGTTACATAATTATGTGCTTATGATTTTGTAATAAATTTTTTTAGTAAAAAGGGGGAGTTATTTGTGCTGGACCCTATATATGTATACATGTGTACATGTTTCCAGTCTTTATTTGCTATGTTGTCTTTATGACCAACAGGTGCATATTTACATCTTCGGCCTTGGATGATGTCCCTTCAATTCAACAAATATTTATTGGGCAACTATTATGGACTGAATTGTATCCCCCTCCTGCCAAATTCCTACGCTGAAGCCCTAACCATCCCTTCACCTGGACCGCTAAAGCAATACTTGATGCAAGTTCATGTTCTTACCTAGTCTTTCCCATTGTAGACAGTCATTTTGGGGGATAGGGTCTTTAAAGAGGCAATTAACTTAAAATGGGATTGTTAGGGAGGGCCTTAATCCAATATTAGTGATTGTCCTTATAGGAAGAGGGAATTAGGACAGAGAGAGAGAGAGACAACCATGTGAAGATGCAGCAAGGAGGTGACTATCTGCCAACCAAGGAAAGACCTCGTAAGAAACCAAGCCTGCCGACACTTAAGACTCAGCTCCTGGACCTCTATCCTCCTCCAGAACTGTGAGAAAATAAATTCCTGGGGCCTCCCTGTCACTCAGCACAGTGCCTTGAACTTGAGAGGTACTCAGTATGTGTCTTTTGATTTAGCAAAGATATCAGTCTTCTGCTTTCAGCATTCTTTCAGCCTTGAAACCCTGGAGTCATCTTGGACTCTTTCTCTTCTTCATGCCTTTGTCCAGTCTATTGCCTATGCCATCAGTTTTTCCAACTGTGTTTTAGTTCCCCTCCTTTCTCATCTCTCCATACCTGAATTAACAAAACTAACCTTCCAGTTACTTCCCTTACTCTGACCCATTCTTCAATATGTTGCCAGAAGTTTCTTAATCTTGTCTCTCATCATCCTTTAATTTGACAAATATTGCTGAACTTTTCTATATACAAGACACCATGGATGGAGGAGTCAGACACATGCACAAAAAGTTATACCACCAATGTGCAAAATTTGGGGGGAGCACATAGGTGCAGTAAATAACTTATCCAGAGGAATTGGGAATCAAAGAGGAGACAGTTGAACTGTAATGAAGAAGAGCAGGTCAGACAGAGAAGGGCAAAGGACATTCCAGACAAAAGGAATGGTAATTGCAAAGGCTCAAGAGTTGGGAAAATGGCTGGTACATTCAAGAATGAACTTGATCATTTATCCTATCTCATTGTTTCCCAAACCTATAGTTTGGTCTCCAACAGCCTCCATAATCTTTTCCATCTTATTATTCTTAATAGACCTCTTCAGCTCTAGTAAAACCATTTTCCTCATTGTTTACTAAAAGTAACCTGCTACTTTCTGCTTGATACATTTGCTACACCATCCCTTTTAGACCTGGCAATACCCCACACTGAAGGAATACTTGATGGAAGTTAACCTTCTGTCCTGTTCTTTCGCATTGCAGACATTTTTGAGATGGGCATAATCTTTTTAGTTTATTATTTGGCACTGAACCCAAATCATTCACTCTTTCACTTAGTATGTAGAGCTAATATCACTACTAGTAGTTTAGTCATTGAGCTCAAAGCTGGCTTAAAACTAACACTCTGTAATATGTATGCAGAGAATTGCTGAGTTCTGATTGGTTAAATTCCTTCATGGCCTGATTGTGAACATCAGACCACTCATAAGAGTGCAGGTTGTGATAACTGCTCTTGCATAACAGTTGGTGTTTGTTCTAAGTCAATATCTGGAAATGCCCAGTTCTACAGATTTAGAAAAATAATGCCCTCCTCAAAAGGTTTACTCGTAAATCATCTACTATAACTTAAAAATATATATTACAAAGAATGCGTAACACTCTATTTACTAGATATTAATATTACATAGGGCATGCAATCCCACTTGTGTGAAAGAAGCAGAAATACCCTTATAGTCAAAGATCTAGTGTTCTGCAGTCGAAGTTCGACTGGGAGGGGTGGGATGTGTGTAGGATGCGTCACCGTAGGCCCTTGCCTCACCTTATATTACTGCGCAACTCTATTTCTCCCCATGGTATTCAGATGCTAAGTGCCAGCTAAGCCTCACTTCTTTCGTGAAGTCATCTTAACCTGATCCAACCGTAGTCAGTGTCTCTCTTCTCTTAACTCCTAGTGTATTTACAGTCTGTATCAGAGTCGAGTATTTAGTTGTTCTGTGGTTGTGCTTATTTCATGTTCCTCTCTCATCAACAGGTTCTTGAATGCAGAGATCCCTTTTTTCAATTAAAATTAATTTAATTTTTTATTAAATAATGAATGCTTTGTGTGTTGTTTTCCTTAACATTTTGCTTTAGAGATTTATATAACTACACAAATATTGATTTAGTTCATTAAATTTAATTGTCAATTAAAGAATACAAAATCATCATTTAAAAATAAAAATTAAAGTATGTACTGTAATCACACCACTGCAATAAACATTTTTGTATTCTTCTTGTATTTCTTTCTAGATTTTCCTATATCATGTTTTTTAATGAGTTCATATTGTACCTAGTGTTTACAAATTTTAAAAGATTTTATTGATTTATTTATTTTTAGGGAAAGGGGAAGGGAGGGAGAAAGAGAGGGAGAGAAACATCGATGTGAGAGAGAAACATTGATTGGTTGCCTTCCCTACGCGCCCCAGCCAGGAAGACCTGGAACCCAGGCATGTGCCCTGACCAGGAATTGAAGCAGTGACCTTTTACTTTGTGGAAGAACACCCAACGAAGTGAGCCACACCAGGCAGGGCATATTTATAATTTTTATTGGTTAAGATATTATGAACATCTCATATCAAAAATTATTTTTCTGGAAGCCGTCATTTTCTTAATCTCATTGCTGTATATTTAGGGGATTTCTAATTCTTTACCATCCTCCCACAATATCCTACCTAATGTTTTATTCTTACTCCTTGGTATAAATTCATAGAAGAGAAATTGCTTGATCAAAGAAAAATGTGTACTTTTAAGGTTTAATGTCTGTTGCTAAACTCTCCTGCATGATTTATACTTCCATCTGCAGGGTATGAGAGTGTGATTTCCTCCTTGCCAATAAATGGGTGGGGTCATTTTTAAAAATCAGAGACTATTTCTTGTATTTCTCTCATAATTCTTAAGTGATTCAACAGAACTGGGGACACAGTGGACACTAAAGAAACAGTTTTGATAAATTGATTAATAAGTAGTGTTCTTTCTAACACTTATGACTACTGGTTTTTAAAAAGATTTTATTTATTTTATTTTTGAGAGAGGGAAAGGGAGGGAGAAAGAGAAGGTGAGAAACATCAATGTGAGAGAGAAACATGGATCACCCCGACCTGGACTGAACCCTCAACCCAGGCATGTTCCCTGACCGGGAATTGAACCAGTGACCTTTTGCTTCGTAGAATGGTGCCCAACCAATTGGGTCACACTGGTCAAGGCACTACTGTTTTTTTAGTTAATAATTATTCATTCACTCAACATGTTTATATTACATGCAGTGACCCTTGGTCTGCCTGCTGGAAAGGGATATAGCATTTAGAAATGAAACAAATATTCTATAAATTACTGAGCCATAAATTAAGACAGTAATAACTAGTTTCAAAGGTAAGATGAATAGAAGCTATCTTAAAATGAAAGCTGTAGTGTAATCCTAAGTCTCTTGGGAACAAACAATTTGTCTCATTTTTTTCTAAAAATAGGAAGTACAAAACATTTCTCCTCTGGGGAATAGAACTATGAATTTAGGATATGGAAGCTTCCCATCCTTTAGCTGTTGGAGTATTCAGAATCTGGGAACTTATATTGGAGATGAAGTCAAAACCTGGTGTGGATTTTCATAGTCTCAGCACATTTTAGAACCTGTTTTTTCATTCAGTATGAAGAGGGAAAAATCAACACTAAAATTTCTGGGGAGTTTTAGTTTTTTTTATTTAAAGCTACCTTGGGGCTAGGGTGACTAGATGGATGTCCCAGTCAGTTAATTTAATTTTACGAGGCTCCTGTTCAATTACCAAAAGATCATACTAAGGTAATAATGTACAGATCTTTTTACCTTATGTAAATAGTGGTCATTAAAAATTAGCATGCTTTAAAAGTTACTGATTTGAAGCCTCATTTAAAAGAATATATCCCAGCCCTGGCTAGTGTGGCTCAGTGGATTGGTCACTGACCTGTGAACCAAAGGGTCACTGGTTCAATTCCCAGTCAGGGCACATGCCTAGGTTGCAGGCCAGGTCCCCAGTAGGGGGCACGTTGAGAGGCAACCACACACTGTTGTTTCTTTCTCTCCCTCTCTTTCTGCCTCCCTTCCCCTCTGTCTAAAAATAAATAAATTAAATCTTTAAAAATATATATATCACATAAAGTATTCTTTTATAATATTTTTCTTCCTATGATTGGCTGATAGAGCTAGAATGAGTTTGTTAGCTCATAAAGCATTATGTAGTGGAAAGAGCATGTGAGTGGGATCGGAAGACACAGGTTCTAGTCCACTATCTTCTAGTAGTAGCTTTTTAACTTTAGGCAAGTCACTTCATCTCCAGAGGCTGTAGTTTTCTCTGCTATAAACCAAAAATCTGGCTTAGGTCAGCATTTCTCAAAGTGTACTCTGCGGAAAACATATCTTGCAAGGTGTTTGATTAGAAGAAAGATTTCATGTTCCAGTGGAATGAACTCCATATTCTAATAGTGACTTCCTTGCTTCCTTTACCCACTAGGCCATGTGCATTTTGAGGACAGGAACTATTTCCTCATGTCTTTCTTGTCTTTCTGTTTCTAGGCCTTAGATGGAGCTCAATAAATCCTTGTGGAATGAGTGAATAGTTTCATGTTTTTGTATGCACTGATGAGAACCTTCTTAGGTACCTTTCTCAGTGACTGAAAGTTGCTTTGTTTCCTTTTCTAATTAGCTTAGACCAACCTAAGCACTGGGAGGAGAGAGAGTTGGCTAAGAGCTATCAAAAAATCCTTGAATGGTCTCTTTTTAATTGAAATTTCAATGAAGTAAATTATCTTCCTTGTACAGTAGTATCATAGCCTCATAATAGCATTTGATGATAATAGGGATTTATTAGGCTTGACACCCAGATGTGTCTAAGCTCAACAAACCTGGTCATAAAGGAAATGGGGCAAAAGACTCTAGACAGATGTGTATAAATGATCACTTATGAAAAGTTTCATTTATCATAAAGATATTTATTGTGCAAGGTACTTTGCTAAATATTATGGAAGATATAAGGATGAATATATTGTTGTATTGCATTTATCAGGGAAGATCACAACTTACTGAAATATAGTTAGAGGTAATGAATGATGAATTCCACAAGAAAGGAACTGAGGCTACAGTGGTGGGTCAGCAGCACCATCTTCATATAGAAGAGATAACATTATTCTACACGAGAATATTAAAGCATTTACTCAACTTATACAAAAGTGGTTATGTTTCCAAAGTACAGATAGCTCAAGTGTGAAATGTAGCCCGTGACTGTATTGTGTGGTTCTAAATGCCAGTTTTGAAACAGACTGTGTACTAATTTGGAACAGATCGTGCAAAAAAAAGACCAAAACCACTTGAAAGTCCTCGAGAATATCAGAAAGAAGGAATGTAATTAGGAAAACCAGGATTTGGCCCCAGGACAGAGAAATGAACACCCTGGCTCTTAGAAAGAGAGCCAAGATCTCAGAAATGTACAGTCAATTCTTTATTTGTGAAAATTCAAGATACAGATATTTTACTAAGTAAGCATATGGGAAAACGTGAAAAAGAAGTATTTACTGCAATTAATTCCAGGTCACACTCCTGACTTTTCAATTGTTTTACTGCTATTAACAAACTTGCTTTGCATGTAGTGGGGCAAAAATGATTTAATTCTATTTTTTTCTTCCTTTAATCAACTTTAGAATAAGGTCAAAATAAAGATATAAATTAAAATGTACAAGTCAAGCCTGCATCAAAATAAGCAGTAACTGAGTAATTTAGAGCCTGGAGATAAGGAATCATGCCAACACCTTACTCCTAAAGAACTTCAGTAAGGGGGTGACAGCTATTAAGAACACAAGATAAGCAAATGTCAAAGTTTAAAAGTACTTTAAGATAATTGACATGTCCAATTTTTAAAAGCTTCCCAATATAGCACATGATACTGCAGAGTTTTTGGCCAAAATGGAATTTCCTTTAAAAAAAAAAAGAGGCCTCAGAGATTGCAATGACAATGGTCCTTTAGGTGCCTAAGACAACATCTGCTGTGCTGCTGGCGTCCTCGAGCACTCCCGCCTAAGTCCGGGACAGACCGCTGAACGCCTCGGTGTGTCCCAGGGCCCTCGGACAGAGGCCGCCGGGCCTGCTTCCAAGGGAAGGCGATTGGGGGGGTGGGACAGTGCCCAGATTTTCCGTCCTCGCTCATTCATTCTCTGATTCACAGGTTCCTGAGGTGACTCCTAGGGACGCGCGGAGGAAAGGCGGAGCACCGGGGACCGCCCGGACTGGGTGCGGTCCGGCCCGGCGCCCGAGGGGAAGGTGAGCAGGCGGGGCTAGGGGCGCGGGCAGGGGGTGCGGGCGGTGGGCCGGCGCCCGGGAGGGGAGGGCGCTGCCGCCTGCGCCGGAAGTGAGTGGTTGGCGGCGGGCGGGGGCAGCGCGCGGCCGGGCACGAGTCGGTCAGCCTGTGGGCCGTCCGGCCCTCAGCCCCGCCTTCTGTGTCTCGGCCGGACGCGGCTGCAGGCGGATCCGCCGCGGCTGGGCGCTGCGGCCGCCCCGCCCGGCTAGCGCTCCCGCTCCGCCCCCGCCGCCGCCGCCGCCGCCCGGTCCGTCGGTCAGTCAGTCAGTCACGGAGCGCGCGGCGCGGGAGCTGCGGGCGCTCACTGTGTGTCTCGGGAAGGAGCGCCGCGCCTGGGGAGAAGGCGGTGGCGGCGGCTGGAAGAGCGCGAGCGGCGGCTGCCCAGCCCGCGGCCGCTACGGTAGCCGGGGCCGGCGGAGGACCGAGCGGCTGTAGCGGTGAGTGTCCAGCCTCACCCTCGCGGCTGGCGCGGGGAACCGGGCAGGCGCGGGGCTGCGAGGCACTGCCGCGGCTCCCGTCTCCATTTTCCCGGCGTTGGCCCGGCCATCCGAGCGCGGTGCGGATCGCCGAACCTGGGGCGGGGTCGCGGCCGAGGCTTGTTGGACCTCGGCGAGCGAGGGCGGCCGGCCGGCGGGTGGGAGTCGGAGGGGCCTGGGCTGCACCCTGCGCCCCTGGGGGCCGCGACGGAGGGAGACAATGAGATTTAGGGCCGCCTAGGAGGGTGCGGTTGGGCTCCTCCGAGCGACACCGGGAGCTGGTTGTGCGGGACCGCGGGGAGGAAAGGACTCTCGCCCGTCTAGCTGCTGAAGGCAGTGATTCGGTGTCTGGGGTTCCTCAGGTTCGGTGCCCGCCTCCCCACCCCCGTTTTTCGTATCGGAGTTCAGTGCAGAGACTTAAAAAAGGTGGGGCACCTTCAATGTCTTCTTCCTAATTAAGCAGGCTAAGAAGTAATTGCTCCGTTGCTTTTGAGCCCATTTCATCTTTCTGTGTGTATTCCCGCCGGAAATCCAAACAGCAATTCAGGGGGGGGGGGGGGGAGGGGAGGAGAGGGAGGCAGTGTGATAGCATTGGGATGCCTTCGTGCTGAGACGGATTGAGAGATGTGACTTCCTAATTCAGGCAGTATCTTAGGGTGCCCCCACAGTGGGAGCTGGAAACCGCGCAAGCCTTACTGCCTGTAAGCCCGAAGACGTGGTTCAGTATGAATTAAGAGCTTTTTGGAAGAGTATAGGCGTTATATCAAATTCGTGTGGTGTGTGCATTTCTTACATTCTGTGGGAAGAGCAGTTGGGGAAATCTGGGAGAACTGGAAGGCATTCACTTCCCCTCCCAGCGGGGGCTGATGGCTGCAGCATTTCTCCGCGGAAATGTGGAGAGCTGTCTGTGGACGTCAAGTCCTCTGTAAAGGAACAGTAAAGGTGACGGGTCAGGGGTGGGGCGTAATCAGGTTATTACACGGGTGGCATTGAGTCCATAGGGATATTAAATTCAGCAAATATTTGTGAAATACCAACTATCTGTTAGGCAAGGTAGGGGACACAAGTGAGCAAGACCTGCAGCTTACAGTGGTGGAAAGGAGCTCTTTGAAGCCGGGGAAACCAGCGGTTCCATAAAGCACTGTAATTGGTGTAGCAGGGTGACGTCGGATAAGCTATGGAACTCTCAACAGTGCGTTCGTTCTCTATCAGTAGTGTGGGAACACCACCACCTGCTCCCCTCCCCAGATGGTCGTCAAACAGGTTAAATGAGATAACGTGTGCAAAATGCCTGGCACCTTGCTTGGCACGGAGGTTTTAACAAATGTTAATTCCTTTCTTCCCTCACCCACTGCTCTTGGGATTTTCTTAGGGGAGGGAGGGGGAAGAAGTAAACGTTAAGTAGTTGTAATTCAGTGAATTATATAATAAAATATTAAAGTAGAGGTGCAAAGTAGGGGAGTGTAGAGGAAAGAACTTAATTCATTCAAGATTGGCAGCACCGGGGGAAAATTGATGGAAACTGCGGCATTGAAGTGGAACCTTTAAGGATGGGTAGGATTTCAGCTGATATAGATTTGGAGGGGGAGGACATTCCAAGTAGAGGTGGTGCTCTTCTTGAGGGCCGATTTGTGGAGGAAGAGCAGTGGGGGGAAGGGCAAAACAGACTCTCCAAAGCTTTTTAGCTCTTGTTGAGTCTGACCTTCAAAGATTGTCTGTTATTTTGCTTTTTGTGTACTGAATTTCCGAGAAACCAGATCTAGCCTATTCAGTTAAGTACAGAGATGTCTACAAAGCTAAATACATGATTTTTTTAAAATTAGACATTTTGTGTTATTTGGATTGCTGCTATTTTCTGTTCGGATTTAATAAAGAATTATTTGGAGATAAGTCCTCTATTTGGTAGAAAAAGCATCTGATTTTTCAGATTTAAAGGTCTCACCAAGATTATATATTAAGTAACTGGCTGAAGGGAGTGGAGTAGTGGGCACATGTTGGGTGTGTCTCAAACTCTTAATCCATATCATTTGTTTTCACAAATATTTTAACACTTTATTTTCCACAGAGGTGTTTTTAACTTTCGTCTTTGAAGATAATTAAAATGGCTTTCTTTTGGTTTACTACCTTTCGTTCCCAGTCATGCATAATTATTTATGAAACTAGTGTGGTGGGTGACTGTCAGAGCCTTAGACACACGTAGAATCTCATGGCTTTGCCTTCATTCTCAAGTAGTTGAATGTCAGCATTAGTATTATTAATCCCAAGCTCTTAATTTAGGAAAATTAATATTAGTGAAACAATATGTGATTCTCAATTCCTTTACCTATAAAATGAGAAACGGATTAATTAGTTCAGTGATTTTCAACCTTTTTCATCTCATGGCACATATAAACTAATTAACTAAAATTCTGCAGCACAGCAAAATATATGTATTTTTTGCCGATCTGATAAAAAAAATAGGTACAGTTTTAATTTATTCACACTGGACGGCTATTGCTGTTTTGGCTGTTGTCATTTTTTTATTTGACAGCCTATAAGGAAAAAGAGGTCAGTGCCCCTGACTAAATAGTCAGGTATTGCATGTTTTTTAAATTCTTGTGGCACACCAGTTGAAAATCATTGGATTAGATCACTGTTTTTCAATATGTGTTTTACTGAACTCTGGAATTTTGAGGAGGACCTTCAGAAGTTCTGCAGATGTTTGACTTAAATCTCATTAAAAATGTATTTTAAGCCCATAATAATCAAAAAGTCACTATTGTATGACATACACTGTTTTAAATGCTTTCTGTGTATTAATTTACTTAATTCTTACAATAATACTAATAAGGTCCTGTTAATATCCAAGAAAACAGGCAAAGATTGCAATAACATGGTAGAGCTTTATAGCATAATTCTTAAGCCTGTATTCTTAACCATATTCCTATACTGCCACAATAATAAAATAATACACAAATATTTTTTATTGTGGCAAAATATACAACATAATATTTACCATTCTAACCATTTTTAAATGTATAGTTCAATGGTATTAAGTATATTCACATGATTGTGCAACCATCATCATGATCCATTTCCAGAATTTTTCATCATCCCAAACTGAAACTCTACCCATTAAACAGTAACTCTGTACTCCGTCTTCCTTTATAGCTCCTGTAAGCACTTTTCTTCTTTCTGTTTCTGTGATTTTGACTACTCTAGGTACTTCATAAGTAGATTCATACAATATTTGTTTTTTTGTTATATCTGGCTTATTTCACTTAGCATAATGTCTTCAAATTTCATCCATGTTGTAGCATGAGTCAGAATTTCATTCCTTTTTTAAGGCTGAATAATCTTCCATTGTATGTGTGTACCACCTTTTGAGTATTCATCTGTAGGTGGACATTTGGTTGTTTCTACCTTTTAACTATTATAAACAGCCCTGCTGTGAACATTGGTGTATACATATCTGTTTGAGCTTCTGCTTTCAGTTCTTTTGGGTATATACCCAGAAGTGGAATGGCTGGATCGTATGGTAAGTGTTTGATTTTTTTAGAAACTACCATAATTTTATCTAGCAGCAGTAGTATTTTACATTCCCACCAGCAATGCACAAGGATTCCAGTTTCTCCACATCCTCACCAACAGTTATTTTCTGGGTGTGGGTTTTTTTTCCTTCCCTTTAAATAATAGCCATTCTAATGAGTAAGAAGCATTGTATCATTGTGGTTTCGATTTACATTTTTCTAATGATTAATGATGTTGAACATCTTTTCATGTCCTTATTGGCCATTTGTGTACCTTTGTAAAATGTCTATTCAAACCCTTTGCCCATTTTTTAAATTG
Source organism: Mormoops blainvillei (assembly GCA_004026545.1). Taxonomy (NCBI): domain Eukaryota; kingdom Metazoa; phylum Chordata; class Mammalia; order Chiroptera; family Mormoopidae; genus Mormoops; species Mormoops blainvillei. Next base: position 452,750 of record PVJD01000257.1, read on the forward strand.
GTTTGTTTTTTTGTTGTAAGAATTCTTTATTTTGGATATTAATCTCATATCAGATCCATAATTTACAAATATCTGCTCCCATTCTGTGGGTTGCCTTTTCACCCTGTGGATAGTGTCCTTTGGTATTCAAAATCTTTCATTTCAATGAAGTCCACCTTATTTTTGTCTTTTGTTGCTTGTCCTTTTGGTTCCATGTCTGAGAAATCATTGCCAAATGCAATGTCATGAAACTTTTCCTCTATATTTCCTTAGAGGAAAACAGTGTTCTATTGGGTTTTCTATTGAGTTGGCCAAAAGTTCATTTGATTTTTTTTTTTTTCCCACAAGATGGTCCTAGTAGCCCTTATTTGTCTTTAACCTCATTCAAAACACTTTTGTTAGATTGAATTGTGACAGCTGTCATATCAGTGTGCATTAAAAAAAAACAACATCAAAATTGGTGAATTTTTGTGTAGCCATTTTAATATTGAAGATGGAAGAAAATAGGCAACATTTTCAGCATATTATGCTTTATTATTCCAAGAAAGGTAAAAACACAACTGAAACACAAAAAAGGATTTGTGTAGTGTACACAGAAGGTGCTGTAACTGATTGAATGTGTCAAAAGTGGTTTCCTTAGTTTCACGCTAGAAATTTCTCACTGACTGATGCTCCACAGTCTGGTCGACCAGTTGAAGTTGATAGCAATCGAGACATTAATTGAGTGAGAATAGTCAACTTTCTATTATACCGGAGATAGCCGACATACTCAAAATATCCAAATCAATAAAGTTATTGGTTAAAATGAAAGATATCTCTTTTATTTTACAGAAAAAACTAAACGGACTATTTGGGCAACCCAGTAGTTTTAGCCCTTATGTTTAGGTCTTCGATCCATTTGAGTTAATATTTGCGTATGAAATAAGGGTCCAGCTTCACCCTTTTGTTTGCGAATATCCAGCTTTCCCAGCACCATTTGTTGAAAGGACTGTACCTTCACCATTGAATGGTCTCAGCACCCTCATGTACATGTGTATAAAATTTTAACACATTGAAAACCATAGTGCTACATGATTCTACATGGTTAATTTTTTGTGCGTGAGGAGGGCAGGCATTCCTTAGCATAAAGCTCCTCTTATCTCTGTGCTTTTTTGTGACTTTTACATGGATTAATGATAAGGAAAGTTGTAGTTTGCAGTGGGTATTTTAGGTAGCTTATAGCCAACAGTTATTTATCCAAAAAAATAGCAAATTTAGACCCTTCCTTTCATAAAAGATAAGTGTGTAACTCATCTTGAAATTTGGCAAAATTTTTTAAATACAGTACTTTGCCATGAGACAACCAATAAACCTGTTCGGTACAACACACATGGTCATTCCACAACCGTATCAATAACATCCTGTGATGCTTGGCACTTTTTTTGCTTCAACTTCTCTTTACTGCAGTAGTTAGTTGCTTTTGAAATTAAACCTCACTTCCCTCGCCCCCAACTTTCTTTTGTTGAGATCAAAAGCAGCTGCTTCGTGAAAGATTATATAATACAGTTTTTCCATAAAATATTGTTCCTATTAAGGAAATCATTTATTATTGAGAATGTATGGTCTGTGGAACACCAGTCTCCTGTAGCAGCTTATAAAAAGGTGGATGGATACTTTATTTCGGTATTGAAAAAGAATCTAGCAAATACTTTTACTCTTAGAATGTTGCTTTATAGGATGTGTGACTGTATGACAGATGTCCATAATGAAGATTCCAGTGTCATTTTATATTACATTAAATGTATATGTGTATTAAGATAAAGATTAAATTTAAATAGAACTAATATGTTCTTCTTATACCTTGGTAGTTCCCTCATACCTCCTGGGATATGGTCACCTCCATTTGGAAACCAGCGTACAAGCCTTATCAAATTACTGTTGTTAATAATTAGCCTTTCATATTAAGTTCCATTTCATAGTGTATACTATTTTTATATGAAGCCTTAAAAATAAAGTATTGGGGAAAACATTATGATTCGCATCCTACTTGGAAAGTAATATTTGTAAAAGAAAATTAGATAAGTTTCTGCAGAGTAAGACCTTAATAAAATTTATTTTTCACCACAGTTGAAATTATTTGCTTATTTTAGAAACTTAAATTTGGATTTTTATATCATGCTTTCAGTAATTAATCAAGGCAAATTAAAAGTACTTATTTATCATTTAATTTAGTAATTCAGTAGTGTTGATAGTTATAATTTTTTCATGTCCATAGTGAACATTTTTCCCTGGACACCCCTAGAAAAATACAAAACATTTTTCTTGACCACCCTTTACTTCCCCTTTCCTCTCTCCTCCCTGTCTTCAGAGCATTTGCAAGCATGGTTGTTGAACCACATGTAAGTTTTGCTTGTTCTAAAATTTTGTATTAGTTGAATCATACATACGTACTCATTTGTCTCTGACTTGGTACTTGGCATGTTTTTACATGTACTGGTAGTTTGTTTCTTTTTATTGTGGAATAATATTCAATTGTACGAATATGTTCAATACACTGTAGATTGTTTATCCAGTTTCCTCTTGATGGGCACCTGGGCTATTTCCAGTTTAATACTATTATGAAGAAAACTGTTAGAATATTTGTGTAAGTCTTTCTGTTGGATAAATGTTTAATTTCTTCTCTTGGAGATAGGAGTAGAATCGCTAGGTCCTAGGTACATGTTCCCCCTTTTAAAAACTTACATTGAAGTTCTTCAGAAAAATGCATGTTATCGTAAGTGTACCCATTTACAACCTGAATACTCCTGTATAACTCATACACAGATGAAAAAATAGAAAATTACCAGCATGTTAGAATCCCCCTAATACCTGTTGCTTTATACCTCTGCTCCCTCATGGGTAACCACTGCCTTGATTCCTAACTCTATTTCTGCTATAAAGTTCTTTGGTTTACTTGTTTCTTTAATAATTTTTCTACTTTGTTGAGGTACAATTTCCATATAATAAACTGCACACATTTAGTATACAATTTGATAAATTTTCATATGCCTATGAAGCGATCTCTGCAATAAAGATTGGGAACATTTCCATCATCCCCCAGAGTTTCCTCATACCTATTTGCAAGTCATGCTGCCCTCCACATTTATCTCTGGGCAGTCTGTCACTATAGATCAATTTGCGCTTTCTAGAATTTTGTATATGGAGTCAATCATACGGTATTATCTCTAGCTCATTCTCTTTAGTCTGCAGAATATGATTTTTAGATTGTTCCATGTTGATGATTGGATTAATTCCTCTTTGTGCTGAATGGTATTCCATTATGTATATATACCAACTACATTCTGTTTATCCATTCACCTGTTAATAGATATTTGGACTGTTTTCATTTCTGGCTTTTACAAATAAAGCTGCTATGACATTTGTGTATAAATCTCTTCATGGACATATGTTTTCATTTCTCTTGGTAAATACCTATGAGGACATGTTAGGTTATATAGGGTAGGTGTATTTTTAGTGTTTCACAAAACTGGTGAACTTTTCTAAAGTTATATCATTTTTATGTTCAACAACATCATATGACAATTCTAATAGTTCTATATACTAACAATTGGTATTATCAGTCTTTTTCATTCCAACCACTGTAATGGATATGTAGTGGTGTCTCACTATAGTTTTACTATGCTAATTACTAATAATTTTAAGCCGCTTTTTATGTTTTTATTAGCCATTTGGGAGGTGACTGTGAGTCTTTTGCCTATTTTAAAAATTGGCTTGTTGCCCCTGCTGGGTGGCCCAGTTGGTTAGAGCGTTGTCCTGTACACCAAAAGGTTCTGGGTTCAATTCCTGGTCAGGACGCAGTTGGGAAGCAACTAATCAGTTTTTCTCTCTCACATTGATGGTGTTTTCTCTCCCTTCCTCTTTCCCTAAAATCAATAATAAAAATGTCCTTGGTTGGAGATTTTTAAAAATTGGATTATCTTTTTTTTTACTTAGTTGTAGCACTTCTTTACATATTCTAGATGCAAGTCCTTTATCAGATGTAGTTATGAATATTTTTTCTTAGTCTGTGGCTTGCCTGTTTATTTTTTTAAAGGTGTCTTTCAAATAGCAGAAGTTATTGAATTTCATCAAAATGATCAGTGTTTCCTTTGATGCTAAGCCTTTTCTGTGTCCTAATAAATCTTGGCTTACATCGAAGTTGCAAAGACCTCTATGCTTTCTCTTAGGAGCTCTGTCATTTTAGCTTTTACATTTCAGCCTATGATCCATTTTGAATTAATTTTTGTTTATGGTGTGATGTGGAAATGCCTTTCCCCATGCTAATATCCATTTGTTCCAGCATCATTTGATAAAAGTGCTTTTTATTTTTGTCAATTATACCGCAATAGAGCTGGTAAAAGACCTCTTTCCTCCTTACCTTTGACTTTTGACAGCCCTGTTGAAAATCGTTTGACAGTGTAAGTGTGGGTCTATTTCTAGGCTCTTCATTCTGTTACATTGATGTAATTCTCAGTTCTTTCGCCAGTACTGCATTGTCTTGATTAGTTAGCCTCATGGTGAATGTTGAAGTCAGGTAGTGTAAACCCAAATTATTTTTCCAGATGTTTTGGCTATTCTCTAGGTCATTTGCTTTCCCATATAAATTTTAGAATCAAATATTGGGATATTTGTTGTAATTACATTGAATACCTAGTTTGAAATGGGAAGATTCAACATAACATTACTGCATCTTCTCATCCATTCACATGGTATATCTGTCCATTTATTTAGGTCTGTAAATTCAGCAGTATTTATATTTTTTAGTTGGCATAGAACATATTATGTAAACACTGCATGCTGTCCTATTTGCATCATTTCTTAGAGCCAGATCATTTACACATTCTCATTTTTATGATGTAAATTCAGATTTGGTATGGAGTTTTTCCATGTGATAACCTTGCATAGATGAAGGGACCATCCATTCTGATGTAATAGTGCTAGAAACAGAGGAGACTAAAACAATATCTATAGAAACATTAAAGCAGAAGTTTATAACTGTATAATTCACATTCTTTTGGCTTGTAGGGTTGTGGATATTAATATTTTAAGAGGCTTATCTTTATTAACATAGTCTGATATTTTTAGAATCAGAAGTAAAACAGAATCTTGTCAGTTTAATCCAGGTTAAATTTTTACCAGAGGATTTTGATTTTGCTTTTTGTAGTTTGCCTTTTTTCCCCCCTTTCATTAATATTAATGGAAATATGCAGTCCTTAAAAATAAAATAAAATAAAATTCTGTCATCCAGAAATCATTACAGTTAAACTTTTTTGGTATATTTTCTTACACATATGTGTGTATGTGTATTTATGTAGCTCATATCTGTATGCACTTATTCTTTCATTTAAACTTATATCACTTGCATTTTCCTATGCATTAAGTGCTTTATGAATAATTTACATCATCTGCATTATAATCCAGGGTGGCCAGAATGCACTCAAATTTATATAGTTCTGTTCTTTTTTTGTAGGGTATTTAGTTGCCCTCCCCCTCCTTGCTTTTTTGTTTAAATGTTTGGCTTTGATTGAGCATACTTGTTCACACACGTCCATATTTTGAATTTGTTTTTAACTTTGAAAACATTTAAAAAATATATAAAATATGATAGACATCTACGTGCTCATCACCCATAGTAATCAGTTGTTTACATTTTGCTTCAAATAATTTGTTGAGTAAGTAAGATACAACAAGAATGTTGTATATGTCTCCATACAACAAATATAGATATATCCCCATAAAATTTTACTTATTGCTGTCTGTACTTTTGAATTTTATATAAAGGATGAACTGTTGTATATTTATCATTCTTCTAAACTTTGCATTTTTTACTCAACCATATGGTTTGACATTATTCATACTAGTTCTTATAGATCCAGGTCATTCATTTTACAACAATAGGACAATTTTTCCACTTTCCTTTTGATGCATAGATAGGATGCCACAATGAACATGCTTTTACATTTCTCCTGGTGCTTGTCTCTTAAGTACCTGAACAAAGAATGATAGTATTGTGGGATCATAAGATATGTAATCTCCAAATGTGCCTCCCACCAGTGAACATTACTCCATATCCTCCCCAGCCTTTGGTTTTAATCACACTATTTTTATTTTTGCTATCTTAATGGGTATGAAATGGATAATATTTTTTCTTTAGTACATTTCTTAGAAATATAGTTATTAGGATAAGGAATATGAGGTGCTGTAGCATATTCAGTAAAACTTTTTATTGATGAGAACTGTATACTTTCAAATGTCCATTGAAAAATGTTTCCAGTTACAAATTAAAGCTTGTAAAGAATTTTGATATCAGAGAATTGCCTAAAATGCATTAACTCTTATTTTGTGATACCTGTGTAGATAATTTAGATCAGCAATTTTCAACCAGTGTGCCACGAGAATCTTTAAAACATGCAGTACCTGACTAGTAAGTCAAGGGCAATGACATCTTTTCCCTTAGGTTGTCAAATTTTAAAAAATGACATAACCAACACAACAAGAGCCATCTGGTGTGAATACCCTGTCTTGAACCATAAGTATAATATATAGGTCACATGATAAAGTTGCATCTTACTGGTCACATTACATAAAAAGGTTGCATCTGATTGGTTAATTCTTGGTACCAGAAATCCTTATATACAAGCATAGGTACCTGATATTTTTAAAGAGGGTAGGTAGTTACTATTATTATCAAAGTTATACCTAATTTTTGTCAAATTGGCAAAAAATATGTATTTTTTGGTGTGTCGCAGAATTTTAATTATTAGTTTATGTGTGCCATGAAATGAATAAGGTTGAAAATCACTGACTTAGATGATTATTTGGCAGACAGAACCCATGACTGATTCTACTTCCTGAGAACATTTTTGGGTAACATTTAATTTTTTGTAAGCATGTGTAGTCAAGTAAAAATATAATATCTAGCTATATACTTTTATTTTAACAGTGGCAATTTGATGAGTGCTTATGATATGAGAGTAGAAATTATTTACTCTGGGAATGGTGAATATATTATCCTTACAAAATTTGTCTTCCTTAACCCCCTGCCTCTGTGTAATGAAAAACACTTTAGATTCAAAATATTTTAACATGTAGGTACATTAATTTTAAAAGTAAAGAGTATAAGTATAAAGGTATAAAAGTTGTGTTCTGTTAGAAATTTTGATAAAACTGATTGCAGATAGTTTTTGCTGCTCTTTAAACAACTATATTCACTGTGCTTATCAGTTTAGTGCTTGATTCATGATAGTGTTTCATTAAATATTTATTAAATGAACAGTATTATTCTTAAGAAGTAGTAATCTTCTTAAGTAAAAAATAACTATTTTTTAGTACAAATAACCATAGAGTTAATTCTGTTTAAATCTAGAATTCTGCTAGTATTCTTAAATAGTGATATTTAAGCTTTAGTCTTTGTGATCTTTTTAGAGAAGCATGCAGGTAACAGCCATCCTAAAGTGTTATTTTCATTATACAGAAACTTAACTCTGGATCTATTTTTAACTGGATAGGAAAGCTAACTTTTTAACCTAAGAATTCATGTGGAACCCCTCTGCATAATTTAGTTACATTTAGCCTTGGGTGTCCAGTTTCCGCCCCATGATTTCTGACTTGACTTGTTTATGGTCTCGTCTCTCTCTGGTCCTGTGTCTTTTCCCCTAGACTGTATAGGCACACATCTCTTATTTTTGTGAGCCATGGGTCTTGTAAATTTAACGACTTTATTGACAGCTTGGTGGTTTACAAGGGACAGATCACATGATATTTTTTTACTGTCTTACAGCCTCTGCACCTCATCTGTAGCTACTTTCCCCAGCTGGTACTTCAGACCTGCCATCCTTTTTTTCCTGTACAACTTTCTCAGAACTTGAGTCTAGTCTTCCAGTTTCAGTGTGTTTTTAACAAGGAGTAGCGCCATTGCATTATCTGTTGCTGTATAATGGATCACCCCAGAACTTAGTGGCTGAAAACAGCAGCAATCATTTTATTAGCATCTTGAATGGTTCTGCTGGGGGTTGATCTGGCTTAGGTGGTTCTAACCGGGAGTGATTCTTGCAGTTGCAGTCAGATTTCAAGCCTTCTACTCACTCCACATGCACTAACCACCACCACTACCCTCATGTTGATTCACTGATGTTTTGAAATTTCTCTCCTCTCTTTGTATTCAAAATATGTATCTGCTCTGCTGGGTAGCACAGTTGATTGGAGCATTGTCTCAATACACCAAGGTCGTGGTTTTATCCCCAGTCAGGACACAGACAAGAATCAACCAATGAATGTATAAATATTGAAATTTAGATGAAGAAGGAATTTGATTATTTGTTAGTTGCTCTGGGGTGAAAACGAGAACCACATGTCTCTCTCCAGAAGCCTGTAACCTAGTTGGGTGTGGTGGGTGATAAGGCAAGTGCACAAATAATCACCACATAATACAAAGTTGATTAGCTATAAATGACAAAGCGAGTACAGAGTTCATGGGCCTCTCAGGAAGCATACCTAATGTTCTTGTTTTTAACCAGCACGGTGTTCAAAAATTGTTTTTAGTTTTTAAAAATCGAGACACAATGTACATACATAACATTCACTCTTTTAAAGTGTAAAATTCAATGGGCTTTAATATATTCACAAGGTTGTGCAACTTCACCACTATCTAATTCCAGAATAAACTTTAAAAAATTTTAATGTTTTTAGCTGAGGTTTACCCTCTCACTCTCAGGCTCTTCCATTCTCTATTGTTTACATCTGTCTACCAGTGGTATTTATATTGGCCACTTGACTCCAGAAGGCATTTAATTTTGCTACCAGCCTTAAGAGAGTTGTTTTTTTGTTTTTTGTTTTTTAAGTTTCCTGAATCTTGGAAGCAAATGCCAAAATTACCTTCTGCATGCCCGTGTGGGTAATACTGGTTACTGTCCTGCTGGGCCTCCTTTTTCCCACCTCGGTTCCTCTTCAGACTCTACTTCTGTCTCCTTGCACCCTTTCCTACACCCTTTTGTGAGAGAGAACTCATTGCCCTCAAGAAGGCTTCCTTAGAATAAAATCCAAGCTTTTTCTTGGTTTCCAAGTCCTTTCCTGCTCTGACTCAGTTCTCATCAGACTAATCTTTCTATTCCACAACATACCAAATTTGTATCCTCTACCTGGAGCATTCGATCTGACCTTTGCATGTCCGATTTCTTCTCATCATTTATACCTCCCTTTAAATACTACTACTCATACCCTGGCTGGTGTGGCTTAGTGGATTGAGTGCTGACCTGTGAACTGAAAGGCCGCCAGTTCAATTTCCAGTCAGGGCTCATGCCTAGGTTGCAAGCTAGGTCCCGAGTAGGGGGTGTGCAAGAGGCAACCAATTCATGCCTCTTTCACACATCGATGTTTCTCTCCCTCTCTCCCTCCAGCTCCCTCTCTCTAAAAATAAATTTTTTTAAAAAAATGTAAATAAATATTAGTACTCAGACCTTCCCTGTTCATCAAATATAAAACAGCTACTTGGTCACTTTCCACACACTCCTCATTTAATTATCACTACACTTCCATGGGTCTGATTTGTTTTGTTTTAATTTAATATTTTTCTCCCTTGTTAGGCACATGGCATGTACTTAATACATAATTTGTTAAGTGCTGAGTGACAATGCTTGCTTTGAGCTATGGCTCCTTCTCTGGTTCATCTGGTTATATAATTCTACCTTTTTCTTCCAGAAATTTACCAAAATCTCTCATCTTTTGATCCCTTTGCCATCTTCAGTTCTCACTGCCTTTATGAGTTTATTCCCTTTCATAATTGTTTACTGTCATTTCAGTGGGATGTTAGTGAAAGAGAGAAATGTAATCTGTCACTCTTTTGACATGCTGAGATGTTGCTCTCAGGTTGAAAACATGAACAAAGGCCTAGTTAAGAAAGCATGGCTTGGCCTTGGCCAGGTGGCCCAGTTGGTTAGAGCGTTGTCCCAGTGTGCCAAGGTTGTGGATTCAGTCTTCAGTCAGGGCACATACAAGGAGCAATCAACGAATGCATAAATAAGTGTAACAACAAATCTGTTTCTCTCAGCAATAAATATTTTTTAAAAAGAAAGTACGGCTTGCTTTCTGAGAATACAAATTAGTTTAAGTTGAGTGGAGGGTAGAAAATCAGGTTGAAAATTTAGGTTGAGGCCATATTAGAGAGGGTCTGAAATCATTTGATGAAGAGTTTGTACTTAATTGATAAGGAACCTTTGTGGGTGTTTAAGCAGAATCATGACATGAAAAGAGTTTTTCAGGAAGATTAAGCTGACCATGATTAAAGAAGAGTGTTAGTTAGGAGGATGCTAGAATAATATGAGTATGATGATATAGTGTCAGTCTGAACTAAGATAGTCATCAAAGTGAAAAACAAAACAAGGGGTCAGAAAAATAGTTGAGCTTCCTGGTGTTGAAACTGATAAATTGCTCTACAATAATTGCAGGTTAGCCATGTGACTTTTACTTAGATGGATTGGCAGATTGTATAAGGATTGTACTGAATGTATTGTCTATCAGTAATGTGTTGTTAATCCCTTTCCTAGAATTTTGCATTTATGAGACAGATGAAACAGAAAGCAGGCATCTCAGCTTTGTCAGGGGATACTTGGTCAACTTGAGCACTTACTTTCAAACTCTAGACGTTGGCAAGAAGTCAGGTAAAATGTTATGAATAATGCAGAGTACAAGCGTTTCACTATTTAATTCCCTTTTTTCTCACATTTAGTAACAAAATTTTAAAAATCAAAGCATCTTTAAAAACCCCAAAGCCTTATTATTTGATTAAATACTAATCTTTGTTTAGAACCAAATTTTGATTTCTCCCTGATATACTTGTGACATTAACCTACTTTTAAATTAGTTATTACTTGGTTTTTTTATCCAGGGGTTAGAAATGATTGTTGCCTCTGTGAAAGAATTATCTGATGAGTAATTATGTTTCTAAGATGTTAAGCTTTTATTTGCGTTAAGTAAAATTAATTTTATGATAACTGAAAAAGTTGACTGAGTAAGCCAGGTAAATGCAATTTGGGAAAGGTAAGACATGCATGCATAATAAAAAACCATGTGTTGGAGAAACATACCATATTTTTCAGGGTCCTTAGGTTAAAGTGCATTATTTTATTTGTTAAAAATGTTTTTCAACCTATATGGGTTTTTTTCCTTAAGTTTATTTCTGAATTTTAAATGGTCTACTAGTTGTCACACTCTATGTTCCTAACTAAAGTACAACTTTCTGAAGGCAGAGACTGTTTTTTTTTTCTTTATCTCTCCTTTATCCCTTCTTTCTCTTTTCCTTAATTTATTTTGATATAATTTCAAACTTACAGAAAAGTCGTAAGAAATGTACAGTGAACTCCCATATTCCCTTTACATAGACCTTTACATAGATTCACCTGTTGTTTACATCTTACCTATCACTTCTCTCTCCCTGTATACATATATACAACACACTAACATATGAGGGGGACCCCTAAAAAACTAGAGTTATCTTCGGAAGGGCGGGCACCTGGTAATACAGCCTTCCCCTGATGGGTGAGTGTTCTAGGAACCCATCTGTATCAGTGTACCAGCTGGCATCATTGTGAGAGGCTACATTCGGCTCCAATGAATTTATTTTTTTTGAAGACTCTTCCACTGTGTTTGCCCACTTCATGATGGGTGATTTACGCATGCACCTGTTCACACCACACTAAGTGTTCAGCAGTTTTCGACCAAACAGGATGACCCCTGTGCCCCACCCTCCCTCTTCACTGATCTTACCCCAAGTGACTTTTTTTGTTCTCTGGGTGAAAAAAGTCCTGAAAGGGAAACGTTTTGCTGATATGGAAGAGGCGAAACAACAACAACAAAAAAACAGCAGAAGCACTAGAAGGCATCAAAATTGATGAGTTCATAAACTGTTTTGAGCAGTGGAAAAAACGCCTCGACAGGTGTATTGCATCAAATGGAGAATACTTTGAAGGTGGCTGAAGTTTAAACATGTAAGAATAAATACACAATTTTTAATAAATAAATTCCAGGAGATTTTGGGGGCCCTCCCTCATACACATATACACACATCTTTCTTTTTCTGAGCCATTTGGAAATAGCTGCAGACATTGTACCCTTTATAACTAAGTTCTTTAGTGTTTGTTTCCTTTTTTTTCTTTAAAAAAGAAAGATTTTATTTTATTTTTAGACAGAGGGGAAGGGAAGGAGAAAGAGGAGAGAAACATCAATGTATGGTTGCCTCTCACATGCCCCCTACTTGGGGACCTGGCCCACAACCCAGGCATGTGCCCTGACTGGGGAGTCGAACCACCATCAACCCTTTGGTTCGCAGGCCAGCGCTCAGTCCACTGAGCTACACCAGCCTGGGCTAGTGTTTGTTTCTTAAGAACAAAGAAGTTCTGTTACATACCTGCGGTACTATTATCAAAATCAGGATGTGTGACATTGATATAATAGTATGATCTAATATTACCACAGTCCATACTCAGCTTTGTCAATTGTTCCAGTATGGTCCTTTATATACTTACATATTTTCTCTGGTTTAGGATCAACCATTGCATTTATTTGTCATGTCTCTTAGGTGTCCTTTAATCTGGAACATATCTTCAGCCTGCCTTTGTGTTCTTGACCTTGACATTTTTTAATTCTGTAGGCCAGTTATTTTGTAAAATGTTTCTTATGATTTGATGTAGGTAATGCATTTTTTGTCAGGAATACCACAAAATGATGATGTCTTCTCAGTGTATCATTACTAAGAGCATACGATGTTGATTTGCCCCAATATTGATGATGTTAACTTTGATCACTTGGCTAAGACATTGTCCCCCATTAATTTGTGGGGAGATAGTTTAAGAGTACATAAATAGTCCTATCAAATTTTCACTCACTAATTTTAGCATCTATTGATGATTCTTGCCTGAACCAGTTGTTACTACAGTGGTTGCAAAATGGTGATTATCTGTCATTTCTTCTATATAAATGTGTTGGCATTATACCGTAAGGAAGAGCATTCTTCCTCATGTATTTATTTATATCAGTATGAATTAATGGGCTCTTGTTTTATTCAATGGGTTAGAGTTTGTTTATATCATAAGCTGTTTTGATACTGAAATTGTCCCAGATTAGGCTACTGGGACTCCCTTCAAGCGTGGCTCCTGTGTCCTTACGACATATCTTCAGTGAGCACTTTGTGGCACAGGAAGATGTTCTAAGGGTTTATCTTGTTTGTTGGTTTTTTTTCCCTACCCCAGTCCTGAAATTATTACTCCAATGATCACTGTTACTTTTTGGGTAGAATATATCATTAGAAAGCAAAAACTGAGCACTAGCTGTGCTAATTGCTACTGGGATGTCATTGCTATGTGGCTCTCTCAGTGGTCATAACCTACACACACACACACAGTCTTTATTTCTACCTATCCCTTTACCTCTGTTTGAAACCTTGAGTTTATACTGATGATTAAAAATTCAATTCAGATAGTGTCAATGCCATAGGCTGCAGTTGTCTGGCACTGCCCCCACCGTCCCCAAAGCATGACCTGCCATGAGGGGCTAGATTTCCTGCCGTGCATTTGGCTATCTTGTAGGGGAATAGGGCAAAAGTGAAGAAAAACAGCAGTCACCTGCCTCCCTAGTGAGACTTTCAAGAATTTCTCCTACCTGCCCCAGCTGGATTGAGCTTCGGCCTGAGAACCAAAGGGTTGCTGGTTCGATTCCTTAGTCAGGGCACATGCCTAGGTTGCCGGCCAGGTCCCTGGTAGGGGGCGTGTGAGAGGCAACCACGCATTGATGTTTCTCTCCCTCTCTCCCTCTCTTCCCTTCTGTCTAAAAAACAAATTTTAAAAATCTTTAAAAAAAAAAAAAAGAATTTCTTCTACCCAAGAGAGTAAAGCCAGAGCATGCACACTGCTTCCAGAGATATTAACTGCATACTCAGGTAAGTATAACAGGAAAGGTCCCAAGTGTGGAACAGAATGAGCAAGATGAACATCTCTGGAAGCAGTCATGGAAGCCTCAATTCTACAGATATAGTGACCATATTCGTTTCCTCGAGCAGCTATAACAAACCACTGCACACTGAGTAACTTAAAAAAATTTTTATTCTCACAGTTTTTGAAATGAACGTGAAAGGCTAGAATATAAACAAAGGAATTTTATAATTTTCTGTTGTTTTTTTTTTTAGTTTAGTGACTTCAGATTATAATTGATGTACTGTGTAATAAGTAATGATAAAAATTGATTATTAGAGCTTCTTATAGGAATGTTAGGAGTTTCTCTAAGGCATTGAACTAAGATTGTTTTATTTTTTTCACTTTAGATAAGGAGTTCCTGTTTGAGATTTAGTAGGTTAAGTATATCCAGTGTTATAAAGATCAAGTGTAAATAAAAGAATGAATATGATTCATCATTCTGTAAAAGGAATTCCTTTTCTAGGGGGTGCCTTTAAGTACTTGATAAATAAAACATTATATTAACAAAGTTGCCCTTAATTTGATTTATAGCTCTTAGGCATCATAACCTCTTTCAGCTGTTAAAAAGTAGTTGTTTTTATGCATCCTTATTTGACCTTTAGTTACCTCACAGTTAATGTACATGAGAATGAAGAGGATACGTTAGTTATATCATGGGTTGTCAAAAACAGAGACATACAGTAGAAGGATATGAATCACCTCCACTAGTATTTCTATTTCCTCTGGATAAGTAGCCATTTATTAGGGAGGTACAGTTCCCTGTGTAAAGTTTACAAGAGTATGACGACAGCTAAGAGGCGGGGAAGGTTAGGGGGCGAAGGGATTGAGCAAAAAGGAAAAAGGACTCACAGACATGGCCACCAGTATGGTGATTGTGGTGGTGGGGATGGGGCAGGGGGGATAAGGGGACTAAATGGTAATGGAGGAAATATAATAAAAAATTTTAAAAAATAAAGTGTTCATTGATAGGTTAAAAAGAAAAAAAAGAAAAGGAAGAAACTTAGTTCATGCAAGTTCCCTTCTGGCCAAATTTACTGTTCTTGCTCCTGGGAAGCCTTTGAATAACACAGTATCATACATTGCCCCCTCCCTAGTCCCTTTCAACCCTTAGGAGATCATGGCTTCCTTTAAATTTGCTTCATGTACAGGCCTACAAAAGGAAGGAACTTTGTTCTTAGAGAATTTGTTAACCAAAATACTTCTGTGTTTACCATCTCCCCCAGAGTTAGGATTAATACTCTTTGAAGTCATGGAAGGTGTTTTTTGTTTCCTTTGTATCCTTCATACTACTTAGTGTAGTGTTGTTTGTAGGCAAAGTATTTTGAAGTATTAGACCCTAAGTAGAACTTGGGCCTTTTCTACTGAGGCCCACTAACCTACAGAAAAAACTTCAGTGATACATATATGAAAAGCCAATTTTGACTTTTTTTCAGTAACTCATCTGCTATATAAATTAATGACAAAAGCTATAAAATGATGTGTGTGTGTGTTTTTGTTTTTTTGTTTTTTAAAGAATGGCACACACTAGAAGAGGGTCCTCAAAAAAGGACCCGGATGTATGCATAGAACAGATCTATAAATAAAAGAAATGTACCAAAGATAGAAAATTTTAAATTTGGGGAAAATTCAGTTAAGGTTCTCACATTCAACATTACATGTCACAGTAAGCTACCTATATAGAGTACTTAACTGTATAAAACAATGAATAATAAAGTAAAGATTCACATAAATATTGATTGCTGGGTGGAGGAGAATTTACTGAACTAAACAGTGTAAGAATTCAGAAGGAAAGAATTTGTACCTCTGATAACTTTAAAAAATAAAACATTTAGCAGTGTCTTTAAAAAAAAGATTATTCAGCAAAATAAAAGGGAAAACCTAAGGGAAAACTTGCCATTTACACAACATAGTTAATATTTGAGTCTGTAAGGAGCTTGTGTAAATTCAGTTGGTTTACTAAATAAATTCCCAGTTTCCATTTGGTCAGTTTTCAAATGATACCATTTAGTTCACACCAGAACTAAAGGTCTTGTGTTGTAGGGTAAGAGAAAAACATACTCTGGTGCCTTATTCAGATCAGTAGTTAATGTCCCTTAATCCCCTACAACTGTCACTTAGTTTTACATTATGTTGTGTCCATTTCTCTTCCTTCTGTTCTCTGACTTCCTCCATCTTCCTTTTGATGGGTCCTCTTCCTCTTTTTGTGCCTTACTAAATTTAACAGGTTTTTTTTCCTTACTCTTGTTTTGGGGGTGTGTGTGTGTGTTTTCCATCTGATTTAGGTTTCCTTCCTCTTGCTTTTATTTTGCAAGTATGTTATCTTGCACAGTTGGGGGCATTCCTTGAACCTGGGAGTCTTCACAGCCCCCTTCTCTAGTGCCTGTTTTCCTTTGGAATTATTTATGGAATTAGAGCAGCATAGGAGGTGTTTAAAAAATCTGTGTGTGTGTGTGTGTGTGAGAGAGAGAGAGAGAGAGAGAGAGCGAGAGCGCTACTGAAACATATCTGGATGTAAAGAACTAAATTTTTTTCTAAATGAGTAACTCAGGGAAGCATGGAATTATGGTAATGGAGGAGCAGTAATTGGGGTGTGTTAATTAGGGAATCCTGATGCTGCCTAATTTCTTCATGGTTTTAGGGAGCACACCTAGGTTGTTCTGCCTTTAACCAAATTGTAGTTATGTAAAACTCCAGTACTTTTGTCTTGCAAGTCCTCCCAGTAATTGTAACACAACACTGTAGCATTCTTCAGACTTTAGTGGGCATGAGAAATACCTGTGAGAACCTGTCGAAAATGTCCCACTCTCTGGAAATTAGTATTGAGTAGATCTTGGGTAGGCCATTTAAAATTGACTTTAAAAAAAGCACCCCAGGTAATTTTGATGCAAATCATCAGCAGACCACAATTAGAAAATCAGTGCTGGACAGCATCATGGCCAAACTCCTTGGTATAGCTTATAATTTTGCCCCTGCCTTCTCTCCAGCCCCATTTTCCATAGGTCTGTACCACACACCCTTGCAGAAGCACTTACATTTTATCGGCCTTTGGTGATTTATGACACCGTGGACCCAAGCACATGTGGGTTGGACCCACACGCTGCAGCAGAAGGCAGTGGTAAATCACGGCTGCATTTTTTTCCTCCATCTTACCTTTCATATCTTTCTTACCTGAAAACCCTAACATGAGACAGCTCACTCCTTCATAAGGTCACCAGCAGTCAGAGCCCACTTGATGGCACATAATAACACCACCATACAAGCTGTGCTTCAGAAACATTAAGCAACTTGAGTTCTCACATGTCGTACTTTCTCATACCTTTATATCCTTGCACATGCGGGTCCCTCTGCCTAAAACACCCTTCCTCTTATCTGCTTTGCACAGTCATCCTTCAGATCTTACCTGAAGCATCACACCTTTCCTCTTTCCTTCTCAAATTGAGTTAAAGTACACTCATGTAACATACCTCTATAGCACTTAACGCAGTGTTTCATCGTTGTTTTCCTTGTCTGTCCCTTACTAGATTATATTCCTTCAGGACAGAGGCTGTCATGTTCATTGCTGTTCTTCTAGTGCCTGGCACATAATAGATGTGTACATATTACAATCAAAGCTTCTCTTGCCTCTTTGGAACATTGAGCATGCTAGACTTAGAGAAATGCTGTAGTGGTAGCTCTGCACTCCTGTTTTCTGAGAGATTTCATGTGGTTTTAAGTACAGAGTACTTATTTTCACAAAAAGCAATTATTTTTAAATTATTAAAGGGACAAAAAGAGACACCCTAGCTATACACCCCAGCTATACACCATGTATTTTTCTTGCCACTCTCTTAAGTATTTGGTTTGTGTAAATTTATTTCCTCTCAGGACTTCAGTTTCCCCATCTATAATATCTCTACCTAATATATGCAGTAGCCTTCTCTAGTAACTTTTATACTGGCACCATGTCCTTTGAATAAAATACCATTTCTCCCCTGACTCCTTTTCATTTCTATGTGTAAGAATCCAGTTGTCTTGGGGGTGGGGCTGGGGCTTGGTTTTCATAGTTCTGTATGACCAGATCCTGTAGTCCTTGACTTTTAAATCTCACTCTTGTTTGGAATGTATTTATTTAAATTTTTTAACCCTCATCTAAGGCCATCCTTCCTGATAAAAGATCATTATTCCATCTCACAGTAGGGAAATTGAATAGTAAACAGAAATATCTCCTAAGAGGAAGGTTAATAGGGAAAATGTGCTTGAATAATTAACTTCATGGAAAAATTAGTGGGCATAATATTGTTTCATACTAAGGCATACTAAATAGATGGTGTTATTATGTGTAGTGGAGCTTACTAATAATACAAGTTTTAACCAGTAATAAATGAAGCATGATTATTCACTATTATTTATGAAATGAAACCAACTAGCATATAAGTAATGGTTGTATTTCCCCATTATTTCTATTTTTACTTCATGAGTAAAATAAATGTAAATTAGTTTAAAATATTAGTTAAGTCATTATTACCATAATCTATAATTTATCTGTAAAAAACATGATTTTGAAACATGATATGATAATATTCAGGCTAAACCTTCTCATTAGCTTAACTCTTCCTCATTTTTTTCCCAATTGGATGTTTGCCAGACATCTCTCTGTCTATCTTCAGAACAGAATCCACACCCTCCCCGTGTGGGTGGAGGGGAGGTCAGAGAGGTACATGAAGGCCAGGATTACACAGGGACTTGTCAACCTGCCAGCACCTTTGGGTTTTAGTCTATATTCAATATGTCTGCACTTTGAGGAGAGTAAACCTTTTCATTTGTGCTAGGGTACATTTATTCTTTCAGGACATAGGTGTAATAGAGCAGGGAATTTAAGTAAAACTACTATATTCCCCCAAAGTACCTAATCTAATAATCACAGAATAATAGTATTCTAGTATAATTATAGTTTCTTCAGACCTCTTTGTACATCATTAAGGAAAAGCATCATATTAGAAGCTATTCATTTAAATCCAAATTATTTTAAAAACAAAGTTTATAAGCTCTATTTTCTTAGTTATTCTCCCCTTTGTTTGGAGCAACAGTTGACTGACTGTTGTATTATGTTATTTGCATTTTATGCGGCCATCATTTTGAGTAAGGGCATTATGCTGGGAAAATTCAGGTTTAGAATTGTGATCTAATTGGAGACAGGCCTTGATATATAACAAAAAATGAATTTCCTTGCTAAATTTGCTGACTTTAGACAGTGCAGAGACTATAAAAAAGAAAAACTTTCTGGGGGTTCCTCATTTGGTGTGTGTAATAAACAGAAATGAGACCATAGAGGAGGTAAGAGAAAGATCAACACCAGCCTCTAGAGAATGGAGAGTGCTGTTTTAGAGTGTAGATCCTTAAATGTTGCAGAACCTAAATTTTTATTGGAAAAGTCTCTGAATAAATGTCTGAAATTAATTTTTATAAAAATAAGCCAGATGGTAATGCAAGTTCAAGAAGTGCTAAAATTGACATGTTATATAAATGGTAAAAGTTGAATAGTTGCTTCAAAATTTCCCTATTCCATTATTCTACTTGAGTCTGTAGTAGTCTAGATAAAACAATTAATGAAAATATTTAAAGAGATTTCTTAAATGCAGATAATTACTAGGTTTGAATTATGATAAGAAACTCACAAAACACACCAGACTTTTATGTGAAGTCTGTAGTTCTGTATGGTTCTGTGATGATTTAAAATACTAAAATTCATTTTGAATTGTGTTGTGTTCGCTTGTAGAACTATATTCGTACTGTTTTTTGTGGGGTTTTTTCCATTATAGTGTCTTCCTTATGGGCAATTACAGAAGGGAAGTGCAGACATAACTATCATCCCAAAACAGAATTCCTTCTAATATTTTAGCTTCTAGGTTATTCCAATGTGGTTAGCTTTGAAAATTAGGGAGGAAGAGGAAGCTGACCATTATCCTTCTCAGTTCTGTTGCTTGTTGGCCCTCATGAAGACTGGGTGTTACTACTGGATGTTCTCAAACGAGCTGTTGTTATAGGAATAAGTCAGCTGATCACATGAGGTTTTTCTTTGCACTAACATTTTATATTTTTCATGGGTAGATAATTTAATGAAGAATGATATCAGTTGAGATTGATCTAGGGATAATTCAGTAATGAATAAAAATCTTAGAAATAGTATTAACACAAGTGAATTTAAAAACCCTATCTCTTCAAGAGTCACATTTATGAATTGGAAGATTAGTGGATTCATTTTCATTTGTCAAGGTAGAATTCCCTGATTTATACATGCTTAGAGTAGTGAAATTAAGAAATGAGAACAGTTTCTGTTAGAGATATTGATAAGCTGTTATCCTTTGTAGTTATTAAGCTTAAGAAAATTATTTCCCTTCAGTGATTAAAATGAGATGTGGTCTGATTTTTAACATTGTTAGAACTAATTTCAGTTTTATTTTTTCAACATTATTTTACACTTTCTGCAAGTTTTTATATAGTAAAATAAAGCTTAAATTTTAACTTAATGACATCTCATCAGCTAATTAGCTTCTTTATATATTCATAAGCACATTTAAGGATCAGAGAGGTAATTTTGTTGATTGCTTCTTTGGAGGCATAAGATAGTACAAATTCTTATTTGAGATTAAAGATATCTTTAATTTCTGAAGAATTGTTTAAACCATCTGACAGGTTGTATCCCATATATTTCCTAGATCCAGTAGAACAAGATACGTGTTTCAGAAATGTGAGTCAAGAATATAGAATGTATAATGATGACACTCATTGTGTTCCCAGGAAAGTTAATAGGTGTTATTCCAAGTTGAAGGAAAAAGTTTCGTGGTCAGATAAATTTTGAAAATATAGAATATGTTGTTTTAAACAAAACTAAGCTTTACTGAAGAGTTCTCTGAGCTTTTAATATTGTTATGGTTTTTTAAAAAAATTAGATTAATTTTACTTTAAGAACTTTTAAGTGTCTGGTCAGTCATTGATCTTGTTTTGTTTTGTGTAAATTTTTCCTCCCTTTACAAAATAATATGCAAGTTCCATGTCAGATACCACATTATTTTATTTAAAAGATTTTATTTATTTTTTAGAGAGAAGGGAGGAGAGGAGAAAGAGGGAGAGAAACATGGATGTGTGAGAGAAACATTGATCAGTTCATGCCTCCCAACCAGGGAACCTGGCTTATAACCCAAGCCCTGACTGGGAAATGAACCGGAAACCTTTTGGTTCATAGGCTGGCACTAAATCCACTGAGCCACACCAGCCAGGGCTATCACATTGTTTTATTGATGGGAAAAAGGAAAATACCTTTTTGTTCAAGGGACTGTACTTAAAAAGTCACTACATATGAGAAATTTTGTATACTTATTAATTCTAGTTTTCTATTTCAATTCTAGTTCCTTGGATTTTGCAGGAACAAATGGGCAAGTAAGGTAAAAGATAGATGGGGTAGAAGGTGAGACTAGGATAGGAGGAACTAATTCAACAAACTAAATTAGATTAAAAATTTTGTTTTGTCTTTTCTCTGAAATGTTTGTTGTACTGAGCTTTTGCAAGATACATACTTATTTGTATCTAAGCAAATTTTTACAGAACAAATAACTTGCTGCATTATAGTCTTATAGAATTGTTTCTCTGTGGCATTTGGGGTGTGTTATAATCTGTTAGTGGAGAGAACTGTTCTGCTGTCATATCCTCTAATTAATGGGAGTGATACGCAATTTTTGCATTATTTCTACTTGTGATCCTGGTCATAATCTGAAACAATTCACTCATTCACTATGTTTTTAAAAAATTGAGACTTAATTGCTCATTTCTTCTCACTTGTCAACTTTGACTCCAGAATCACTTCTAATTTCCCTTTATAATATATGTAATCTCTATAGTTTTGAAGATTTGCCTCCAGAGAATTGCAATGTACATCAGAATATACACTGCATATTTTTTCAAGATTAATCTGTAAGTATTCTACACAAATGTGTTTCAGATGGAGCAGCTATCAGATGAGGAAATTGACCATGGTGCTGAAGAAGACAGTGACAAAGAAGATCAAGACCTGGACAAAATGTTTGGAGCCTGGCTGGGGGAACTAGACAAACTCACTCAGGTTAGATATAGTGCTTAAAAAACTGGTTGAGGATTTTAAGTCATTACCATGTGCTAAAAGTTCATGGTGTAGTCATAAGGATACAGATATAGGTCACATTTTTAAATACTTCTGTAAAGGGAAAATGTCCAAAGCATTAACAAGTAAATGAAAAGTACTATAAGATAAGATATTATCTTCCCTGGTTATTTGAAAGAGTTTTAAAAAAATCCTTGTGACAGGTTCTTTTCATCTACAGGGATTAATTAAAACCTGTTTCATAAATTGAGATTGCTGGCTAAAACATTTTAAAGCCTAAAATTTTAAAGTCTAAATTTTAGCAAATCCTATTTCACAACTTAGTTAATTTGAATACATTTTACAACATAAATAATATGTTCACATGCAAACATTTTCTATTACATGATTCCAGAATACTGACAAAATTCCCTTCCCAGCTGCATTTTAAAACAGTGGCAGAGCTTTTTCATTTGGTTTTATTGTATCTTGGGGGGCTTATTTGTTTGTCTTTAAAGAACATCCTTACCTCTAAACCAGGTCACTTTTAGAATAAAGGGTACACTGTTGCTACCCCAGTTAATACATTATATTTAATACATGAAAATGGTGATGTTTATCAAAACAACTCTTAACTTTATGGCAGTGATAATAGTAGAACAGAAATTATTTTCATTCACCTGTTAATATCTCTGGGAAGAATTCTTGTGTAAAATTGCTTAAGTATGCAACTCCTTAATTAGTACAAAAGATGCTAAGGTGGAAAATTAAAATACTGGTTTATTTCTTTCTATAATAGTCTGTAATTAACTGATACACTCTTTACATAATTCTTAGATCGTTTTTGAAAAGCAGACATGTTTCTGACCATAATCTGTTATTGCTGAATTTGAGGAGAATGGCTTCAATTCCACTAGGATCCCTTCATCTCCAGTCAGGAGAAATAACATTACTTGTTGAGAGAAAGGTCTTGTATCTATCTGTAGTTGTGAAACCATGTCAGTTTAATTCTTAATATTTTACAAAAGGTGGTTTTGGCATAGAGATGATGACTAGGCTATGCAATTCTATGCTGAGGAGAAAAAAGAAAGAGGGAGTAAAATAGAGGAAATAGAAAATAATGCTTGAAGGAATGTATGTGAGGGTTAGCTGACATTGTGGGGTTTTCTTGGCTGTATGGTTTAAATGTTCATACTTGGGAGGGAACCAAAAACAGAAAAGACAGGTAGGTATCACTCCAGCCACTCTGTACTCCATGCTACTCCACCGCAGATGGTATTTCTACTGGTTTAGTACCTTTTATTCTTCTTCGGATTTTAAATCCCCTGACGTCTAAATGTGAAGAGCCACTCACCAAAAAAGTTGGCTCCTAAACTAATGCTATGACTGTTCTTATTATACAAATCTGTCTTTAGAGAGAAAGATTTTTTAAAGCTGTGTAATGTGGCTCACTGTTAAGAAATTGCTTTATAGCACTTTAGAAATTTACAGAAATTTTACTAAGTTAGTGGCTAAAACCCCAGGTCTTTTTGTTTATTATTTTCACTATAAAGTGTCATCTATACAGCTGCATCACATGTACAATGTCGATGAGACTTTCACTTTTATATTAAATCAGGTTTAAGTTGTAAGTGGTCAGTGAATCTTCTGAAATTATGTGTAACGTTGATGTGTATTTGCATTTTTTTCTGGAACGTGCATCAGTCAGTTTTTTCAAATTCTCAATGAAACCCCAATTCCCCCAAAAAAGATTAAAAACCACCCTACAAGATTACCATTTTCTTAGCATCAAGGAGTATTCCTTGCTTTTACGTTGTTGCGCAGCACTGTGGACACAGCAGATAATTATCTGTTTATTTAAACTGATAAATAGATTAACTTTTAATATGCTCTCAGTTATATTCAAGGTACTTTAGAGAAAACATTACCTACCTTTTAGTTTTCAGTTCCTCTGAGAAAAGGATTTAGGGCTTAAATTGCAGCAAAAGGCTTAGGTTTGAGGTAAAGGAGAATTTCCTGGCTGTTGTGTGAAATTTTGAACTAAGGCACTGAATGATCATAAATCTCCTTCATATGATAGTTTTAAAAACTGAATGAATGCCCCGGCCAGTGTGGGTCCATGGATTAAGTGCCAGCCTGCAAACCAAAGGGTCACTGGTTCAATTCCTGGTCAGGACACATGCCTGGGTTGCAGGCCGCAGCCCAGGGATGCAGAAGAGGCAACCACACATAGATGTATCTCCTCCTCTTTTTCTCCCCCACCTTCCCCTCTCTAAATAAATTAAATCTTTTTAAAAATAAATACAAAGTAAAAACTGGATGGACACTTGCTGAATGGATTCGTTTTTATCTTGAGGTAAATGAATAAAGATGATAGCAGTCTAATCTGATTCTACAATTCTACTATCTAGCATTTTTTTATTTGAAACCTATTTGATAATTATATATAGAAATTGAAGTTTTGAAAGACTAATCTCAACATTTGAAAATTATTTAAATAAAAGCTAAATAACTACTGACCCCTACCCTGAATTTCTCTGTTGTAAACATCTTTCTTTTCTTATTGTAGAAAGGTTAGAGAAAGTGTTATTTTAAAACGTGGTGAGATAACTTACTAGACACTCTACCCTGAAGTGCAGTATAATTCTAGGCTTAGCACAAATAGTATAGGTATGGGTTACAGTGTGCCCTCATAGAACTTGAAAAGAACAGTGATGTTCCATTATTGTTTAAAGTTGTAGCCACTCTGTTAAGATTCTGGGTCTTACTAATTTTGAGTCCAGAATTGTACCTTTTTTCAGGGTACTTCATGCCAAGAATAATGCTGTGCTAGACCAAAAACAAGCTACTTTGAGGAAGGAGAGAACGGAATTATCTGCATCCTTTCTTCCTATTTATCTTACCAGGCCCATATTTATATATCTAGTTTATTTTGTAGTGAACTGATGTAAAAATGAACTGTGGCTGTATTTCATGTATTTGGAAAGGTATTTACTCTGAACTATGACAGTCTCAAGTGCCTTAAGTAAGATTATTATCTTAAAAAAAAAAAACTATAACCAAAATAATATGAAAACCAATTCTACATAAGGCTATTACCTAGAAAAACGAAGGTTTTACTGGCTATTCTATAACAATTAATTATGAAACAAACTTTATCTTTCCATATAATTGAAGCATGGATATAATGACTTATAAAACTTCCTTTTTTAAAGAGTTTGGATTCTGACAAGCCTACGGAACCAGTAAAAAGATCTCCTCTTCGCCAGGAAACAAATATGGCCAATTTTTCTTATCGCTTCTCCATATACAACTTGAATGGTAAGATGTAATTGGAAATAAAATGTAAAATTGTATACTAGGTTATACAATGTAGAATCAGTACAGCTATAATTCCAAGTAGTTCAATGTACTAGTGATATGTATAACTTGACTGAGTTCTTATATTTATTTATGTATTTTATTACTAATACCAATGATCACAAAAAAAAACCAAACTGGAACATAACTAAAATAGTGTTCTAGTTGAGTTATTAATAACTGACAAAGTATATACTCAGATGGGACCCCACAAAAATCCAGTGAACTTGGTTGTTAGTAATTTTATATTCAGTCCCTCTGGCCTTTATTAATGTCCTCTACCTAGTCAGCTTTATAGTATTTGAAATTAATATTCCGGTCTGTAATTTTTCTAAGCTTTACATTTCTCTTTATGCCCTCAACTCTTTAGGTGACATCTCTACCAGGGCATTGATCATATTAACAACTTAGAGCTTCTGGTAAAAAATTGCATTGGGGATGCAGTTAAAACTAGGGACAGTATACAATTTTTGTATTACTTTTTACCTTTCTTATAATTCTGTTCTCTGATTGCTATAAATCTTAAAAGATGGAGCATTTGCTTCTAAGAATTTCTCTTGGAATATAAAACAAACAAAAACTTAGAAATATTATACTTGAGAGGCTTTAGGCCCAGTAGGATGACTTTTTTTGCTTCTTCCCTTGAGTTCCTTAACTGATTCATAATAGAATGTACACATTCTGATTAGGCTGTCGTGGAAACATCATGTATGTTGTTCATTGCAGAAGCTCTGAATCAGGGAGAAACTGTGGATCTGGATGCCCTAATGGCCGATCTTTGCTCTATAGAGCAGGAGCTCAGCAGTATCGGTGCAGGAAATAGTAAGCGCCAAATCACAGAAACAAAAGCCACTCAGAAAGTACCTCCTAGCCGACATGTATCAAAACATGGCACCTTGAAAGGATTGTCTTCATCATCTAATAGGATAACAAAACCATCACATGCCAACTACTCCCTGGATGACATTACTGCACAGTTAGAACAGGCCTCCTTGAGCATGGATGAGGCTGCTCAGCAATCTGTACTAGAAGATACAAAGCCCTCAGTAACTAATCAGCACAGAAGAACGGCATCTGCGGGCACAGTGAGTGATGCTGACGTACGCTCTGTTAGTAACTCCTCTCGCTCTAGCGTCACTTCTGCAGCTTCCAGCATGGACTCTTTGGATATTGATAAAGTAACACGCCCTCAAGAACTGGATTTGACACATCAGGGGCAGCCAATTACTGAGGTAAGTAGGTTGATTTTTTTTTCCTGGTATTTTAGTATTAAAATAGGAAATGATATTTTTTAAATGTGGTTTTAAATAACTTTTTTTCCTGCATTTAGAATTTATCAAGGATACCTCTGAGCAAAGTTTTAAAGTCACCAAAAAAGTAATATATTACCTGCTATGGCAGTGTCACAAAGATGATTAAGAAAAGATTTAGGCTGCCCTAGTGGTGCAGAACTGTGTAGGGCTAGGACTTTGTGCCTGTTCTGCTGAGACCAGCTGCCCAGAGCTAGGGTTTTTGGACTGTGTCCCCAGGGAGGCTTCTGTGTGAGAGCCAGATGGGCGAGTGCTGTGCGGCCACATTGTGAGGATGCAAACTCCATGCTCCCCTGCAAGTTCAGTCTGCACTACCCTGAGATGGAAAGGAATGACCGCCCCCCTCCTACAGACTTATGGACCCCATCCCCAATGGGAGATTATTTGGATCAACCTTGCCAAGTTCCAGACCTCCCTGTTGGGTACAGTTCTATAGGTGAGAAAGGGAGAGCGGCTCAGAGCAGGGACATTTGAAGTATGAGACTCTCAGAGGCTATTATTTGGAACTGAGATGAAGTATTCAGTGTCCTCCTCTGCGTTGGGTTGTCATCATCCCCAATGGGAGACTCCTGATCTATCCCCCGGGCCTAGGGTGGATGAGCTTGCTCTTGCATAGGGGACAGCTGGCTGTACTCACCCTGAATCTACAGCAAGCTCACCTAGGGGAAACTAGGGTTAGAGACTCTGGCAGAGACTGAGGGATTTGGCTTTGAGGCAGGGGCTACTTCCCCTAATTGACTGCCTGACTGCTTGATCCCAAAGTAGGGGACCCACAAGCCCTATCTCGGGGAGCCTGGGCTCATCCTACAGTCTCTGTTCAGGAGGCTCTGGAGGAAGACGAGGCAACCTCAGAGTAGCTCAAAAGTGGAAGCGGACCTCAGGGAACCTTGGTCCTTTTACAGAGCTTCCCCCAGCTCAAAGCAGGAAGAAGCTGACTCCTTTACACAGATTGGCCCCTCACATGCATGCACATGTCCAGTAGACACAGACACAAATAGTGAACAATGTGGTAGCTACAGACAAGTAGCCAAAGGTCAGTTACGCACAATGTGTGGCAGCAACATGCATTTGAACTACATCCAAGTGGACCCAAACCAACAAAACCAGTGGTGGGCCTTCAGACCACACCAGAGCTCGACCCAACTAGTAGAACAACCAGTCTACCCAAAGGAGGATTCCTGCAGGCCCCAGACCCTGCTGGGAACAACACTGCCTCAAAGGGCAGCCCTTGCACAGCATCTCACACATGGTAGTTGAGATTTACCATTCCATTACAGTCTCCAAGCCTGAAACACTAACTTGATCCACAAAAGGGGAAACCACATTCAAGACTCAGCTACAACAGCAGGTGCACATAACCCACGAGAAACGCTCCTGTAGCACAGAGCTCAGGTGATCCGGAAGATTGTACCTCTGAGCCTAGCAAGGCACCTTCAGCATAAAATCATCAAAACAAGTTTGGGAGACACAGCACGTCTACCTAACATAGAGACCAAATGGGGAGACAAAGAAAAATGTCCCAAACAAACCAAGAGCTATCCCCAGAAAAAATAATTAAAAGAAATAGATGAAATGAAAGCAACTCAGATACCAGATGCAGAGTTTAAAATAATGGTTGTTAGGATGCTCAAGGATTTTAGGGGAAGAATGGACAATCTCAGTGAGAACATAAAGAGATAATAAGCATTAAAAAGGACATAGAAACCACCCTGGCCAGGTGGCTCAGTTTGTTGGAGTGTCATGCTTATACCAAAAGGTTGCAGGTTTGATCCCCAGTTGGGGTGCGCACAGGAGGCAACTGATTGATATTTTTCCCTCACATCAATGTTTCTCTCACTCCCTTCCTCTCTCCCAAAAGTCAGTAAAAACATATCCTTGGGTGAGGATTTAAAAAAAAAAAGAAAAGACATAAAACCCATCAAAAATAACCAGTCAGAAATCAAGAATACAATATCTGAAGTGAAGAATACACTGAAAGGAATTAACGGCGGGTTACATGAAGCTGAGAATCAAATCAGTGAATTAGAGGACAAGGTAACAGTAAGTACCCAAGTAGAGCATCAAAAAGAAAAGAGGATTAAGAGAAATAAGGAAAGTCTAAGGATTTCTGAAACATAACATCTGCATCATAGGGGTACCAGAAGAAGAAGAGCCCTTCTGAGCAAGGGATAGAGAACCTATTTGAAGAAATAATAGTTGGAAACTTCCTTAACCTGGTGAAGAATAAAGTCACAAAGTTCAGGAAACACAGAATCCCAATAAAGATGAACCCAAAGAGATCCACACCAAGACACATCATAATTATAATGGCAAAGGTAAAGACAGTTTTAAAGGCAGCAAGAGAGAGACAGTTACCTATAAGAGAGTTCCCATAAGGTGGTCAGCTGATTTCTCAGCAAAAACACTTCAGGCCAGAAGGAATCGGCATGAAGTATTCAAAGTGATGAAAAAACATTTATCATTTAAAGTTGAAGGCAAAATACAGAGCTTCCCAGAACAACAACAACAAAAAAGACTAAAGGAGTTTATTACCACCAAACCAGCATTGCAAGAAATTTTTAAAGGACTCCTCCAAGAAGAAGAAATAGAGACAGGGAGGTGAACATAGGTATAAAGAAAAAAGTGGCAATAAATAAGTATCTGTCTCATAATCTTAAAGGTAAATGGATTAATGCTCCAATCAAAAGATACAGGATAGCTGAATGAATAAGAAAACATGACCTGTATATGCAGTCTTGTGTATATATACAAGAGAGCCACCTCAGAACAAAGGGTTCACACAGGCTGAAAGTGAAGGAATGGAAAAAATATTTCATGCAAATGGAAACTAAAAAAAAGCTGAGGTAGCAATACTTGTATTTGGCAAATTAGAGTTCAAAACAATGGCCATAACAGGAGACAAAGAAGGCCACTACATCCAACAAGAAGATATAACCCTTTTAAACATATATGCACCCGATATAGGAGCACCTACATATATAAAGAAAACCTTGGAGGACTTTGGGAGATTTGATAGTAATGCAGCCAATGTAGGGGATATTAACACCCCACCATCATCAATGGATAGATGTTCTAGACCACCACCACCCCCCAAAAAAAATCAACAAAGACACAGTGAGCTTAAACAACACACTAGATCAGATGGATTTTTAAAAAAATATGTTTATTGATTTATATAGGAATAGGAAGGGAAAGAGAGAGAAACATCAGTGTGAAAGAGAAACATCAATTAGCCACCTCCCATATGCACTCCATGTCCCATATGCACTCCATTAGGTTGTAGTTGAACCCACAACCTAAGTATGTGCTTTGAATGGGAATCAAACCCCCAACCTCTTGGTGAACAGGATGACACTCCAACCAAATAAACCACACCAGCCAGGGCTAGATCAGATGGAACTAATTAATATTTATAGAACATTTCATCTCAAACAGCAGAATATACATTCTTAAGTGCTCATGGAATAGTCTCAAAGATAAGACCACATGTTGGGACACACAGTAAGTCTTAACAAATTCAAGAAGATTAAAATCATATCAAGCATCTTCTGGGATTATGATGGCATGAAACTAGAAATCAACAATAAACTTAAAAACAATCAAGCAGATGAAGACTAAATAGTATGTTACTAAACAATGAGTTATCAGATCAAGGAAGAGATGAAAAATTACCTGGAAACAAATGAAAATGAACACACACAGAGGTGTACCTCAAGTAACAAGAAAAATATCAAATAAACAATCTACACCTAAAGAACTAGAAAAACAACAGATAAAGCCCAGAGTAGGTAGTAATAAATAAGGAAATAACAAAGGTCAAGGTGGAAGTAAATGACATAGAGACTAAAACCACAATACAAAAAAAAAAAATCGGTGAACCTTTAACCAGATTCATCAAGTAAAAAAGAGAGAAAGGACCCAAATAAATAAAATCAGAAATGAAAGAAGAGTAGTAACAACTGACATCACAGAAGTACAAAGCAAAAGATTATAAGAAAATACTATGAACAACTATATGCCAAAAAATTGGACAACCTTGATGAAATGGATAAATTCCTAAACACATGCAGTCTTCCAAAACTGTATCAAGAAGAATCAGACCTAAATAGACTGATTACAACTAATGAAATTGAAGCAAGTAATAAAAAAACTTTCAGCAAACAAAAGTCCTAGACCAGATGACTTCACAGAATTTTACCAAACATTCACATAAGAACTACACCTAACCTCCTCAAGTTATTGCAGAAAATACAAGAAGAGGGAAGACTTACAATCTCTTTTAAAAGACCAGCATTATCCTAATTCCAAAACCAGATGAAGACACTGCAAAGAAAGAAAATTATAGGGCAATATCCCTGATGAACATAGATACTAAAATCCTCAACAAAATACTAGCAAGCCAGATCCTGCAATATATTAACAAGATCATACACCATGATCAAGTGGGATTTATCCCAGGGATGCAGCATTGGTACAATATTTGCAAATCAATAAATGTAATATATCACATGCTCATATCACTAGATGCAGAAAAAGTATTCAATAAAATATAGCCCCTATTTATGATTAAAAAAAAAACCCTGCAAAGTGGGAATAGAGGTATATCTCAACATAATAAAGGCTGTGTGTGAAAAACCTACAGCCAGCATCATACTCACTGGGCAAAA
This sequence comes from Mormoops blainvillei, assembly GCA_004026545.1. NCBI lineage: Eukaryota > Metazoa > Chordata > Mammalia > Chiroptera > Mormoopidae > Mormoops > Mormoops blainvillei. Next base: position 484,137 of record PVJD01000257.1, read on the forward strand.
ACTTAAAAGCATTTCCCTTAAGATCAGGAACAAGACAGGGATGTCCACTTGCTTTCACCACTTTTATTCAACACAGTACTGGAAGTCCTAGCCACAGCAATCAGACAAGGGGAAGAAATAAAAGGCATCCAAATTGAAAAAGGAAGTAACTCATTATTTGCAGATGGCATGATATTGTACATAGAAAACCCTAAAGACCACCAAAAACTTAGATTTAATAAATGAATTCAGCAAAGTAGCAGGATACAAATTAATACTCGGAAATCAATAACATTTTAATACACCAATAATTATCAGAAAGAGAAACTAAGAAAACAATTTTATTTACTACTGCAACAACAGAAAAGGTACCTAGGAATACTTTTAACCAAGGATGTGAAAGATCTGTTCTTAGAAAACTGGAGGAAATTGAAGAAGTTATAAATAAGTGGAAGCATATACTGTGTGCATGGACAGGAAGAATTAACATAGTAGTGTCCACACTACACAAACAGTGCCTATTAAAATACCACTATCATATTTCACAGATCTAGAACAAATATTCCAAAATTTTATATGGAACCAAAAAAAGAACCTGGATAGTCTCAGCAATCTTGAGAAAGAAGCACAAACAATTGGAGGTCTCACAATACTTGATATCAAACTGTACTACAAGGGCATTGTAATCAGAACAGTGAGTACACTATTCTGGTACTGGCATAAGAACAGAGGGCACAAATAAACCTATGCCTTTAATGGTCAATTACTGTCTGACAAAGGAAGCAAGAGCATACAATGGAGTAAAGACAGTTGCTTCAATAAATGGTGTTAGGAAAATTGGAACGTACGTGCAAAAAATGAAACTGGACCACTGACTTACAGCATACACAAGAATAAACTCAAAATGGATAAAAGACTAAATGTAAGTCATAAAACAACAAAAATCCTAGAAGGAAACATAGGCAGTAAAATCTCAGATACCTTTTAAAGCAATATTTTTGCTGATATCTCCTAGGGCAAGGGAAACAAAGGAAAAAAATAAACAAATGGGACTACATCAAAATAAAAAGTTTCTGTGCAGCCAAAGAAACCATCAGCAAAATGAAAAGGGACCCATTGAATGGTAGAATATATTTGCCAATTATACATCTGCTAAGAGGTTAATTTCCAAAACGTATAAAGAACTTATACAACTCAACACCGAGCAGACAATCCAATTATAAAATGGGCAAAGGACCAGAATAGATACTTTTCCAAAGAGGGCATACAGTTGGCCTATAGACATATGAAAAGATGCTCAACATCTCTAATCATCAGAGAAATGCAGATGAAGACCACAGTGAGATACAGCCTCACACGTCAGCATGGCTCTCATCAAACAAGTGCCTGAGAGGATGTGGAGAAAGGGGAACACTTTTGCACTGTTGTTGGTGGGAATGTAGATTGGTGCACCCACTGTAGAACACAGTATGGAGATACCTCAAAAAATTAAAAATGGATCTGCCCTTTGACCCAGTGACCCTACTTCTGGGAATTTATCCAAAGAAATGCAAAACACTAATTTGAAGGTACCCCTCTATTCATTGCAGTGTTACTTACAGTTGCCAAGGTATGGAAGCAGCCCAAGTGCCCATCAGTAGATGAATGGATTAAAAAGCTGTGGTACATTTACACAATGGACTACTATGTGGCCGTAAAAAAGAAGGAAATCTTACTTTTCGCAACAGCAGGGATGGACCTAGAGATTATTATGCTAAGTGAAATAAGCCAGTTGGTGAAAGACAAATACCATATCATCTCATTTACAGTGGAATCTAATGAACAAAATAAAATGAGGAACAAAATAGAAACAGAGGCATGGATACATGGAACCGACAAAGCTGTCAGGGGGGCTATGTAGGAGAGTACTGGATGAAAGAAGGTGAGGGGATTAGCTAAAGAACATACACAAGGTCTGTCTAGAAGGTAACCAACCATGTAACATGAAAAATAGAGACATTTATTGAAGAAGATACAAGAAACAATGTACGTAAGACAATGATGCCTTAGTCCCCTTCAAAGTAGCCACCTTGGAATTTCACACAGTTCTCCCAGTCACCGTCAGCTGCCTTGTTGTATTTTTCTGATCTGATCAACCATCTGAAATCTCTTCCCTTTCAAAGGTGATTTTAGTTTTGGGAAAAGCCAGAAGTCAGAGGGCACCTAATCTGGGCTACAGGGGGACTAAGTCACCCAGGTAATTTGATGTTTCACCAAAAAACTCTGCATGAGATGGGATGCATGAGCAGCTGTGTTGTCGTGTTGAAGCTGCCAATCACCAGTTGCCTATAGCAGTGGCCTTCTGAATCATCCAAACAGTTTCCACGGAGGAATGTTCAAGCTTAACATAAAATTTGATGCAGATTCCTTGCTGTATTCACTCAGTCACTTTGAATGCGATGACCACACAGTACACATGTTCACTCAACAGCGTCTGCCACCCCCACTAAGTATAGTGAAGTCACCATTGTTCATGCATGCACATCCCAGTCCACTCTCCTTGCCTGCCAAGGTTACATTGATGTCATGCAAACCATTCTCATTATACTAACAATGGCAGGACTTGTTCCGGACAGACCTCGTATACATAACTCACAGACACAGACAACAATGCAGTGATGGCCAGAGGGAAGGGGGAGTTGAGGGAAGGGGGGATGTGGTCAAAGGGAGAGAATATGGAGACATCTGTAATAATGTCAAACAATAAAAGTAAAAAAAGAGATTTAGTGTCTTCATTTTTATTCCTGCGACTACTTTGAATTAATGTTAGTTGCTTCACAGTAATCAAAAACTTGAAATGTGTTTTATTTGACATTTTGCATAGTATGCCTAGTAAGCTGATAATAATTGCTTAATGTATGTGTATTATAAAATAACAACTTAAGAAAAAGATTCATTCCCAGTATAGTCTTCCAAGATTCTAGTTTGGGGATTTACTTTATTATCAAAGAATCGGTATGGTGTACTGGGAAGTGCCATGAGCTTGGAATCAGAAAATTTCATTCCAAGTGTTTTCTTTGCCACTCACCACCCATAGGATCTAAGTGACTTTATTCAGCCTCTGTGAACATCAGTTTCTCATAAGTAAGAGGGAGTTAATAGTACATTGTCTACCTTCGTCATACAGTGGGTCAGAGGGTCAGCAGTGATATATAGGACCAGATTTTTAAAGATAAAGTTTTTCTGGGTGTGATGGGATGAGGGTAAGAAATGGATTTATGATCAAATAAGTTTAGAAAAAGTTGACTTTAGTGAAGGTGAATTCTTTTTTATTTTTTCCTTTTTATTGAATATATTGGGGTGGCACTGGTTAACAAAATTATACAGGTTTCAGGCACACAATTCCACAACGTATCATCTGGACACTGTTGTGTGTTCACCACCCCAAGTCAAGCCTCCTTTCATCACCACTACCCCTTCTATACCCTCCAACTCCCAAAGGTGAATTGTTTATAGAGTTTTTTCATTAAGGAGAAGGCAGTTTTGTTAGAGAGTACCAACAAGAAAGAAGAAAATCAGTGGGGACAAAATAAAGCCAGCTTTCCATTCAATTTGCATTTATAATGCCCTCTAATACAGGGTAAAATTATTTATTTGTGAATAACCAAAAGGTAAAATCTTATCAAACATCAAGGAATTGCACAGAAATTTAAAATTTATACCTATTGACATTGATTTTTCCCGCATTGATTTGATTTATCAGATTACTTTTCATCACTCAATAGTTCTGTGTAAATTCCACTTACCTAGCTTTGTTCTAGATAATGTGGAGCACAAAGAAACCATGGTGGTTTGGAGATAAACTTGAATCTTATTGCTTCTAGAGAAAGCAAATTATATCAATCCAACAGTAAATTTCCATTTATTTAAAATGAAACTTATCCAAGTGGTATATATTCTGTAGACAGTTTGAAAACTGATTTCTATTTTATCATACCTGGGGATTACATTTAGCACCAGCTACTTATTGAATAGGATGCGTCATTTATGTCTTTTATATTTATCTGTTGGGATATGAGCACTTTATTATTATGTGCTTTCTTGGTTTTTCTGCTTTGTATATATTCCTTCTTTTCAATTAGATTACTTTTAATTGGGTCAAGATGCATGGAAACAGTAATCATTCAGGATCTCTGTATGTGTTTCCATCTGTAACATACCCTTGTTATAAAAGTTCAAACAATAAAAGAACAAGTAAAATGCCCTGGCCAGTGTGGCTCAGTTGGTTGGAGCATTGTCCTACACACCAAATGGTTGCAGGTTTGATTCCTGGTCAGGGCACATGCCTGTGCTGTGGGCTCCATCCTGGGTCAGGAAGCCTATGAGAGGCAACATATCCGTGTTCAGTGATATGTTTAACATAAGGCTTTAATATAAGGTTTGGTGAGTAAACCAGGAATAAATCAAGGAAAGGAGTTAAGGTCTTCTCTATTTAACCTGTTCTTTTGCTTTGCCCAGGTGAGTAGAAAAGTGGTTTAACTGGAACTTGCTTCAATATACCTTTTTCTGGATGTGGTTTGTTCTGATTCAAATCAAGAAGACTGAGGGAGGCATACTAGGTCCCAAACCCAACTGTCCCTACACTCATACAATTTTTAAAAAACATAGTAGTTTAGCATGCGTGGTGCTGAAAGAGTCAAATGCATTGTTCTATAAGACTTGTTACAAAAAATACTGCTACCTGCACACACACATGCGCGTACATACACACCATTTTCTGTTCCCAGAGGTAAGCACTTTTTGCTCTTCTAGCTGATTCTTAGAGTATTTACCCTGATATCATTAAATCTATACTTATATCACTATTTCTTGGTTTTTTGTTTTTTTTGTTTTTCTTTCAGTCACATGTATTCTCTACTGACATCTCACTCTGGAAGATAAGGAGCAAGTGCTCTTTAGACAACAACTTCTACTTCTTCCCTTTTTTTACTCCATCCTCCCAATGTATTTTGGTTGGGTTACTGCTGTTCAGTGTTTCTATTATCATGACTATATGCTTGCAATTTACTGCTGAACTCTGTATACTTTTATTACCTTTCCTTTCTGGGGCATTATATTTTGCTTTTCCTGGAATTAATAATTTTCTTTCGATTTTAACACATTTTTTTTTATATTTATCACTATTTCAACCCCAGGCTTCCCCCAGTTAATTAAATCTCTCTTAATTTTGTCTCAAAACTTTTTTTCTGTCTTTTGGAGTCTTTAGGATCATTCTTAGGTTTTTGTTCTCTCAGATGGGTAAGCTTCTCCCTAGCAAGTTCTTCCAGTCCCCTGTGTGCAGGGCATATGCCTGGCTCCCAGTTCTTTAGCAACCCATTTGGGAAAGAATGCTTGAGATGTGGGGTGGTCCTCAATGTTGAGTATGTGATCTTCCATTTAATTATTCTAGATCAGGGTTTCTCAATCATCAGTTTATTGACATTAAGGGTAAAATAATTCTTTGTTGTGAGGAACTATTCTTTGCATTGTGGGATGTTTAGCAGCATCCCTGTCATCTACCCACTAGGTGCAGTAGTATACATACTTCCTCCAGTGTGACAACTAGAAATGTCTGCAGACATTACAGACAAGTTCCCTGTAAGGCAAAATTGCCCCCACTTGAGAATTACTACTTCAAATACAGAGTTAATATAGCAGGCGTGGACCGTTTTATTCATGAGAAATAACCCTGGATTTTCTTTCCCCTGGAATTTATTTACTGGAAACTTAGTTAATAAATATAGATTGTTTTCAGGTTAATACTGTTTGGTAAATTAACCCCTGATTGGTGAGTGCATATGGATCAGGAAGATGGTGAGTGAACTTTAGACGCCTATGAAAAGATGCAGACCTTGACTTCCTGGTGTGTACAGTGTGTCACTCTTCTAAGTTAGAATGAACACATCTCTCGAGCAGCCCGGGAACCCATGCTCATTAATTGTGATAATATAATTTACTACTGGTTCCTGTGGAGCAGGAAGTTTTCCTAAGCCAGGTGATTTCTGTACTTACCCCACATGATCTCTTTCTTAACAATGATTGGTCCACAAAAGACCCCTGTTAGGCTCTAGAAATAACCTTCTGAAGATAGCATGTCTCATGCTAACACACTGTCTGTGTCTTTCTGTGGAACTAAGAGAACCTGGTGCCAGGCTGTGATCTACTGGGTCTTGTCAGTGAATATCAGTCTAAACCTGGGACTGCTGCTGGTTGGCAGATAAAGGAGAGAATCTTAAATATGCTTTCAGCCAATCCTCCTGCCTTAAGTCCCACCTTCACTTCTGCTGCTTCTGGAGACTTTTGAGGTTACATAATATAAATTGGGGTGCTCCCCTGCTTTTTCCAATGCTGGCTTAGTATTCAGCTTTTCTTAGGCCTGCTGAGTTAGTTACCACTCAGACATATTTTAGAATTCTAGCTTCCAGAATTTTATCATGTCTTCTTATGAGTTTGTCTTAAAAACAAGCAAACTACATTTTAAAAAGTCCTTTATTTCTTTTTTAGTAGGATTTGGGGAAGTTGTGGGGCTGCCTCATTGTCCATTCACAGTTTCCTTCTCATGTCTACAGTTTTTTGACCTGGAATGCCCAAGGTGCAGTTCTCAGATTACCTTTCTGTCTGTAGCCACTGCTTTTGTGATCTTATGCATTGACTACTCCCAAGTCTTACTTAATACCCTATTTTTATTTAAGACACACTCTGCCCCACACATTATCATCTCTAGAATAATCCTTCTCAACTGGGAGCTGTTTTGTCCCCCAAGGGGCATTCAGCAATGTCTGGAGACATTTTTTGTTGTCAGTGATAGTAAGGGTTCTACTGGTATATAGTGGATAGAGCCAAGGGTGCTACTGAAATCCAACAATGTGCATGAGAACTCCGGCAACAAAGGATTGTCTGACGCAACACAGTGCCAAGGTTGAGAAACCATGTTCTAAAATCAGGTGGCATCTATCACTCACTGTCAGCAAAGTGGCAGTTATCCTTTATTGTGTGAAGCCTTCTATTGGCAAGTTTCTGATAAAGATCAAGCAAATACCAGTATTAAATCATCTTAGATTCCATGAAATATGGGATCTTTATCCAGCAGGTCCCCTGAACTTCAGCCTCATACATCATCATATCAATATTTATCCCTATTTGGGTATCTTAATAGGTAGCTCAAATTTAACTAGTGTATAACTGAAGCTCTGATCTTTTCTCTCAAACTTCTTCTGCAGTCTTCTCCATCTCAGTAAATGGCTAATTCATCCTTCCAGTTCATCAGGCAAAATCTTTCACATTTTTATCTACTTCTGTTTTTCTTTTTATCTCCCTTTCAGTCCAGCAGTAAATTCTGTTACCTTTACCTTCAAAATATGTCCAAAATTTGATTGTTTCTAACCACCTCCACTCTACCAAGCCAGCATCATCTTTTTTCTTTTTTTAAGATTTTATTTATTTATTTTTAGAGAGAGGAGATGGGAGGGAGAGAGGGAGAGAAACATCATGCAGTTGTCTCCTGTAGTGTCCTTTCCAGTGACCGAACCTGCAACCCATTTGTCCTGATTAGGAATCAAACCGGTGACCTTTCGCTTGTGGGATGATACCCAGCTAACTGAGCCACACCAGCTAGGGCCAAGCCAGCATCATCTTGACATAGATTTTTGTAAAAGCCTCCCAACTGGCCTTCCTGTGTTCACCTTCCTCTTAAGTCTATTATCCACATGGCAGTCAGAGTAGTCCTATTAAAACCTAAGTCATATCTTGCTCCTCCTCTTTTCAAATCCAAAGGCTTTGCTTTATATCTGTCAGTATAAAGCCAAAATCCCTGCAGTAGCTTACAGGGCCTTACTGGATCTATTTTCCTATTATTTCTGTCCCTAATTTCCTTTCTTCCCTACTCCTTTACTCTGCCAGCCATACTGCCTCCTAGTTGTTTGCCAGAAGTCAGATCACCTCAGAGCCTTTTCACTTGTCCCCTGCTTGAATGCCCTCCCCTGTAACAGACCCTTCAAGGATTTGCTCAAATATCACTTTCTTTGATAACCCTAGTTTGAAATTGAACCCTTCTTCTGCCTTGTGAAATTACTTTTCTTCTCTCTTTTCTCTTTTATATTTTCCTTTATTTTATCTGCATTTAATGTACTATATATTTTACTTTTTTTCTTCTGCTCATCTGTCTCACTTGAAGATAATCTCCATGAGGAGAGGGATTTTTTTTTTTTTAAATTTTGATTCCTGATGTAAAGTTAGCACCTAGAACATTATTTGGCTCATAAGAAGCACTCAGATATTTGAATGAACAAATAGGCATGTATTCAATCCATCTTGTCTAGAAGTCTGCACTCTTAAATTATCAGCAGTTATTTTCTTTGAAGACGGTAGATGGAATGCCACAAGTGAAGTACCATGTGAAAACTCTGAAAAGTGAAATTTGTTTTTTGCAACTGGGTTGTTTAGAGGCAGTAATTATACCTGTTTTAAGGAAACCCAAGACAAAATAATTACTTTCAGCTTCAGTTTAGTGACATAAAAAGCAGTTAGAAAAATCAATTTGAGATTGGTTTTATTTTTCATATTGGAGACGTGGATAGTCAAACTGCCCATCTAAAAATAAATAATACTGTGACTTTTCTTTCTACCTCCTTGGTCTCTCAAAGCCAGCAGGGATAGGCAGAGTACAGTTTCACATCAAGAAGAATATGTCTTTTTTCTCTTTCTTGACTCCTATTGAAAAACTGTGTTTACAGGTACTTCACATGTTATCTCACTTAAGCCTCCCACTATCCTTTTGGTAGGGGCATTATTCCAAAGAAGAGATTAAGTAGGCCAAATAACTGAGAAATCTGTATTTGAATTTCAAAACTAAACATTTGCCTTTCAATTTTTATCAGTGTTTTAAAAATAAAGTGAAGCTGATTGTCAAAAATGATTATTTCTAGAATGTTAAAGAACATTTTAGCATAAAAATATTTCCCATGGATAAACATAAAAATGAATTACAGAGTAACTTCAGTTAGCATTCTTATGAAACCCATCAGTAATGTTTATTTGCTAATTTTTAAATTCCATTCATTGTACTTGAAATAAATTCTAATAAGGGCTCTTTAAATCTTAACCAATGTGAAATAAATGTTGCAGATAATTTTCTGTTTGCAGTATTTTCACATTAACTGATTAAAACAATACTTTTCAATAAGACAACAGTTTGCAATTTTTTTTTAAGGATTTTATTTTATTTTTAGACAGAGGGGAAGGGAAGGAGAAAGAGAGGGAGAAAAACATCAGTCTGTGGTTGCCTCTCATGCACCCCCTACTGGGGACCTGGCCCGCAACCCAGGCATGTGCCCTGACTGGGGAATCAAACCAGTGACCTTTTCGTTTGCAGGCTGATGATACTCAATCCACTGAGCTATACCAGCTGGGGCAGCAGTTTGCAAAGTTAAATAGCAATTGCATGTCATAAATTTTATATAAGATAGTGTTTACTGGTAAAAGGTTAATGCTTACATATCTTTATGTTTATTTTCTAGTGGGATTTAAACTCTAATAATTCCCCTTAATTTGGAATTTTATACATGAAAAGGTATTTTTATTTTTTTTTTTTTAAGATTTTATATATTTTATTTTTAGACAGAGGGGAAGGGAGGGAGAAAGAGAGGGAGAGAAACATCAGTATATGGTTGCCTCTCATGTGCCCCCTACCCGGGACCTGGTCTGCACAACCCAGGCATGTGTCCTGACTGGGGAATCAAAGCAGCAGCCTCTTGGTTCGCAGGCCAGCCCTCAATCCACTGAGCTACACCAGCTGGGGGGTGAAAAGGTATTTTTAAAATGAAAATGATTTTAAAAGATGTCACTGCAGTTTATGGTAGATTTAGAAGGTTTTTGCCTAACCTTAAGAATACTTGAGGATTGCATTATATATATTATAATAGGAAAATATTTTTTAGTATCTGAGCTACTAAAACTTTTGAATGTTATTGTTTTCTTCATATGTATAGCCATTATGAAATCTTTCATGGATACACTTATAACTCATAATATTAAACACAGCATCATAGCTTCAAAGCAATTCCTTCACTTCCTTTACTTTTCAGAACTATTTCAAGAATTAATGTGTGCAGAAATTTTGAGGTATTGGAAAGAAAACAGCAATTGTATTTGTAGTATCAGGGAAAACCCCACTGGCATTGAAGTCCATTGACTTATTTTTAGCAAGAAACCCTTTGATCTGGAGTATTAATTGGGTGGGAGGGAAGCACAGGGCTTTCTAAAACTTTGAGACCTATGTATCTAAAAGATTGGGGTTATTAATTGATTTCTCAATTGTTGCAGCTACATTTCTCTTAAATTTCTAATGAATGTATTGCTGCATCTTACAGAAATTTATTTACATGTATCAACTTGGTGTTTTAATTCCAGATTTTGCTGGCCTAACCTAGTGAGGTTAATAGTGGAAGGAATAGGTACCAAGTGAAAGGACAGCTATAGATTTGGCAGAAACCGAGGGAAATGTCTAGTTTTCACTCACAAACATGTTTCAAACACATTGATTATCCCAGTCAACTCTAGCGTAAATGCCTTGATTCTTTTTGTGTGTATTTCTTAGAAATCTGTGTAGTTTTTCTTCTCTCAAGAGGTAAAAAGACAGCTTTGTTTGGTTTTAGGTCTGTTTTGCTTTTCTTTTTTGTTTTATATGTCGTGTTTGTGGAGGGCTAGTAAAAGACTTTATTTTTTTGAACAAGAATAGTAATATATCCGTGTTTTAAAAATTAATAGGGACTAGAAAATATAAAAGAAATAATTTTAAAAGCATTCAAAAATTCACTGGCTATATAATGGCCAGTAAAAGGAGAGGAATAAAGAGAAGGGGGGAAGCAATAGCAGCTACTATATTGAGTGCTTATTCCGTGGTGAGCATTGTGATATACATGTCTTAACACACTTAACCTGCCTGGGACCTTGTGGAATAGGTACCATTGCTTCTGTTTTACAGTGGAAGGAACTAGGGCAGGGAGTGACTAAATAACTTTACCAAGGATTTGAACCTAGACATTCTGGTTGTAGAGCTCATACTGCAATAGCACACTGCTTCATCACAGAATTGAAAGAGAATCAAGACAAGGTTAGACTGGCCAGTGCTCTCAGATCCAGGCCTTGGAGAGAGAATTTAAGTAGGCAGAAAAAAGGCAAAAACATTTATGCAGTAACATCTCCATCTTGTGGTGGTGGTTGGTATATTCCTGAATATAGTTAAAATTTAACAACTTTAAGCGATTTCTCATCTAAATGAACTGAGGCTTATAAAATTCAGATAAGGGTTGAATTCTGATTCTAATAGGATTCTATTTTTAGCAACCTTTGGAGATAAATGCTAATATTACCCCATTTTACATATGAGTAAACAGGTTAAATAATAAGCTCAGAGTCACAGTGCCAGTAAATAACTGAACGTGGGCTGGAACCCAAGCACTCTGGTCCCAAGGTTAACATTCTCAACCATCATACTATGCTTTAAAAAAATTTTTTTTAATTTTTAAATATTCGTGAAAAGCGCATACCCATGTCAATGAAAGAGGAATGTAAATCTGCTTTATTGAAACACCAGTGTGTGTTCAGAAACCTACACTTCTTCCTGTTGTAATCTAAGGTGTTATCAAAAGGAAGTGCTTAATTTGTAATCACGTCTTTGGTTCAAGGCTATCTCTTGATTTATGGTTTGGCTCTTGTGTTCAGATGAATGCCTTTCCCTCCCCACCCCGCCTAAGATTCTGGTTTATAAATCATACCTCGTTTTTTAACATGTTTCAAATTTAGGTCAGAAAAGTGTGATCCATTACTTCGCAGAGATTTGTGGAGAGTTTTTTTGATAAATTGATGAAAAAAATTGATACCTTTATAACAAATGTAAGTTTTGGAGCTGTGAATGTTCAGAGCAAAATTTATGTGGAGAATTGACTCTCAAATTTCATTTTTATTTAGTGTTTTGAGCATAACTTTCAGATTTAAATTAGTGACAAAGGATACGTAAAAATTAGATTGGGGGAGATAATTTTTTTTTGGTAGGAAAGTAAATGTTTTGTGGAAATGGACCCTAATTAACATTAAATAGTTTTTTTCATTCCATAATCCCTTTTCATCTCTATTAATGTAACAACATTTAATCTTTGTTTGCATATGCACTATTTTCTATTGTTTTTTATCACTTTGCATACATATATTTATTATTGGTAAGGATGTATTGAATTTTAACAGCTAGACTATTCCATCATACTGTTTAACATGATATACAGGCAGTCATTTCTTTTTGAACACTGTAGATTTAGACTTTCTAAAAAAACAAGAAACATTTGGAAATATGTGAACTTGTGTGAGAGTCTAGAGAGAATAGATTTTTTTAAATTTTATTTTGAAATAATGTCAAACTTACAAAAACATGAAAGAACAGTACACAGAACTCATGAAACTTTTTGCTCAGATTCACTAATTTCTAACATTTTGCCACATTTACTTTATTGTTCTTTTTGCACATTACATTTTTTTTCCTGAATTATTTGGAGTAAATTACATGTATCATGCCTCTTCAGCCATTTAATATGTCAGTCTTTGTTTCCTAAGAATGAGGATATTGGCAATATAGATTTGGTAGTCCTCCCAGTGATGTAGTAATTGACACAGTGCTATAGAATATGTTTAATGAGAAAATGTAGAGGGAGAAAAGCAAAAACAGTCTTCATCTGGCCACGCATGTGGAATTAGGACCAAAAAATAGTTACTCATATATTCCCAAGCATAGCACTTGGCTGTAAGGGGTAAAACTGAACATAACGTACGATGTCCTTATGAGGTTATAATTTATTGTATGAGGAGAGGGTGTCAATACAGATAAGCAAACAGGCAATTTCAGTACAGCGTGGTGGGCACTGATAGGAAAGACAGAAGACCTTCTTGGTTAAAGGGTCATTGATGACTTTGAAAATGAATTACAGAATGCATCACAACTATAAGGATAAAGAATTTGGAAAAAATAGATGTATACTAGATTGTGGGGAATTGAGGGGTAGGTGGAGGAGGTACACTATAGCTGAATTCAGGAAATTTGGCAGTGAAAACGAGAAAAGAACAGTTTAAGAAGAGGAGGGTAACCAGAAGCCTTGATTATTTTTCTGTCCTTCCTGCCACGAATAAGCCAGACTGAGTATCAGTGACTGAGATATGAGAAGGGAAATGAATAGAATCGAGGCTGTGCTTAGCTTTGGATACATTTTAATGATGAAGATCCTCACAATAAATGGATGTGATTTGCTTAGTAATGGAGGGAAGTGAGATCATATGAAGAGATGGTAGGGTGAAATTAGAAGGTTGAAGAACTTGGAAACTACTTAAAATAAACTTAGAGTGAGTGAGGAGGAAAAAGTGCTGTCAAACAGCAGTCAAGGCCCAGTTGAGGTTCAGAGCATGAATTGGTAATGGTCACAGTGTTTCTGCGTAGTTCACTCACAGAGCTCTACTGTCCAGAAGTACAGTGAGGTTATCCTTAAATTAGCAAAGGCCAGGATCAGCTGGTTCTTACCTTTTTTATTTTTGCATAATATAATGAAAGGTGCATGCAACTTTTCATTACCATTTTGTTTCAACTATTCATATCAGTGATCTTTTCTCTTCCTGCATGATAATGAGAACTGCCCTTTTCCACCTCCTTTACCTATCATTTTCTTCCTGCATTTTTCACAGCATGCTATTTCTCTGAGATGTCCCAGCAAGCAGGCCAAGCGTCATATTGACTTCACAGAAGAACAGGCTGAGCTGACACCTGTAAGTTCTATAAACATATCCATGGGACTACTTAAGTACCAATGAAGAGAAATTCATTCTTTAGAACTTTAGATGATGAAACCCTGTCCATATACCTCAATTTCTCAATTAAAGGTTAAACCAAACAAAAATAAATGAGCAAAACTAAATGAACAACTTTATGGTATGACACCATTGAATATTAATACTCATGGTAAGACTGTATAGGTCGGAACATATTTAATATAGAGAAGTTCTGTATTGGAACCTGAAACCATATGCTTTATTTTTTTATCCTGAAACTAAAGGCTTTTGTAAATTTCTTAAGACATTAACAAATTTAGCTGTTTTTCAGAATGGGGATATCAAGTAGAGTGATTCTCTTGCACTGATGATTACCTGAAAATCTAATTTCTTTTTATAAAAAAATGTATCCTCTGGTCAGTAGATACCTAGTCAGTGTTTGCATCAGAGCTGCACTATTCTACATGGTAGCCACATATGGCTACTAAGCACTTGAAATGTGTTTAATCCAAATTGAGATGTGCTATAAAGATAAAATACACACTGGACTTCAAAGATTTGGCATTAAAAAGGAATGTAAAATATCTCTAATATTTTTTGTATTGATTACTTACTGAAATTATAACATTGTGGATATTTTCAGTTAAATAAAAGATACTGATATTAGCTTAATTCACCATTTTCTTTTTTACTCTTTAAAAAATGTGGTTACTAGAACATTTTAACTACATTTGTGTCTCATTATATTTCCATTGGTCAGCACTGCATAGGAAAAAACACTTCTCCAACCTCACCTCCAACCCCTACCCTACACTCATAAGCATCAACCACACTTCCTGCAATATTTGCATGTCATCTACTTGTTTCTTCCACCCAAGCAGCAGTTTTCAGTTCTTTTGGTCCCAGTATCCCCATTTTATAACTAATAATTCATAACACTATTTTTACTATCCCAAATGAAATTGATAATGTAACTTACATACCTATTTTTAATGAATTTAATATCCTCATACCTAGCATGAAAGAGAAATAAAAAATTTATAGTACAATAATGTATCTATTTTAGTTTTTAAATTTTTTTACAGAAAACTTTTTACAGGAAAAAGAAGGCAGAAATGTAGGGTGGACCCAGAATTAAGACATGTTATGACAGATAATAGCAGACACACAAACTTGTATCTGGCAATAGGAAAAGAGAAATAACCTTTACTGCAGTATAGCGATACTGTGCTGAGACAGTTTGTAGACCGTCAAAGGAAAGAAAATAGGGAGGTACCAAATTCTTGCAAATGATCTGAGTCTTAAAATTATATAATGACAGAATCATTCCCTGCCTTATAACATTGGGGTATGATAGTGATGAAAAGATTTCTATATTTGATTTTTTATAATATAGATTTCTCATTGTGCTTATTTTAAATAAGACAGAGTAATATGAAATATTTTTAAACAATCTTTATTAATGAAGCCAGTGAAATTCCTGCATTTTTGTCTTTTCATTAATATACTAATAATTACTTATTAATGCCGTTAAAAGGAATTTCAAATCTTTCCTGTCATTTACTTGCATGTAACAGAGTGCAGTCTGACACTACCAGTTTCGGTCTCGGCAACTCTTACTTCAAGCTAGGTTTCCATTGCTGAAATCATTTTCTAACATAATGGATAACTCTTGGTAAATTCTGAAGAAAAGAAAGTGCTGGCTTCCCTCAACTTATTTTATATGGTAAATAACATTTCTGGAAGATTCACTGAATATTAAAATTATACATAAATACTTTGTGTTTGTAGGTAAAATGGAATTAGTTTCTAAGCTTGGATTGTTATAAACAGGATTAGCCACCTGTATGATTTTCATATAAGGACATTAAAAATCCATCTGTGATGTGGAACTTTTGTTATGTGACATTGTTCCATGCTTACAGAAGAATATCTAGCATTTCTGACTTCCTTACCAATAAATACCAGTAACTCTCTCCACCTTTTTGTGACAGAACAAAATATCCCCCGTGTTTTCTCAGAATGCCTCCTTGATGGCAGCACCACCCCCACTGAGAACCTCTGATATCTCTGTTCTCTGTCTCTCCTCCTCACCCCACCCCCAGCAGCCTCTTACCTACCCTCAAGTTTTTTCAGAAATACTTCAATGAGCCCCTAATTTTGAATTAGGTAGTCCATCTCCTATTTGCTCCCATACTATTTAACACACTGTATGGTAGTCGTCCGTTTTCTCCCTATTAGGCTCTAAATTTTGTGAGAGCCAGAAATGCCTATCGTGGTCACCTTTGCATCTTCAGTGCCTGGCATGGTTGCAGGCTCAAAGTTGAATAAATGAATGAAAGATAAAAAGAGATGGGTGGAAGAAAATGGGCCAATAAACCAGTAAAATGGATTAAGATAAGAATAAACCATTGACTGTGTTGTTAGTGGTGAATGAAGGAAAATATTAAAAGGCCCCGTTTTAGGGGCTAAGTAAACCCCTGTGCATTTTTGTTACCAGTAACATGTATGAAGACTGAAGGCTGATTTAACGATGTGCCCAGACCACTCTCTTTTACTTTTCTAAGTCCTCCTATTGCATACCACTCTTCTCACCCCTCTTTCATCTTTCTCTAGTAACCAGCTCTCCTGCCACCCACACCCGTTTTCCAGGGAACTTTAGAGCATTGCAGAACTGGCTGCAGTAGGGGAAAGTAGATAAAGTAATGCATTTATTGAAGGGAGGAATTTGCTGCTTCCGATTCCTACATTTTCAGGGCAGGGGGTTCTTGGTCCCCCCCCACCCACACACACTACAAATACTTGTAGCTTAGAGGGAACAGGAGACCTGGCCTCCCTCCCTGCTAGTGATTAACCACTGAATATATGACTGTCTCAAACATAAAGGAATTTATGATCATACCCACCTATTGTTTGTGGTCTCATTTTTTAGATGTGGCATATTTTGGAGCCACGAACTATAATGATTATATCCCCTTCTTATTTTAAGCTATTTAAATCTTGTAAAATTTTTAAATGGATAACTTCTACTTTTGAGTCTTCAGGTACTAAACAAGTTTAAACTTGAATTTAAGGTCTGGAATTATATCTGCCAAATGAGAGTTTGTTTTGATAGGCCGAAGCGGATTCATTTTTTTAATTTGAAATAGAATTTTCTAAATATTGATGTTCTGCTCATTTTGGGAATCTTTTTCTGAGAAAGTAACCTTTAATAGTTAAATAGAAGTTTTTCAATAAATTATTTTCTATGTGTTTTAATTATAAGGATATATGTTTTTCCCCTATTACATGTGAATAGCAAAAAATGAATGGGAATAAGAGCATGAAAGTTATAGTTGCCCTGGCTGGTGTGACCTGAGAACCAAAAGGTTGCCAGTGCAATTCCTAGTCTGAGCACATGCCTGTGTTACAGGCCAGGTCTCCTGTTGGTGACATGTGAGAGGCAGCCAGTTGATGTTTCTCTCTCACATAGATGTTTCTCTCCCTTTTTCCCCCTTCCCCTCTCTCTAAAAATAAATAAATAAAATCTTTTTAAAAACACACAACAGAGTTATAGTTGCTCATTTTAATTTTCATTCCCAGTTTTCTCCTTGGTCCTGTTTGTTAACCTCAAATTAAATTGAATTTCTGGAAATTTCTGCTTACCTAGTGTCTTTATCTTCAGGGAAATCTTACCATGCAGGTAAATGAGGACCTAGGGATAACTGTCTTTGTTCTTGCCGTCTGACCTTGTTAGTGCTAGTCTTGATGAATATATCCAATATTTTCAAAGATTTTATTTTTTTATTTTTAAAGAGAGGGGAAGAGAGGGAGACAGAGAGGGAGAGAAACTGTGATTGGTAGCCTGTTGCGTGACGTGGCCTGCAGCCCAGGCCTGTGCTTCATGGAGAATCGAACCGGCGACCCCTTGGTTCACAGGCTTGCACTCAGTCCACTGAACCACACCAGCCAGGCCTATATCCAATATTTTTCAACCTTAGGTTCCTCCCTCCCCTCCCCTCCCCTTCCCTCCCCTCTCCTCCCCTCCCCTTTTTGTCCCTCCCTCCCTTGTCTCTCTCTCTCTGTCTGTCTCTCTTTCTTTTTCCAGGAGTGGGTGAAAGGGGCAGATGTGCTTGTTCATCCTGAATTAAAAGAAAACTAAAAAACAAACAAACAAAAAAACAGGCCATGAAATACCACATAGCAAACCTAATTCAACATAATGAGATATGAGTAAATATTAAGTTAATATTATTTTTTGTAACTATTTCTAATATTGAAGTAATGTGTTTTATTATCTGTGACAAAAAACTTCAAGAGTGGATGCTCTCTAGTGTTTACATAAGTTAAAAGAATTTCTTAAGAATAACTTGATATACAGTTAGGTTTATAAAATATAACATTATACAGTATTTTCTGTAACTCCATTTAGCTCTGCCATGTATGGTTGTTAAATGGTGGTTAGTAAGTACATAGCATTAAAACTAATTTGGAATTATTTAGGACAGGCAAGTCTGAATTACATATATATCAAAACAGCTGTAATTTATAGTACATGAGTTTAAATGCAGTTGCATAAACTTACGTGTTACTAAAATGTTATTAATGGGGAAAAGGATAGTTAGGGGCTGTGTTATTCAGTCATTTAAATGGAAATACCTGAATTGCTTGAATTAATTTAACCAATTTCAGGGAACAATACTTCTTAATATTTTATTCATATTCATTTGCTATGCAAGTCCTTTACTATGTAACACAGTCTGTTAGTATCCTAATACAAGGAATTAATAAGATTTACTGAAAATAGGTGATATTCATTAGGCAAAATATTTATGGACATGTTCCCTCTTAGTGTGGCTATCATTGAATTGGTCAGAAATACTTGCAGAAGTTTTAGAAATGATGTTGTCTTACTCTGTTTTCATAAAAATATACTATGTAAAGCTGCATAGGTATTTACGTAGGCTTTACAAAAGAAAGGAATATATTTGTCATTGGTTTTCAACACCTGTTTATTTGTACCGTGTACACAGCACTCACAAACACTGCCCTAGAAGCCAGACTGGCTTTGTGATCTTTGCAGGGTGTAATCCATTTTCCCAGAGGGGGAGCGGGATCAGCAGGAGTTGGCTAGGACACGCTTATTGGCATCAATGGTGTCTGTGCTTCCCCCTCCTTTTCTTTTTTTTTCTTTCTTTCTTTTTTTTTTTTTTAATTTTTTTCTTTTGGACACATTTCAGTGAGTTTAGGGAAAAGATATGAGATTAATAATAGAGAATCATTCTTGCTGTGTATTTCAAACACATAAAACCTCTATTGACTTTTGTTGCCTTTTTTTGTTTGTTTGTTTTTCTCTCTTTCTGCACAAGCACTCCTATCTGGACAGGGAAACCTCCCTTCTTCTGAGAAACATTGCAGGAAAACCTTCTCATTTGCTGACCAAGGTGATACTTCTTCTTTCCACCTGTATGTAAATATTTATTGCCTTGTAGGTAGACTATAATTTCTGGTTTTGATTGTGCTCTCAGATTTTTCAGATTGTTTTTTATAGCAGCACCTTTGTATTGAATAGAGGTATTTTTTTCTCTTACTGAAGGTAATTATTTACTGACTTTAATGACTATCAGAAAATATTGAGAGCAGGAAATATTTTTAGTAAATTTTCACTAGTTTTTAACTTTCATAAATAACAGTCCTCCCAAGGATGTTGCACTTTTTCTAGCTTAACATTGTATTTCACTTTAAAGTCTAAAAATCATTGCTTTAATTTTAACTTTTACTACTAATGGTTATCCATGCTGTGAGTTATTTTTAGCAGACTTTGTTTTCTAATTCTTGTTTATAATATCAGCACCTCGTTTACATAAACAGAATCTTACTCTACATTAGCTTCATTTAATTGGAAGAGAATGTTGAGTTTTAATATCTCATTTCTTCACTTTCAGAATGGTTTGAATCAGTCCAGCCAGATTTTCATTGGGCTGGTATTTTACATCAATTTTAAACCTTTTAGCCATTGTCATCATTAACTAAGGGTAACAGAATAAGGAAGCTGACGGAATAGCTTTCTACCTCTTCAAGTCATGTTTTTATTTCATTATTTTATTTAAATAATGTTAAGTTTAAGAATGTCAGACTTGGTCTCTGAAGAATATTGCTTATTAATTATAGGTAATGTTTCTTAAGTTGTTATTTTATCAGAAGCTTTTTTTAAAAATTTCATTTCTTAACCTTATAAACTTGTGAAAGAAGATAAAGCTAAAATTAAGATCTCAATTTTAATTGTATGAGAAGCAGCTCAAAGAGAAGACCTAAGAGTCAACAGCAAAACCCTTTCTCTTGCTCTTTAGAGAAGATCTGGGAATGGGTTAACAGATCTGGGAAGTAGCTTAAAGGTCAGGGAAATGTAGAAGTCTAAGCAGATAATAGACATGTACTTTATAACCATAGCAAAGCTCTTTCTTTTTCCTCAACTCTTCTCTGTTTACTCTCTCTCTAGCTGGAGTTCATATTCATAGCTTCAACTAGCATCTCTCTTCTAGATCATATATCTCTACCGGAGAGCAGCAAAATTCCAGATAGCCAACAGACATTTCCTGGGAGAGGACCAGCCCCTTGAATCCCACAGGTCTTTGGCTTCCTTGCCCTGGGGCCTCACAATTTATATTCATCTTTTTCTTTTAACATTTCTGTTTCTGTTCAGAATGCTGCTGTTCTTCCAACTGCCTAGTCCTGGGCCCTCTACCATTCTTGGTGCCTTTCTTTTCACTTGCGATCTTAAAGTTCTGGTGAAGCTCGTGGTAATCTGCAGGATTTATTGAGTTCACCCAATGATTTCATCCTTGTTACCACCACCCTGAAACAGGCTCTGATCTCTCACCAATGCCAATACACTAGTCTCTTTATCCTTGCCTGTTCCTCCTCCAGTCCATTTTGTATACTGTTCACAGATTAAGTGTAATTTTTCCATTTCCATTGCTTATTTATTCAACAAATATTTGTTGAGTCATGTGCTAGCTGCTGGGATATAACACTGTATAAAATGGCCATATATCACCCCGTGCCTTCCTACCCCCAAGAGATCATAGTCTGCTTCTTAAGATAAATTTAAAAAACGCAAGCAAGCATGTAGACAAATTCTAAATCATGTTATGTGCTATGAAGGAAGGCTACATTTCCTTTAGATGGTAAATCAGACCCCTCTGAGGAGGCGACATTTAATCTAAAGCTTGAAGGGTAAAAATAATCCGTCTTAAGGGGTAAAGGGAAGTGGTCCATGTAGATAGGACCAGAGAGAGCAGAACCTGGCATGTTTGAGAAGCTGCAAAAAGGATCTGTTGCTGGAGTCACAATAGTTGAAAGAAGATATGAGTGTCTCGATTTGGATTTGGAGAGGTATGCAGGAGCCAAATCATTCAAAGCATGCTAAGGAGTTTTTTTTCCCCCTCCCTAAGTACAGTGGGAAACTGTTGAAGAGAATAATAATTTCATCCATTTAACAGATATATTTACTGAGTACCTACTATGTGCCACACAGCATTTACAATCCAATATGCCAATGAACCAAACAGTTTCTACCACAGGGAGAGTTCTTTGCAAGTTTTGCATAAATGCAGTCAGTAACTTCTCATCCTCCTCTGCCCAGGAGATGGTGATACCTACTGCAGCATCAGAGCCATACCCTACTCAGATCATATCTTCTCCTGTTACTCAAGTGATAACATTACTGGTGTACAGAGTCAACACCTGGCTATATACCATCCTGCTTACATACAATAAGAATTTGAGCAGGAATGTGATTCAGTAGCATAGAACCTAAACATTTAGGATGGGGAGGGGAATGGAATCAAGGATGAAGTGGCAGAACTTCTAAGGTAACCTGAGCCACAGGGACCTCTCAGTGTCAGTGTCCTCTGTTCAGAGCACAGAAGCTAAAATGAGCTTATACCTCTTGGATATCTCCTGTGTGGCCGCCTGGTTCTCTCTACCCAAAAAGCATGTGCCAAAGTTACTGACACCTCTGACCTGCACTCTTTCAAACTAGGACATTGTAACACCCAGTAGTTAGTACACAGTAGGATGAACACAGCAGCACTGTGTTTAGGCTAGGGCAACAAAAAGAATGTATTTGTTTTTTCCCACCAATCCAGTTGTAACTGGACCACTGTTAATGAAATAACTATCCCACGTGGAGTTCTGAGCTGGGAAACTGTGCAACAATAGTACCAACCAGTTTCTTCAGGAGTGGCATTAGTGTCAGCACAGGACTATTTTGCCATCAGTGAGAGCAGTAGGCAAAGGATGTTGCCAATCCAGTGGCCTTACCTCTTTGGATACCATTCTAAATACATTCTAAATGCCTTCCTGACATCGTGATCTGATAATACATATTTGTCACTCTTACTCTGCCTTATTTTTCTTTTTTCCCCATAAGCCTTATCACTAACTGATTTATCACACATGTATTTTTTTGTCTGTTTTGTCTCTCTTATTAAGCGTATGCATAAGAGCCTGAACTCTCTCCTCTGCACTCAAACCCAAGCCTGCTCAGTTTCAGCAAACATCTGTCACATGAAAGAACAGTCGTCTAAGTAACCATCAGGGTTTCAAGAACTGCTGTAATGTTGACCACCATTATCTTTGCTTCATGTTCGATGAACAGTTTTTATTAACTGCTATCCCAAAAGTTTGTGTTACAACCCGTAGGACAAAAGGGACTGTCACATGGCAGTGGAAAGAGCTAGTAGTCACTTGGTAACTGCCTGTATAATCTTAGATCAGTTTTTCTGGGCCTTAGTTAATCAGTACAATGGAAATAATAATAATAGTGTTACATTATTGAGAATTCAGTGAGGTACTGTGTATAGCATGCCAGTTAGTGTGAGTCAAGTTTTAGGGTGTTCAGTTAATGTTAATTCTCTTCTCAGTGAAAGTCTACCAATTTCATGATTTTTTTAAGGGAAATAAACTAGTTATTACTATTATTATTTTGACTCTAAGCAATTTTATTGAATAGGCTATTTCATGGGTATTAAACTGCTTATAACTCCAAGTTTTCTTTGAATTATTTTAATTTACCTAACTTTTTTGTTGTAATCTGTGAAATAAACTAGATCCCAAAGAAACTAGTTACCCTTAAGCCCCTTAATTTCAATAGGATTTGTTCTGAACCCACAAAACCTTAATAATTTCTTAGTTGAAGGAATTCCCTAGCCGTCTCTTAGCAACTGTAACTCTTTCTCTAAGTATTCTGATTTTTACACTGAAGACAATGTTCTAACACTTTGTAACCACAGCATTGGCTTTCATTTAATCAAAAGATCTTCACTGAGTTTTTGTCTTTTATGTAAATTTGAGGAGGCTTGGCATTTGATGATTATTGATAGCCACACAGGAGTTTTTCAGGTAGAAAATGAGTTTGTCTCTTGCTCTTTTAAGAAAGGGGGTAGGAGAGAATGTTAAGTTGTTATATGTGTGAGGTATCTTTTACTTATATTTAGGATAGTTGTGGGACAGACAGCGTGAAGAAAGGAAGGGATAGTCAAAGGATAATGGGCAGAAGACTTAAGACCTTAGTTTGTCAACTTTAACAAAAAGAGGAGAACATGAGATAAATACAGCTTTGTTCTTTGTATTGAACTTGGGCTGCAGACATTAAACATAGATTTGGATTTCCTTTTTAATAAATTGTGAGGTATCTTTTAAGTATATAATCTAAATACATCAAAGATTTATTGATCTTTCCTACATTGCATAATACTCTATAAGCTTACAACAGTTTCTTCCTTTGCTAGATTATTATGGTTGAAAGATTTGACTATGTATATATATTGTAGATGAAAATCAAACTTTTTGAGAAAGAGCTTTTGTTATCCACCAGGAGAATAAAATACTATGAATTTTGCAGTTTGGTATAAACATTTTATTTCCCTGTGCTCTCATGATGATACTCAGACCCTAAAAGTTAGAGATATCTTAATTATTTCTTTAAAAAGCTCCTAGCAAGGATATCCTTGTTAATAAACTGGAGAAGAATGAACTAAAAATTGCCAAGGTTGAAAAAAAGCACATTGCTCTTAAATTTGAAATTTAATACAGTTTTAACACAGACTAATTTATGTAAGGAGTAGTATTTTAAACAAATGGGAGAATTGCTGATTTTCGATGTTAAAATAGCCCCACCTCACTGCTTTACCTAAAGATGGTTTCTTATTGATGGCTAGGAAATCTAATTGGTTTAACGTATGTTCATTGGTTGCATGCATCTCTTGTTTCTTTTCTTTTCTTTTTTAACTGAATTTGTTGGGGTTTCTTATTTCTTTAAACCTTTCTTCCACTGTGTCAGCCTTTTTCCTGTTAGCCTGTGGAGCAGAAACTGATCTGGGGGTTTAAGCTAATCTTCTAATTGAATGACTTTTTATGTCTGCTCTTCAAAAGATAACATTGATTGTATTTGCAATAACACACTAAAATGAGAGTTATGAAAATAAATTTTCATAATAAAATGTATAACCAATATCAGATATAATATTGAAATTCTTATACTCCTTTTTCGAATAGACTTTATATTTTATAGCAGTTTTAGGTTCACAGTAAATTTAAAGGAAGGTAAAGAAATGTCCCATATCTCCCCCCACCTACTCCCACACATGCATGGCCTCATTATCGCCATCCCCCACCAGAATGGTACATTTGTTACAATTGATGAGCCTATATTAACACATCATTATCACTCAGAGTCCATAGTTTACATTAGGGTTCACTCTTGGTGTTGTACATTCTTGAGTTTGGACAAATGTATGACAACATATATCTACCATTATAGTATCATACAGAGTAGTTTCACTCCCACAAAAATTCTCTGCTCCACCTGTTCATCCCTTCCTCTCCCAACCCTGATAACCACTAATCTTTTTACTGTAGTCATGGTAATGCCCTTTTCAGAATGTCATATAGTTGGAATCATACAGTACATAGCCTTTTCAGATCGGCTTCATTAACTTAGTAATGTGCTTTTAAGTTTCCTCCATGTCTTTTCATAGCTTGATATGCTCATTTCTTTTTCCAATAGCACTGAATAATATTTCATTGTCTGGATGTAGTGCAGTTTATGCATTCACCTACTGAAGGATGTTTTGGCATTTTATAAGTAAGGCTGCTGTAAACATCCATGTGCAGGTTTTGCGGAGAAGGTAACTTTTCGCCTCATTTAGGTAGATATGAAGGAGCACGATTGCTGGGTCGTATCATAAGAGCACGTTTAGTTTTATAAGAAACCACCAAACTGTCTTCCAAAGTGGCTATACCATTTTGCATTCCCACCAGCAGCGAATGAAAGTTCCTGTTGCTCTGCAACCTCACCAGCATTTGGTGTTTTCAGTGTTTTGAACTCTGGTCCTCCTAATAGGTGTGTGGTGGTATCTCATTGTTTTAAACTGCAGTTCCCTAATGACATATGATTTTTGAGCATTTTTTCATAGTCTTATTTGCCATCTGTGTATCTTCTTTGGTGAATTGTTCTGTTAAAGTCTTTTGCCCTTTTTTAAATTGGGTTATACGTTTTCTTACTGGTTTTAAGAGTTCTTTGTATAGTTCAGATAAGTCTTTTATCAGATGTCTGGTAAATACTTTGCAAATGTTTTTTTCTAGTCTATGACTTGCTTGTCTCTCATTCTCTTGAATATATGTTTTTCCTAAAAATGTTTATAGCTTTGAGGACATCTAAGGTTTTTTGTTTGTGTACTTCTCCCTGTTAATTAAAATATGAATTTGGCCTTTTAGAATTTCATGTTTATGTTCCAAATACACGAGACATTGATTCTACATATCAGTTTTTGCTCATCAGATTTTGAGATTTAAATTGACAATAGTTTAGTTTTCTCATTTTATAACCTGCCTTAAAAAGAAAAAAATTATGTTAAAGTATGCATTCAGCATATTTTATAATTCTGTTATTATGTATTTGTATAAAGGGGGAATAGGATGGTGTAATCTTTTACTCAAATGAATATATCTATAATAGTCTAAGAATCAAGTTTTATCTTACTACCCTCCATTGTTAAAATAAAGTTCTTTGTTCTCTAATTGGGTTTACAGATAGTATTTCCAGACCTTGTGGTTATTATGTTAATTCCCTGGCTCTGGTTCATTGAAAAGGATCAGATTTCTGACAAACAAGTCCACTGTCTTTATGAACCACTGTTTTCTTGTCTTTTTCACGGAGTAGTAAATACTAAGCTTGAAATGAAGGGAGACAGCCGAGAATGTGAAATGGAAAGAGAGTACTTGTTCAGAAACAGGAAAGCCAACAAAATTTAAGAAAACCGTGAATAACTTCATTAATGAATTGAGTTTTGGGGGTTTTTGCCCTGGAAGCATTAGGTTTTTAATGAAGGAATAACACATGGATTGTGGTTTTTAATCAGAATCCAGAGCAGATAAGTGACTGATATAATTAAGTTTTTCTTTTTCTTTTTTCTTAAAGTTTTATATTAAATAAAGAAATCTACAAGATGGCCATTTATATTTTATTTGTTATTTTCCAAAGAAATCAAAATTTAGAATTAGAAAGTAATCCTTTATAAGCAAAGGTTTACTTCCGTGAGTTTTTCCAACTGGAGATTAATGCTGCAGTGTACTATGGCTTATTGCTGGAAAGTGCAAGTAAGTACCGATATCATAGTACCACATGTTTTAGGAAAAATAGACAAATGTTTTAAGTACAGTTTTTGTTCTTGATAATTTTATTACTACTTATCTAAATTTTATAAAGTAGAAGTTACTAGAAATTAAATATTTGACTTTAAAAAATTTATCAGTGAATAAATGGAAACAAATTTGAGTTTATTGACATGAAATATTAATTACCTTTTGTGTTTTTTCCATAGCAGAGTAAAAACGTAGAATATAACACAACCTCCTCTATTTGTATTGTTATATTAATGAAAGTGTGCCTACATTTTTTATTAAGGAGTTTTATATGGTTGCAAAGAAATTGATGCTGGGGTGGTTTGGTTTTGTTTTTACTATTTTTATGACGATAATATGTTTTCAATGTAACAGAACAGAACATTAGTATACAAAAGATTGCCCAGGGTTCGGGGGTGGAGGGCATAAATTCAGAGGTAGTGATTGTGCAGGTATAACAAACCGGCAGCCCCATAGGTAGCTCATATATACTCCCGATTCCCCACCCCAGAACCCAAAATTCACCTGCTTCTGATCGACAGAATGAAATGCGTTAATTTACTAAAGCACCGATTTCTTTTTCTCTAGAACATGGAATCTAGTCTTATAAGAGATCTTCGAGTCTGCATCTTTAAAAAAACCTTTTTTATAGTATGCAAGCTGTTTGTGAACAGGGTGATTTTTTAAATACACTCTATATAAATGTATGAAGTTATATCCTTACTGAAATTCAGTGCTAGCAATATCCTGAAGGGTTAAAAGACTTCTAAAAAATTCTCATAATTTTAGCTTTAGTTTATCTATAGTGCTTTTGTTCACAGGAAGAACAAGCAGCAAAATTGAAAGCTGAGAAGATCAGAGTTGCCCTAGAGAAAATTAAAGAGGCACAAGTGAAAAAGGTGATATTTGGGCTTTTTCCTGATCTGGAATTTTTAACAGTTTTATGGATTTATAAAGAATTGCCTTGTTTATGTAATGTATCCCTAAGATATGGAGTGGTAGAGGGTTATTTTTCCTAATATATTTTCACATGTGTTTTTTGTGGATAAAATGCATTATAAAAAATAATTTTCTAGTTTCACATTATCCTAAAAGAGTAAGACAAAATAGTCTTACTATAATCTTACCTGCTATTATAATTTTAAGAAGACTTTAAATTTGTTAAGGTAGGTTATTTGATACCTGATTTGAAAGGTTTTTTTTTAACATAATATAGTTTAATTTATATTTAGCTAAGAATATTACTGAGAATATTGCCCAATATTGGGAGAATTTTCTAAAATGTATAATTTTTTATTTGCATTTAATTTTGTTTTTGCCTGTTATAGCTGGTGATTAGAGTCCACATGTCTGATGATAGTTCTAAAACAATGATGGTGGATGAGAGGCAGACAGTGAGACAAGTGCTGGATAACCTGATGGACAAATCCCACTGCGGTTACAGTTTAGACTGGTCACTGGTGGAAACCATCTCTGAGTTACAGATGGGTTAGTAATCCCATTGCTTCAATTACATTTTAATTTTTTTCTTTTCCTTTTTATCTCGAAGCACCAGCGCTGGGAGAAACCATGTCTCGCAGCTCCAAGTGGGGTTGGGGGAAGGCTGACGCGCTACAGGCAGTGGGGAGGGGCAGTTTCCTTGTGACTTTGTATAACAAGGTAGTGGACAAAGTGACCAGAGGTCCCTTTCCCCAGCTCCCACACCTCGTTTCCCGCGTGGGGACTTTCAGACCTACTTCCTGTGCCCAGGGTCTCTGCCCAGCTGGACAGTGAGGTTACAATCCTAAGGGGCCCGTGTCTGGCCAAAGAGGACCCACCGGTGGGGGAACATCCTGCTCTACCCTCGCTGGTAACTCTGGGCCAGAGGCCTCTCTCTGGGCCTCGGTTTCCTTATCTGTAACATGGATATGGCAGAGTTGAGACAGCCCATTCCCGCCAGCTCAGGACTCGAAGTGTCTAGGTTTGTATCTTCATCCAGCCCTGCCTGTGAAGGACCTAGGTGATTGAGACGTGAGACAAAGTTTGGGGATCATGAATATAAAACACTGCTGATCCAAACAATAAAGATGGGGGGCTGCCGACCCTAGGTGCACGCTTGCCAGGGAACTTAGAGGGAAGCCAGGCTTACCCAGTGACATGAGGTCCCAAGGACCAGCAGACGGCTTTGAGCCTCAGAGCTGGAGAGGGCAGTCGTACAGTGGAAGGACTACAGGGGGCTCCCTGTGGGAGGGGGCATCTGAACCACCCTGAGGGAAGGCTGCCTGTCTAGCTGTCAATTACTTTTTAATTTCTATGTAATTAACAGCAGTTTTTGTGTTGACAAAAGCACCATTGAAACACATTTTTTTCCTATAGTATAACCGTGGCTTTTTATATTATCTTTTTCAAGTATTTTGAGATTTCTTTGAATATGAAATTTCTAGTTCACTTCAGATTATTTTTACATGAAATATTTGACATTTTTAATAGAGACAAATATTTCTAACACAGGAAAAAAAAAAAGTAAGGTAAAAGATTTTTGTGTTATACCCAGGTCCATGAACTCTTTTACCAAACAGGAAGACATATAGGGACTACTAAGAAAGTTCTGGGATTTAAGAGTTTATGGAACACTGCATCAGTATTTAAGATCAACAAAAATTAATCATATATGTAACTCAAGGAAACACTGATATATGAGTAGAAATCATTCTTTTTTTCTTTTTTATCTTTAGTAAAATCTAGCTAGAATAAAGTTTTTCTTAAAAGTAACAAAATACTACCTCCCTTCAAATAAGAGCTGCATAATCAACACATTTACTAAAGACCAGTTTATTATTCCCATTTGTTTTGAAGTATTTATACCAGCATTTGACTCTCAGGGGAAACATAAAGCACAAATTTCTTATTTTTAGCTAGGCGTACTAAGTCTTAGTTTCTTAAGATTTGTAGTTAGGTATGGTGTTTTCTAATTGTAAACATTCTCATTTTTTATATCACCAATGGCTTATTTATTTATTTTTAAAAGATTTTATTCAGTTTTTATTTTTAGACAGTGGGGACAGGAGGGAGAAGGAGGGAGAGAACCATCAATGTGTGGTTGCCTCTTGTGCACCCCCTACTGGGGACCCGGCCCGCAACCCAGGCATGTGCCCTGATTAGGGGATCGAACTGGTGACCCTTTGGTTCATAGGCCAACACTCAATCCACTGAGCTACACTAGCTGGTGCTATATCATCAGTGACTTAAAAAGTGTTCGTTGTATGATTATAGAAACTTTGCAGTAATTAATTTTATTATACTTTATTGAATCAGTAATCAATTTTAAATTGCTATTTTTAAAATATTTATTTGCATTTCTCTTACTACTTATTATATCTTTATAAATACTCAAAGCAGTTTCTGGAGAAATAAAAATTTAATTATTAACCCATTCTCTCAGAACATATGTACACAACTGGCAAAACTAAATCTTAAGTTATTAGACCTTCATTAACATGTATAAAAATATATTCTCAATACTCATCTATATCTGTTCTTAACGAATTAGAAAATTTGTTTGAGTCCACAGTTGTAGTAGTATAGTGATACACAGAAAATGTGTGTATATCCATGGCCGTAGCTTAAAAACTTATATAATATTTCTGTATTACCTTTAATATAATTGACCATGGTGCCTTAAAGTACCTATTATTGTACCATACATGGCACAGTGCTTCAAGAATAGTATGAGGTCAACTCATAGATAAAGATATCAAACTGGTTGCCAGAGGGGAAGGGTGAAAAAGGTGAAGAGATTAAGAAGAACAAATTGGTAGTCACAAAATAGTCACAGGGATGTAAAGTATAGCATAGGGAATATAGTCAATTAATATTGTAGTAAGTGTGTACAGAGCCAGATGGGTACTTGAATTATCAGGGGAACCACTTTGTAAGGTATTTGGTTGTGTATCCACTATACTGTATACCTGAAACTAATAAAAAATAATAATGAATGTAAACTATAATTGAAAAATAAAATTTAAAAAATATATATAGCATGTGATTATTCAGTATTTGTAGAATGAATAAAAGAAAACAAGGGACTACTAAGAGCCCAAAATAAGATGGTGAAAACAAATTATAAATGTAAATTATTCAATTAAAGATTATTAGAAAGGATGAATAAACAAAATACAGCTGTTTGCTGTTTAGAAAAGACCTAAAGACACATAAAGGTTGAAAGTAAAAGGAATGTGAAAGGACACTAACCAAAAGAAAGATAATTAACTATTAATATCAGACAAAATAGACTTTAAGTGGAATGGATTACTAGAGGTGAAGAGAACACACATATTCTCCAAGAAGAGACCATCTTTCTAAATTTTATCTAATAGCATTACAATGTATAAAGCAAAAATTGACAACTACCAGGAGAAATTCACAAGTCAGCCTTCATAACAGAACTTTTTTGGTTATCAGTATAATCAAGCAGACAAAAAAGAATAGGAGATTTGAACAATTTTTTTGACCTACAAAATATGTTTAGTACACTAATAACATAAAAATATACATTCTTTTCAAGCAGAAATGGAATATTTCCAAAAATTAAGTATGAGGCCATAAACAACTCTCAAGAAATTTCAAAGAAGTATCTACAATTGGTTCTTTGAAGATGTATTCAGTCTAAAGGACATTACTTTGATTCTTATTTAGAAATTAGAAAATACACTTATGTTTAAAATTAAACCCATGGGTCAAAAAAGTAATTATCTTGGAAATTTTAAAAATTGTAAGAACTGAATACTATTGTAAATACTTAATATCAGAATTTATGAAATGCAACTAACTTTTTTTTAAGGATGGGATGGGAAAAGGCTGAAAGCAGAAAGAAACCTAGAAGTTAGAAGACCTAGATTCTAGTCCTAATTCTTCTATGTAGCAGCTGTGTGACCTTGCTGCAGTCACTTAACCCCATCAGCACATGTTCCCTTATTTGAAAATAGATGGAAAACCAGTGACTTATAAGGGCCCAGGGCTGTGGTGTCAGTAAAAATTCTCTGGTTCCGCTGTGAATCACATTGCAAGGTTTCATGTCTTTGATACAGTTCTGATGAATACTAACAAAATATTGATATTTTATTTTGGGACAGAGAGAATCTTTGAAGACCATGAAAACTTGGTTGAAAATCTTCTTAATTGGACCAGAGATAGTCAAAACAAGCTTATATTTATGGAGCGTATAGAAAAATATGCACTTTTCAAAAACCCACAGGTGAGACTCAATAATTTAGAGAGGTTGGGATTTTTTTTAATCCTCATCTGAGGGCATGTTTATTGGTTTTAGAGAGAGAGGAAAAGAGAAAGAGAAACATTGATCCGTTTCATCCCATATGTGCCCTGATTAGGGATCAAACCCGCAACCTAGTTATGTGTGCTGACCAGGGATCGAACCTGGAACCCTTTGGTACATGGGACGATGCTCCAACCAACTGAGCCATCCTGCTAGGGCAAGGTTAGGATTTTTAAATGCTTACATTATTCTGTAACTGTTAAGTTAATAAAAGACTGGAAACCACCTGGTTGAAACACTGTGGTTGTAAAACCCCATGGGGAGCATTCACTACTGCTGAAGTAGAAGGACTGCTGGGCCCAGGCGTCAAGGCTCAAAGAAGTTACAAGTCCGCAGAGCCAGATGCGGTGAGCCCATGGGGAAACAGAAGTATCTCCAAAGAGTTACCAGGTTTCTGCGCTCTCCAACCCAGAGCTGTGTTCAGTAGCTCTTTGTTTGGTTTGTTTCTCATCCATCAAAGAAAAGAACTTACATATTTAAGTTTTTCTACTTCAGCCATTTATCTGATTGATACTTTATTTTGATTTCCTTTTTAAATCATTATTTTTAATCACAGTAACCTTGATTATAACTGGTTCCATATTCTAATATATGTTACCTCGATTTATTTGGCATCTTTGCTTATTCTAGAACAATGTTTGCGTTAACTTCCTACTGCCCAAATATTTTATAAAAATCAGAAGGTGAGAGAAAATAGCCCCACTATAAAAAGTATTAATGAAGAAAAATAGTGGTGGTGTTAAAGGTATACAATATTTATCTTTCAGGTGCCTTAATCATGAGATATCTTTACTGGATATTTTAAATGAAAAATACACATTTGGGAATACCAACAGATCTTTTTTATGGGTGATTGTAAAAAATTTTTCATAAGGTTTATAATTAGATTTTATATTTTAGTTGAGTCACCCAAATGAGATTATGACAGTCTCAGAATTTCGGATTTCTTTTTTAAAAGCCAGAACACAGATTAAATTTTCTGTATCTGGATCAGTTAAGTTCAGCATATTTTAAGGAAATTTGCCTTCTTTGTTATACTTAATAATTTGTAAACCTTTCTGGTCCTCTAAGTGTAGCTTACATTAGATATATCAAAACATAATTTGCCAGCTGTTGCATGTAGTATCACCTCAACATTTGAGGGAGTGCCATTTATGGAGTTGAAGATAACTCTATTCAAGATAAATGGATACTGTAAGGAGGAGGCCAGTGTTAACCATTTAATGGTGATGTCCATGCTTCACCATTTGCTTTTCAAAGAGTGTTCCTTCTCAGTCTGCACAGGCAGAAACTGACACAGAGTTACTATGTCTGTAGAAGAAATCACATATGCACTTGTGCCAAGGGAATAATAGAGTGAATGTATCCTTTGACTTTCATTTATTCATTTTTCCAGAACTATCTTCTGGGGAAAAAGGAAACAGCTGAGATGGCCGACAGAAACAAGGAAGTGCTATTGGAGGTATGACTCTTAACTCCCCTGTCACCCTTTTTCCTTGTACCTTATAATATTAAAATATTAAGCACTTTTTTTTGGAAGTATATCAGTGCAGTATATTTATTTTTGCAGTTGTAGCTAGAGAAGACTATATTCTTCTGTAGCCTGATGGAGAGAGTTCAGCTGTGTGAATGTTAGGCCACTGAAGAAGCTTTTAAAAACATACTTTTGCATGCAGTGCACAGGTGTATTGAAAGGACTGTGAGCTGTTTGTAGCTGACAAGTGAGAGGAAGGCTGGTCAGTGAAGCCTGTGATTATGCTGTTTTATCTACTTACTCAGAGAGAAATTTGAATATAATTAGCTGTTTATAAAATAGTTCAAGCCTTAGCCTTATATAACTGAATTTTTAAAAGCATAATCATTTTTAAAAATACATATCTCCTTATTTTGAAGAGTAATAAAACAAATTCAAATAAAATTGAATTTTTGGCTTTTTGGCTTTTGCCGATACAAGGGAATGTTTGAAATCCTGAATAAATTGCTTACTTAGCAACAAGGCAGTTAGGAAAATGAAGATCAGCACTCAGCTTTTCACATGATGATACTCACTGCAGTTAATAAAATTCCTCTATAATTCATAATTTTTCAGTACTTTGGGGAGAAAGAAATTAATTTAGGCTCAAAATATCCTACATTAATGTTTAGTGAGCATTTCTAAGAATCTTTTACCAAATATATGATTGCTTTTTATTTTAAAATGAAATTTTTCTCTTAAGTATAGGTAGAATTCAAAATTTTGAGTTTGTTCACATTTACTTCAGCTTAGTATTAAATATTTTAAAACTAAATGACCTCTTTTTTAGAGTTATATAAATTGATACAGTTTTTAAATTTTGAAAGTTTACTCATTCATTTAGTGTGTTGCTTTCTTTTAAAATATATTCCTATTTAGCTTGACAGCTAATCTAAATATGTTAATAATTTAGAGAAAAATGAAGTTCAGTGCTTATGTTATCTCTGATGCTTTTATTTATTATAAATATGCTGTTTAAAGATTCATTTAAGTGCTGTTCTATGCAACTCAGTTGACATTTCATCTTAGCTTCTTCAAAATAGTTTAAGGTGAAAGTTCATAGGGATTGCCATAGTAGTTCCAAAATAAATCCATATTATGTTTAGAATAGAAAATTCTAACTGAGGTAAAATTAGCAGCATGGTTATATTACAAATCCATTTTGGTTTAATTATATTGTCATGCATTTCACAGGGGTAAACACAACTTTGTTCTGAGAACCAAAGGATCATATAAGTCTTTACAACTTTTCTTATTTTAGGAATGTTTTTGTGGAAGTTCTGTAACTGTACCAGAAATTGAAGGAGTCCTTTGGTTGAAAGATGATGGCAAGAAGTCCTGGAAAAAGCGTTATTTTCTCTTGCGAGCTTCTGGTATTTACTATGTCCCTAAAGGAAAAGCAAAGGTTTGTCCCCTTCTGCTGGCTTTTGAGTTTCTTCATTGTGCTAATTGATTTTAATTTTTAGTAAGTGTGTTGACCAGGTAAATCCAGGTTCTGACTTGTTTCAACTTCTGTAGGACACATAGAACGTTGCTTTGCTTACTGTTATGTTACAAAGAAAAAGAATCCTGAAAATGTTTGCTCTCTGGTCAGTAGTTTGGCCCACCTTGATTCTCTTGCCAAATTTGAACCATACTTTTATTTATTTTTTTTTTGAAACTTACAAAAGAGTGTTTTTTTGCTTCTTGTTGTTTGGGGAGAGTAGCTTTCTGGGATTATATCTGTTTTAGCCTTGCTTGGGTAATATGCTTCTTCTGAGGGCTCCTTTGGTACCTGTCACCTCTGTGCTTACTGAGGGCCAGCACAGTTTTAAGCTCCTTAGAGTTTCACTTCTTCCAGTCTGTATTGCCATCCTGAGAGGTTGTCCCTATTTAACTGGGGAGGAAACCCTGACTTGAGAAACACTATACTTGGTGTATGTGTGTACGGACACTGAACTATATTCTTTTCATGTTCTTTCCAGAGAGCTCTATTTTACTATACTGTATTTAATATACTATCCAGTGGTCCCCAAACTTTTTGGCACCAGGAACTGGTTTTGTGGAAGACAATTTTTCCACGGACGGGTGTTGTGGGGAGGGTTTCTGGATGATTCTACTGTATTACATTCAAACTCACCTCCTGCTGTGCGGTATAGTTCCTGATAGGCACAGACCGGTATTGGTCCATGGACCCCTGTTATACCATATGAGGGGGGACCCTGACCCCCCAAAACTGGAGTTATCTTCTGGAGAGCCAGGTCCCTTATAGTACAGGCTTCCCCCACTAGGTGAGTGGTCTAGGAACCCATCTGTAACAGTGTGCCAGTTGGCATTGCTATGAGAAGCTGCATTTGGCTTCA
This sequence comes from Mormoops blainvillei, assembly GCA_004026545.1. Lineage (NCBI taxonomy): Eukaryota > Metazoa > Chordata > Mammalia > Chiroptera > Mormoopidae > Mormoops > Mormoops blainvillei. The sequence continues at coordinate 519,769 of PVJD01000257.1, forward strand.
GTGATTTTTTTTTAAGATGTTTTCAGTGAGTTTACTCATTTCTTGATGGATGATTTACAAGTACCCCTTCCCGCATTGTGCTAAGTGTTTAGTTTTTGACCAAAAACCTCATCACCCCTGTGCACTACCCTGCCTATTCACTCAATCTTGCCTCAAGTGACTTTTTGTTTCCCTGGATGAAAAAAGTCCTCAAAGGGAAACGTTTTACCAATGTGGAAGAGGTGAAACAAAAAAATGGCAGCACTGAAAGGCATCAAAATTGATGAGGTCAAAAACTGTTTTTGAGCAGAGGAAAAATGTCTCAATAGGTGGATTGCATCAAATGGAAAGTACTTTGAAGGTGACTGAAGTTTAAACATGTAAGAATAAATATACAATTTTTTATAAATTCCATTCTCTGTTTTGGGGGTCCCCCCTTGTATTTAAAGTTTCTTTAAAATGCCACTTTTTTCCAGGCAAGTCAGTGTTCATTGTAAATGGCAAGACAGTAAAGGAATAGCCTTTTTTGTTGCATTATGAATTAAAAAAGAAACATTTATAGGAAATTTCACTGTCTTCTGCAAAATAGCAGTCATTTCTACTTTGTAAAGTTTTGATTTTTCTACTAGAAACTGTTGCCAGTTATGGTATCTGCTTGCTTACACATTACTGTTACCTCTTCTTTTGGGTGTCTGTTACCTTAGGTCTCTCGGGATCTGGTCTGCTTTCTCCAGCTGGATCACGTGAATGTTTATTATGGACAGGACTATCGGAACAAATACAAAGCCCCTACAGACTATTGTCTCGTGCTAAAGGTAAACATGTATCTCTTTTTAGTTATTTTAATTGATGTTAGACATAGAGTGGGTTATTGGACACATTTTAGAATAGTTTGGATCCTCACTGAGTATATTGTTCTCACTTTTTTTCCTATAGATTTTTAAAGGAATGGCGAAGGATAATGAAAAGAATAGTGTGCTGAACCACAGCTAGCCCTCACCTAAGTAGCCTTTATTAGATTGATGGTGCTAGGGAATGGATATCAGATTTTAAACTTTTAGTCATAATATATAAAAGAGATTAGATTGTAAGTTTGAGGCTTTCATTTAATAGCAGGCTTCTTTTAGGAAACCATAAATCCAAGCCAAATGTGGGACGTAGAAATTTTGTGTGGTTGTTTTGCTCCTGTACTCTCCCTCAGCAGAGCCATCAGAGGGCACTGTGCCCAAGGTTAAAGTGGACTGGTTATCATCTGGTCCAGAAATCATTTTTGTCTCCCCAGCTCCAAACATTGCCCTGATAACTCATGCATGTCTGAGCTGTTTTTAGGGGTTTTTTTTCCTTCTTGATCCACATTTGTGAGCTTCTCACACCAATTAATACCTGTACTTTGAGAACTGACATTTTTAGTGAACTTTTAGTGACTTTTGGGACACTGATAAAAGCAATTTTTAGCCCCAACTGATGTGGCTCAGTGGATTGAGCACCGGCCTGCAAACTGAAAGATCGCTGGTTTGATTCCTGGTCAGGGCACATGCCTTGGGTTGCAGGCCAGGTGCCCGTTGGGGTGTGCGAGAAGTAACTAGTCACACATTGGTGTTTTTCTCCCTCTCTTTCTCCCCCCTCTCTAAAAATAAATAAATAAAATCTTTTTTTGTAAAAATCCAACTTTTAAACATCCAGTATAATTATGGAGATGATTACATCTTTCTCATTGGCTCCATCATAGTAACTCCTTGGCAACTACTTAGGCCCTACTTGTTTATGTCATTGTTTGCTTTTGCTTTTCTGGGAATTATCAGTTGGGTTTGGGGTAGTGGGGTTTGCTTAGGGTTTTCGGATAGAATTTTTATTGTTCTGATAAAATTAGGTGTATTATGATGATAACCCTTTATTAGGTGATTCTTTCTTGGAGAATACCACCTTATCATTGAGATTACAGCAACAAATAATTTTTTAAAAGTCAATAGAAAGTAACTTAATTCAGCAGTTTCAGAATGAGGTCCAACATCCCCTGGGAGGCCCTGAGGACCTGTCAAGGGGTCCATGATGTCAAAATCACTCTTCAAATAATGCTAAGATGTTAATTTGCCTTTTACACTCTCATTCTTTCACAAATATATAATGGAGTTTTCAAAGCGTTTACCTGACATGTGATGATATCTTTGCTCTCTTGGGTGCTGGAATATGTATTTGTACATTCTTGTATTTTAATTTTTTCTAAGTTTTAATTTCTTATAAGGTAAATATCAGTAAACACAACCCATATAAATGAAAGTTATTTGAGGCTCTCATAACATGAAGACAGCAGGAGTTGCTTATTTTAATGGGTCGAGATTGTCAGTGAGAATCCAAATTCTTTCTATCTTTCCCGGTTCCATCTTCTGTATATCAGCTTATTCCCAGGCTGGCTCACTTCACTGTCACAGATGGCCACCGCAGTTCTAGGCATCACGTGGTGACCTAGAAAATCCCTTCATCTGTCGGTGAACACTTAAGCTGTTCCATATATGGCTATTGTAAAAAGTGCTACAATGAACATAGTGGATGCATACATCTTTTCAAATTAGTGTTTTCACATTCTTCTAGTAGATACCCACAAGAGGGATTGCTGAATCATATGATAGATCTAGCCCTAATTTTTTGAGGAACCTCCATACTGTTTTCCATAGTGGCTACACCAATATCCAATCCAACCAGCAGTATATAAGGGTTTCCTTTTTTCCACGTCATCACCAACACTTGCTATTTCTTGCAGTATTATTTTAATCCCTTTTGCACCTTATGTAAAATTCCCTAGGTTAAGAATATTTTTTTTCTAAGGGTTTTTTTTTTTTTTTGAGGTTTAGAGGGGTCAAAAATATTGGAATGGATAGAGTGTTACATATTTTTATTTTTTAACTTCTTGCATGTTAGGTGAGGGAACTGATTTTCAAACTTGAATGTATTTCGAAAGTAATAAATGGTTAGTATGCATGCAGTGGCTTTCCTTTAGCACTTGGACTATGATTTTACAGCATCACTTTTAGTTATGGAGTTTTAGAAATTATCTCAATCTAATTTTTGACATAAACAGAAAAATCATCTAATAGCACTATAATAATCCAGAATTTCATATTCTTAAATGCTTTTATTTGATTCTCAAATTTTTTACCTTTTATTAAATATGCAAACTTTCCAAATCATCATTTTAGAAATGAAATAATGACCTTTCTGTATAGCTATTCATTTGTTTCGGGGGGCAATTTCATTATATATTCTCTTGGGAGTGTTTAAGAATTCAATGCAAAGATTCTGATTTTTAGAAAGAATGTCTCCTTCATACTTGTTCTTAGCTCATTTGTGATTTTAAAAGTGGTGGAATAATACTTGGGGAAAAGAGAAGAGTGGCAGCAAATTTGAAAGAAGATTTCACCACTCATAAGACAATAGTATGACATAATATTTAACAGCAGGGCCCTGAAATGAGGGCACATCGTTTCAAGCCCCAGTTCTTTCACTTGTTGACCAATAACTCTGAATGCAGTCTTAACTTCTGGATGCCTCTATTTCTTCTCAGATCATGGAAGTAATAATGGGTAACTCATAGGATTTGTTGGAATGAGCTAATGTAAGTGAAATATTTAGGATAATGCTGATATATACTAAGTGCTCAATAAGATACCACTTTTAATAAAATAACAGTATATCAGCAGAACAGGCATTCTTCTGAGGTACTGGCACAGAGCCTGAGTGATGAGTGACCATGAGGAAGACTATAAAATTATTTATTATTATTTATTATTTATTATCTTTATTATGTGGGAGGTTGAAAAAGAAGAATTTTTGAGGCCCTAAAATGAAAATTTTAAACTAGCAAGTAATCTGCAAATACTCAAATAATGGTATTTTAGTACTCTTCAGAGTGTTATTTGGAATCTCAAGTCAGAGAGATGAGGAGAAAAGGTTAAAAGTTAATTTCTCTTTGATTTTCTTTGATGTGTTGATAAAAAAATACTCTCTTTGTGTAGAGTATGATCTCTTTCTCTCGCTCTCTCTCCCCCTTTCCCTCTCTCTCTCAGGCAAGGTCGCTGCTATAGTTGAACACCTATTGTGGTAGTCCTTAAAATGGAAGGAATCAGCCAGAAATAGATTATAAATCACTATAAAAGAAGGAGTGGTGATCAGGGCTGAGAGCCATCCTGTAGCCCCTTGGTCAGATGTCTGAACCCTACCCATTGGGCAGTGTCTCAAGAAGCAGGAAATGGGAACAGCTCTTCTAGCCCTATTTGGCAGCACTGAAGAAACTCTTTTACAGTCAGCCCATTTTATCTTCTGCACAACCTGTGTGTGGCCTCTTCTGTTTTGTTAACACTGTATCCCAACATCTACTTGAAGCATCTGGCAAATAGCTCTTGCTCAACAAGAATTTGTTGAATGAATGAATGAGATAAAATTCCTCTTTCTCTTAAAGAAAAATACATACTTCCCTATCTGTCCTCCTTTCCTCTTTCAAGATTGCTATGGTGGTTTATTATGATGTGATTTAATGAGGACAGGGGCATGTATTCCAAGAGAAGGCTGTGGAACCTATATTATCAGGAGGGAAAGTCATTAGGTATTATTTTGCTAACCTCTTATTGTTGTGGGGTTACGGTTAAAACTGATTGTAGCTCTCAACAACTAAATTGGTTTTGGTATTAAAAGTTTTATCATAGTTGCTGAGCTCTGTAAAGCAATGTATAGAATAGAATAAATGAATTTACATTTCTCTCATTGTAAACCAGAGAGATTGCTCTTTAACAATGCAGGTACATAACATAATGGTGGCCACCTATCCCTGTTACATTGAGAACTTATTCAGATTGTTAATTTTTATTGATGTCATGAGTTTCCACAACAAACAAATGTGGCTAAAAATTTTTTAAAGCCTCTTATAATAGGATATAAATTTAAATACCTCAGGTAAAATACAGCCATTTAAAAATTTTTTTTCGGAATAACTAAAAAGAAAAGTAGTAATTAACAATCATTACATCGAAAAACAACTGTGCTTTAGGGGTTTTCTTCCTAGGGAACTAGCAGGTGTAGCCCAGTAGAATTAAAATACCTTAAGTCTATCCCTGGCTGCGTCTTTCAGTTGGTTGGAGAGTCTTCCCATACACCAAGATGTTGCAGGTTTGATTTCCAGTCAGGACACATACCTGGGTTGCAGGTTCAAGTTCATTCAATCCTTGGTCAAGGCGTGTATGAGAAGCAACCAATTGATGTTTCTCTCTCTCTCTCTCTCTCTCTCTCTCTCTCTCCCCCCCCCCCCCCCCCCCCCCCCCCCCCCCCCCCCCCCCCCCCCCCCCCAACACACACACACACACACCTCCCTCCCTTCCTCTCTAAAATCAATAAACAAATCCTTGGGAGAAGATTTTTTAAAAATACCTTAAATCTGTTCTAGCACTTGCATTTCATACTCAAGGTGGAGTCAGCCACCTCCCACCCAACTCTCCACTGAAAAGCACTTTGGATTGTGAAAACTAAATCTTATGAGGCAGTTGATAAGTTGCTCATTCCTGGAAGGTCTATGCTGTGTGGGGGTAGAGGAGCCTGTGAAGCAGAGCTTAGTCCACAGGGAGCACCGCTGCAATGGTGAGAGTGCCCCAGCGCATCCCACGAGTGCCTGGTGCTTGGTCTACCCCACCCAGTTGGTCACCTCCAGAGAAGCACTAGAAACTTTCCCACAGACTCTTGTTTGGAGTCTTCTGAACACCTTTCTGTGGGTTCAAAGTGAAATCAAATATTAGTTTCTTGTTTCATAGTCATAGACTTAAGAATTCTCGCCCTGGTTGGTGTGGCTCAGTGCCAGCCTGCACACCAAAGGGTCACTGGTTCGATTCCCAGTCAGGGCACATGCCCTGCACATGCCAGGTCCCCAGTAGGGGGTATGCGAGAGGCAACCACACATTGAAGTTTCTCTCCCTCTCTTTCTCCCTCCCTTTCCCTCTGTCTAAAAATAAATTTTAAAAAATCTTGGAGTGGGGGAAAGAAACTTAAAAAAAAAAGAATTCTACTGACTTTGTTACCCTTGATGGACATTGTTTCTTTGAAATGTAAAAGGGGTATTTACAAATTTTCCGTATGTGAAGGTATTTTTTAACTTGGATATCTTGACTAAAATTCAGCATGTTTTTTTCTCATTTATTTTGTAAATATAATTATGGGCCATTTTATTTGACCTATGACCACATGAGAAGTATAAATTACTGGGACATTACGATGATGGCCTGTAACTTGTCAGGGTATGTTTAAGCTTTGGTAGAGTTTATTTTTCTCTAGTTGTCCAGCTCACTTAATTGGACTTTGTCTTTAATCTTCTTGCAGCACCCACAGATCCAAAAGAAATCTCAGTACATCAAATACCTTTGTTGTGATGACTTGAGGACCCTGCACCAGTGGGTAAATGGTATCCGCATCGCAAAGGTAAGTTTTCTTTGGTGTTGATGGCAGAGTAATGAGGTATTTAATGATACGGCTTTGATTGTCAGGACAATTATTCCGGTTGTTTCATGTTCATGATTTTGCCAATGTCTAGTTCTCAGGCCTTATGTTTTAAATGTCTTTTTTCCTTTGGTCATAATGCATAAACTTTTAACAGTTGGTATTTATGGAATAATACTGCTGGTAAAAGCTTGTGTAACATCGAAGTGATTTATTTGGGCTTTGGAGCAAATATTATATCATAATATTTGTTTAAAAATTAAGTTGCCTTGAGGTGAGGGGAAGGATGAATAAGCAGAGGACAGGATTTTTAGGACAGAATCTGTGTGATACTGTAATGATGGATATATGTCATTATTCATTTGTCCATATCCATAGAATATATAACACCAAGAGTGAACCGAAGATGAACTATGGACTTTGAGTGATTATGATGTGTTAACGTAGGGTCATTGATTGTAACAACAAACACACCACTCTGGCGGGGGTGTTGGTAATGGAAAAGGCTGTGCGTGTTTAGAGGCTGGCAGTGTGTGGGGAATCTCTGGACCTTCACTCAGTTTTGCTGTGAACCTAAAACTACTCTATAAAAAAGCAAGTCTTAAAATATATATATTTTAAAGGACATCCTAAAAATGATTATACAAATTACTTGAAATATTTATGCCAAGAACGAGAAATAAAATTTATTATAGCTATAAAATCAGAGTTGCTTGAGGAATAACTGGGGAAAAAATCTTTATATTGATAACACAATCAAGTGTTAACTTCTTGCTGCCTTTGTAAAAATGAGGAAAAATAAGGGTAGATTATAATTTACTGGTATTAAAATAATTTTTGAAGGATTATGCGTATTTATTTTAATACAAACTATGAATCAGTAAACAGAAATGTATCCCCTTCCTACCTCATCCATCTCTGTCATGCCCTGTCAAGTTCAAATGCCATCATTTACTGCCTTCTGTTTAGTATGGGAAGCAGCTATACATGAACTATCAAGAAGCCTTGAAGAGGACCGAGTCTGCATATGATTGGACTTCCCTATCCAGTTCCAGTATTAAATCAGGATCCAGTTCTTCCAGCATCCCAGGTAGTTCGAAATACCCAAATGAAGCACTGTTTGCTAGCATTATGAAAGTGTCTCTATAGACTGCTAGGAGAACTGGTTACCTCAGCATGATTCTTAAAAACCAGAGCCATACCTAATTTCTAAATTATATTCAGTAGGTATATGAGCTTTTTTTTTTTTAAATTGCTAGAGGGCACAATATCTTGGGCAATCTAAAATAATATCCACCTCTCACAGAGTGATTGAATTAGGACAAGCTTTACCATTGGAGACTCCCCCAGATGTCAGGCATTGCTTCTGCATGATTATCTTACCTGACTTGGAGTCCAGTGAAGTAATCTTCCTGGTTCCCTCACTTTGGGTGTCAAATTACACTATGTCCTTGTCACTCTCTGGTCCCTTGCAGACTTGTCCTCGTGCCTTGCCAGGAGGCCAGGCTCACAGTGCAGCGGCTGCCTTGTGGTGCCCGCCCCCGAATCCCTAGGAAACACACTTCTCCACTTGGAGGTCAAATTCTAAATACTGTTCATTGCTGGGAAAAGAACGTAATCATCATGTATATATCTACATTCATAAGAGAGAACTCTGTGGGATGGCCTGGAGCAGGGATACACAAAAACAGTGAATCTCGGTGCAATGAAGAGACAATGGGAAAAAAATTCACTCCATTATTGATGGTTCATTTTTTTATTTGCTATGAGTTCTTCCAAGACAGATTGTCAGGATACCAGTAATGTTATATGAACCTTTTATTATAATTATCAGGCTCTCGTGGTGAACTGTTTTAAAAGGATCAAGATTTCCTATTAGCTCCAGAGGCAAGGGAAGTTTTCTAGTGGAAAATACGGGCTGTGCTTTATATGAAATGAGTAAAGGTAACTTGTTGCTGTTCTATATAGCAACTGGTCTTGTGTAAAAGATCTACCTGAATGTACATGTTCATACTGTCAGAACACTGACTTGTGTAATCCTGGTTTTGAAAATTTATTTTAAACAGAATCTCAGTCAAATCACTCTAATCAATCTGATAGTGGAGTATCTGACACTCAGCCAGGAGGACACGTCCGTTCCCAAAGCACTGTGAGCTCCATTTTCTCTGAAGCCTGGAAACGAGGCACTCAGTTGGAAGAGTCCAGCAAGGTAACACACTTGTGATAATTGCTAGAAAAAATCTGTGGTGATCTGTGGGTTTAGCTTGTTGCTCTTTTATTCCCTTATTAGGAATCTTTCTTGGCTCTGTTTTTTTATTCTTTCTTTGATTTCTCCTCAGAAATGAGTATTTGTGAATGTGCTTTGGTGACCTAAGATCTCAAAAAGCAAGCAAACAGAAAACCCTGGCAGTTTAACTTTTTTGGTGGTTCAGGTTTTTAAGAAATAAAAGTTTTCTTCTTTCCTCAGTCAGTTTGGATGGAGCAACACCGTTTGGTGCCAGTGCCCTAATTTCGTTCCAGAGAAGCTGCTAACGGCTGATTATTTCTTTATTCATTATTAAATTATTCAGACTCATTTCTTTATCTTCTTTTCTTTTAATGCTTTTTGACATTCTCTGCACATTGATGAATTTTCTCAAATTATGGTATATGTGGAAGGTTACATTCAAATTCATCTTAAAATTTTGGATCCCTGAGCCTTGCTTAGTAATTTGTTCAGTGACACTCAGGACAAGTATAATTATTGCAAGGCTATTTAGAAACATGGAGAGGTTCTTTAGACAGTTGGAAAACACAACATCAAACTGCCTCTAAAGTTCTGTGGGCGAAGGTGCGTCCTAGCTGCTTTCACCCCTCAGTAGGCAAGAGCTCCGGCCATCACTGAGGACCGAGGGGCACATCTAGCCTGACCATTTTGTTTTTACTCAGTAATCACTTTGATTTTTTTGGTTTCTTTGGTCTTCATCACTTACGCAAGTACATTCATCAATGGGAATTAAGTGGATATTTTTCTTTACTTTATTACTTGATTTGCATATCTAGCTAACTGGCCCTCAGGAGGGTGGACGAGATGTTAGTAACCCAGTGCGGGGGTCTCTTCAAAGTAAGTATTTGAGAATTGGTTCTAATGATCTAAATTCTCAAAACACTGAAAGTTCGCTTAACTCCCTTAACAGAGGCTGAAACTTTAAGAAATTATTCTCTCCTTTCCCCCACTGAATTTGGGTGGAGCAGCCCCCTTATCTGGTGCTAATAACTCAGTGCACTTAGTCGAGAAGTGGGTTTACACAATTCAGACATCCATAGAAGTCTTTTACCTTACTGAATTTCTAATGGCGTTATCCATGTTCATTTTAAATGAAAGGCCAAGGAAAACAAAGGTTTGAGTGCTCTGGTTAAGCAGAGTGGTTTCACTGCACAGTCTCAGAAAGAGGTGAACCGGGCCATGCAGCAGTGACAGTGTGTCTTGAGTCCTGATCCCCGTGTTTCTTCTGTTACCTCAGTCCCTGGTGCCAAATGAGAAGGCCAGCACAGCTAAGGTCTGCACCCCTGCAGCATCCAAGACAGGGTCAAGTTAAGGTCAGGGGCTCTTCTTTGGAAACACATTAACCTGGGTGACTCCTGTAACCAAGTCTTGCAGACTAATGCTTTTACTTTGATGTGCAGTTTTTAAAGAAACATTCTAGTGTCCTAATGAGCATTAGAATTCAGCCCTGTGATGAGCCTTCTAGTTTACTAACCTAAGTTCTCCATACTAATTAAATGTCATTCATAATTGGAAACAAATAGTTTTATCTTGGATTCTCATAGGATGTTCAAAGAGCCTAAAAGATATACCCAAAGTTATTAAGCCAAGGGTTCTTCCTTTACACTTTTCAAATGTACTTGAACCATATTCATGCATGAGTAGTTCCACGAAAACTGACCAGATGTGGTGATTTGGGCAGTACCAAGAGGCGCTCAGTGGGCTGGTCTGCAGGTTGTTGGCAAACTCTAGCTCCCCTTTCTTGATCCATTTCCTTTACTCCAGACTTGCAAAGTTTCCTCTCACTTACTTTTGGCTTTTTCTATATGATATCATGATCTTTTGCTGTAATGTTTATGAAGCATTTCTTTGTGTATTTTCCAGTAAAACAAATGTAAAGAATGCCCCCCCTTTACCTGCACTGCTGGACTTCTGTGCATGTTGGATGCGAGTGTCTCACCTGAACACAAGTGTGTGTGTCAAGTTCATTCATTCCTGTGTGACTATGCATGCCCGCTGAACACTCTCATACTCTCACGTGTCAGCTGCTGGCATCAAAAAGCCATCCTCATTCCTCAGGAGGCCCTCCACCAGCACCCCCACACCCAGTTATGGCATCTGCTTGAGGCAGATGAGTCATGGACTGAAAGGCGAACTCAAGCCACCACATCCCCCCCTTGCCAGAGTCCGGGTGGGGCCCCGTGCCCAGAGGCCCTCCCACAGAGGGCTTCCCTGTGGGACAGCCCGTCACTGCTCAGACAGCTTTTACAGCCAGGTTATTAGGCAGTCTAGCTATTTGAAAAGACTGGTGGGTAGATGAGTTTCCCCTGTGCCTGTGCTGCCCAGGGGTCACATTTTAGCCTCCCCGCCATTGTCCATCTTTATGATCACCAACTCCTGCACCTTTCCGTGCATGTTCCTGAGTCCTTGCTTTTTACTTTTATCCACTCAGAGCTTGCCTTTGTAACTGTTTTTGTTGTGTTTTCTCTCTCACCCCCTCCTCTCTTTTATACTCCTTTTAGGCCAGAATGGAGTCTGTGAA